>BJKM01000914.1:0-164768 GCA_015082035.1 Chaenogobius annularis
AGATTAAGAGTCTCACGCTCTACTGACCGATAATCTCAAAATGATATACCTTTTTTCAGTCGATGGGATTATCGAGAGGGACGGATTTCTAATCTCAGTGCAAAGAAAATGCTTTGGCATCTTTACAACAGATGAAGTCTTCCAAGTACGTAGAGTAAGAATGACTCAAACGACGTATCAGAAATTTGGTGGCGTGGTTGAAACTCAGAAGGCTTTGTCGTTTTTCATCTGCTCAAACGCATGTTAATGACAGGCTGTAATGGCAATCAATACATAAACCAGAAGAGTGTTTTCGCCCAACGGGGCTCGAACCCACGACCCTGAGATTAAGAGTCTCATGCTCTACGACTGAGCTAGCCGGCTCTTGCAAAATGTATACCTTTTAGCGATGTTACATAATTACGAGCGGGACGGATTTCTAATCTCAGTGCAAATAAAATCTTGAATCTTTACAAGTGTTAATCTCCTTGTCTTCACTAAAAAAACAGGAATCAGAAATTTGGTTGGTGGTTGAATTTAGAAGAATTTGTAGTTTCATCTTCAAACCTGTTAGTTATGGGCTGTAATGGATCAACAGATCAACACAAAGTGTCTTCGCCCACGTGGAGGCTAACACACGATCCGAGATAAGCGTTCATGCTTACTGACCATAATTCAAATGTATACCTTTTTCAGCGATGATTATGAGGGACGGATTTCTAATCTCAGTGCAAGAATGCTTTGGCATCTTTACAACAGTGAAGTCTTCCAAGTATAAGTAGAGTAAGACATGACTCAAACAGGCGAATCAGAAATTTGGTGGCGTGGTTTGAAACTCAGAAGGCTTTGTCTTTTGCATCTGTTCAAACATGTGTTATTTACGGGCTGTATTTGCAAGCAATACATCAACCATAAGGGTCTTCGCCCATCGTGGCTCGAACCCACAACCCTGATATTAAGAGTCTACGCCTACTGACCGATAATCTCAAAATGATATACCTTTTTTCAGTCGATGGGTTTATCGAGAGGGAGGATTTCTAATCTAGGCACAGAAAATGTTCATCTTTACAAGTGATTAAAGTTCTTGTAGTTACTAAAAACGGCGATCTCATTTGGTTGCGTTTGAACTCAAAGGCTTTCGTTTCTATCTGTATGCATGTTAAGACTGGCTGTAATGGCAATAATACATAAACCAGTAGAGAGTTTCGCCAACGTGGGGCTCGAACCACACCCTGAGATTAAAGCCATGCTCTCCGAGAGCTACGGGCTACTTGCCAAAAAACGTATATTTTCAGCGATTGACATAATTGAGCGGTGACGGATTGCTAATCTCAGTGCAAATAAGCTTTGAATCTTACAAGTGATTAAATTTCTTGTACGTTCACTAAAACAACAGGGGAATCAGAAATTTGGTTGCGTGTTGAAATTTAAAGAATTTGTAGTTTTTCCATCCGTTCAAACACGTGTTAGTTATGGCTGTAAGGCATCAAGATCACCACAAGTGTGTCTTCGCCAACGTGGAGTTGACACACGATCTGAGATTAAGCGTCTCATGCTCTATGACCAATAATCCAAAATGATATACCTTTCAGTCGTGGATATAAAAAGAGGACGGTTCTAATCAGTGCAAAGAAAATGCTTTGAATCTTTACCAGATGAAGTCTTCAAGTATCCAGTATTAGAGTAGACAGACCAAACAGGCGAATTAGAATTTGGTGGCGTGGTTGAAATCAGAAGGTTTCGTTTTTGCATCTGTTCAACATTAATATTAGGGCTGTTGCAAGCATACAAACCATAAGTTGTCTCGCCAGTGGGCTCGAACCCACAACCCTGAGATTAAGAGTTCACGCTCTATGACCGATAATCTCAAAACGATATACCTTTTTTAGTCGATGGATTATCGAGAGGGACGGATTCTAATTCAGTGCAAGAAAATATTGCATTTTACACAGATGAAGTCTTCAATACGTAGAGTAAACATGATTTAACAGGCGAATAGAAATTGGTGGTGTGGTTGAAACTCAGAAGGCTTTGTCTTTTTGCACTGTTCAAACGTAAATGGGCTTATTGCAAGCAATACATCAACCATAAGAGTGTTCGCCCAACGTGGCCGAACCACGACCTGAGATTAAGATCTCAGCTCTACGACTGAGCAGCCGGCTGACTGCCAAAAACTGTATACCTTTTAGCGGATGTGACATAATTACGAGCGGGACGGATTGCTAATCTCAGTGCAAATAAAATGCTTTGGAATCTTACAAGTGATTAAATCTTCCTTTACGTACTAAAACAACAGGGGATCAGAAATTTGGTTGCGGGTTAAATTTAGAAAATTTGAGTTTTTCCATCGTCAAACACTTGTTAGTTATGGGCTGTAGCAATATAGATATAGATGGATTAAAACCAGAGGAGGAGTTCAATACATGCAAAGAAAATGCTGGATCTTTAAACAGATGAAGTCTTCCAAGTATCCAAGTATGTAGAGTAAGACATGACTCAAACAGGCGAATCAGAAATTTGGTGGCGTGGTTGAAACTCAGAAGGCTTTGTCGTTCTTCTATCTGCTCAAACGCATGTTAATGACGAGCTGTAATGGCAATCAATACATAAACCAGAAGAATGTTTTCGTCTCATGCTCTACTGACCAATAATCTCAAAATGATTTTTTGTCGATTTTTTTCAATACATCAACCATAAAAGTGTCTTCTCCCAACATGGGGTTTAAACCCACGACCCTGAGATTAAGAGTCTCATCTACTAACAGAGCTAGCCGGGTTGATAATCCCAAAATTCGATACCCTTTTAACTGATGTGATATAATTACCAGACGAAAAGATTTCTAAATAGAGTACAAAGTCAATGTTTTGGCAAATTTACAACATATGAAGTCTTCCGTGTTATTTAGCATTTTTAAAGACATGTTCTTAACAGGTAAATCAGAATTTAATGGCATGGTTGAAACTCAAAAGTCTATAAACATGTTACAGAGAGCTTCATAGCTTTCCTATTTCTCCCAACAGACAGACAAACAGACAATTTTACAGCACACAGCACACACTTATTTCATCCGATCTTCGTAAACAGAATTCAGTATTCAACCGCAAATATATTCTTTAATCTGAACCACATTTTGGATTCAAACAACCATAGGGAATCACTGCTCTATGTTAACTCCTTCCCATTAAATTTACAGTTAATTATTCATTAAATCTATCCTTTTCAAACGTTATTCCCAATTCCAGAGAAGATTTTGTATGATTAATTTTCTTTTTTCAGTATTAACCCCAATTTCCCCTCAAAGGTAATCACTACAGTCTTCTGCTCATCAAAAGAAAACACATTTAAAATCCACATCTGGGGCTGGCAATTAACCACGGAAGAGATGGGCCCATGTTACTGCAAATCGTTTTTGGCAAAAGTTGAACATTGTTTCCTCTGTGAGATGATAAATTCTACTCCTGGCTCCCCACCATCACGCACCTGTTGCAGTCATAAACCTGTTTACCGGTTGAGCTTGGGAGCCTGCTGAAATTGAATTAAGAACTTGCCAATTGACAGCAGCGAAATAGGCAGAAAAAAGATGGAAAATACATTTTTAAGAAACAGCGAGGGACAGAGGGAGCAGCGTTTCTATAATCCGCCAATAATCCCCTGGAAAAAGAGGAGATGTTTTACTAATGAGGTCAAACTAATCTCATGGAAGTCAATGACATTACAGACTTTTGGTGCCATTTTAATATTTGAGCTCAGATATTTGTGGATTATGTTGACAAATGAAGTTTTCAAATAAAACTGAAAGAGTGTTTTTCAGATTGAATTGTGTATCCAATTTTGAGAATGACATAAACTTTGGTGTGTTGCGAAGTACTCCACTTGTGCCATGTTTTTGTGCAAAGACTTCAGCTGCAGGCCAACTGGAGAGTGAAGCAGGTTTATTCAGGCCAGAAATAATATATGTCAATGTCAAATTTGATTAGCTCTGAAGGAAAGCTCAAAGTAACGAAGGTGAATGCACCTTAAATACACAAGAGCTCATCTAATTACTAGCAGGGTGTTTTGAAAAGTGATTTGGAGAGCTTAACACTGGATTTATACTCATTACGGGGCGAGTTCGGCACATATTTTGAACGGGTTACTTGCAGACTTCCTGTTGCACCAACTACGGTACACTGTGGTTCATATTTGACTAACACAGTGCAGATTCAAATGGGTTCGAGCAATAACACTTGTCTATTAAACCGACAACCCCTCCAGACAACTGCGATGTTCTGGAACCGTTCCAGACCGCTGCGATGTCCTGGAAAAAGAGACTCCTCCTGGGAATTTCCAAAGACCCAGTGTAACAGCATTAGGTCGACAAAGTAAATATTGCAGGTAAATATGCAGGAGTGCTCACAAGCAAATTACATAGAAGACATCTCTTATAACATTGGCAGAAAAAACTATGGAAAGACTAACAACCAGTTTGGTTTCAAACCCAAGCGTGTATATTTACTCTGAAAGAGTCAGAGTTGTACAACATCTATTTCAAATCCAACAATTTGTTTGTGTTTTATTGATGCTTCAAAAGCGCTTGATTATGGGAACCATGAACATTTATTTTATACATTTTGTAATAGAGGTTTTTCCCAGATATTGTCCTTAACATTGACTCATTTTTGTGACGCTCATTGTGATACTTTTCTAGTATGTGGTGTGACGGCCCTTAGCCGGATGTCCTGATGGTCGCTCCCCTCTTCCCAGTTGCCGGACCAGACCTTGGTGAGCAGTGTTCATGCACATGTTCCGTTTTGTTAATGTCTTTTTATCGAATACCATGGGTCGTAACAGTGGACTCACTGGTGTCTGAGCCTCGACAGAAAATGATGTACCCTAGTTTTTGTTTTATTTATTTATTCATTTGTTTAACAGCGACAATGTACACTCATAAACATTTCTGTAAATGCACCAGAATCAGTCTACATGGCTATTGTTCATCTGTTGTCCCTGGACAGATGTTGCCGTGGTATGTTTGGACCAAATAAATGTCCAAAATAAAGTTCATGATGATGATGACAATTATATCACTCCATCCCTAAAGATACATTAGACTTACCTTTCTCCAGCTTACCTTTCCATTGAATACATTCAAGATATATAAGTTCAATGCCATATTGTGGAACATTCCAGGCAATGCAATAACATGGAAACAAATTGAAGGTTACATACTGAACCTTTTTGCACCCCATTCTAAGCACTTAAAGAACACATATTTAGCTATGTTTCCGTATTTGTTATTAAACTATAACATGCACAGCTCCCAGTTTTACATTTGGTTCATTTTAAAGTCCAATATTGATCTAAAACACCTTAATAATACAAAAAGGTCCCCTGACTTCTGTTGAAAATGTCAACAGTCTGACAGCGGGGTGCCTTGGTCTGTCCACAAACAGCCTGGGTTGTGCTTTACATAACACATATGAGCGCCTCTCCTCTCTCTGTGCACTGTCATTTATCCGCAGTGAGAAGCGCAGAACAATTGATTTGGCCATTGTGGATCACCAAGGCGTGGGCTCACTCTGCTGCGATCAACACGCATGGAGCGATTGAAACGCACAAGCAACAGTTAGGCATATATAGGCATATATAAGTTATGTAAGTTTAACTAATTGGACTTGAACAAAAAGGGAGGAGCAAAAGAGGTTCCCACGAAAAGCACATGGAATAATGGGCAAAATGCATCGATTTGTCATATACACCAAAGCAGAGACATTAGTGGAGCAAGTTTTGCTATTTAGAAAAGAGAAGGAGGAGCAGAGGATTGCAATGGAGTGAGTGCGAGATCTTGGGCTTATATCGTTCAGTGTGGCTATGCCTTCATTCATTCATTCAAGGCAAACATTTTCACCACATCAATTTGAGCTAACCCCCATGGCGCACCTGAATCACAAAGAGAAGTAAAGCACAAACCCGCAGAAGCATAGGGAGGAGCACAGCGTAAAACATGAAGCCGCAAAATGTTGCATGCGCCGCTCCGTTCCCCTGCAGGACGCATGCGTGGCTTCTGAAAGGGCAGCTATCGCCTGCCTCTTGTGTGCCGTTTTGAAATATCGTGATATAATCGCGAATGCAATTATTTGTTCAGCCCGACCACAATACGCAGCAGATTATTGTTTACGTATTCCATTTGACTTAAAACAATGTATCTCGGATAGAGCTCCTGCGATGGAGATGATTGATGGATAATTGTGGAGTTTAGTTTTGGCTGTAGTAAAAAAGGCAATAACAAAATAATGGAGCCGAGTGTCAAGGACTGCACTGAAAAATCATTTTGGACATTTACAAAATGGAAAATTTGACTTTTACTTTGAACTTAAACATGAACAAATGTACCAGACACTGGGACCGGTGGCATCGACACATTGGAGAACAGAAGCCTGACTGACATTTCATTTTCGATTTCCTTCTGATTTAGTCTTTTCACTTTCTGGTTTTGTTCTGTTTCGTTCTACCTGCATGCACTACCGCCCCACTGCGACACCTGACATTCCACCGGTCTCCATGTAAGCCGTACGTGCCTGGACCACATGTACAGTAAGTTCAGAGTAGTGGGCGGAGCTAGGGGGCAGGGGAAAACCTAAAGCTCATAAAAGTGGATTTTACACGATATTTCCCCGTTTAAGACCAGACTTGGTGTGCGTGTGTGTACCTGAGCGTGCAGTCTTGATGATGACGGATTGGAAGCCTCCGTTGAGCGCAGACGTGTCGATGATGACCGAATCGAAGTCGCGGTGAGTCTTGCGGTAAATGAACAGAGCCACAATCACCGAGATGACCAGGCACATGATGACCGCGATGACCACGCCCACGTATAACGCCACCGTGTCCGAGCTGGAGGCTGCTACAGAACACACAAGAGACAACAAGGAAAGAGCAATACATAAAATCAATATTTACTCATATTATTAGATTTTTACACTTGTCAGACTTTTTCTGCCATTTTAATATTTGACCGCAGACCTTTGTGAATTATGTTGACAGAGACTACATTCAGACAGTCAGTACACAACAGCTTAAGGTGTAATCATAAAGCTTTTCATTTTCAAACAGTGTTAGCATCATTTCTTGTTGCAGCACATTCTAGTGAGAAATTGGTGTGTCTACTAAAGTTTTTTTTCTGTGCATTAGTTCTTGGTTGAGGCAAGTCGGTGTGTTCATGGTAAATGTCCCCAAATGCTTAACAAAGTGAAACAATTTTGCGTTCCATTTGCCTTGTTTTTTATTCATCCTTGTAAAACGCACGGTGAGGGTCTATTGGGAGCCCTCTGTCACATCACACGGTACAAAAAAGCATGAGAGAACAAGGAACTATCAATTAATTTTGCAAAAGTATTGATTTTGCAATATTGGCACATAAAACTTAAAATATCACGATAACACCAAGGTCATCGGACCAAACTTACAATTTTAAAACAGAAAATGATCCTTGATTTCATCTGATGTGTTTATTTTGACTAGTAAACTAGGCATGCATATTTTAGTTTTAATATAACTTAATGATTATGCCAAAAAGCAAGTAAAATATCACAATAATATTGATATTGCAATACCGATTGCATATCACAACTTATTCCAAAATCGTGCAGCCCCAATATCAATCCAATTATTCCATACTTACAGTTATTTATATTATTATAAGGTATACTAGTAAAGTATATTAGATTTAAGTGTCTTGCCCAAGGACAAAACAACAGTATACTGATCAAACCGCCAACCTTTTTGCTCATAGATGAGCACAGCACCACCCGAGCCACTGTTGCCGCATAATGATCTGTGCACCTGCTGGCCATTTGATCAGAAAATGACCTCATTTTTTGTTTCAGGTTATTAAAACTAAAATAATAAAACAAACCATTTCCAGTTTTGTGATCTCAAAATGAAATTGAAAATAGAAACAGAAAATTGGTCATTATTTAATTTCTCCCTGTAAATAACATTTTCTATTTTCTATTTTCCTTGGGGAGCGACCCTGAAAGCTCTGTGACGAGCCCAGTGAAGCTCTTCTCACCATGTCCCGGGGCAAAGAGGCTGTGACTTGGTTGTGACTGTGTGGACAAAGACGATGAGAGGTAAAGGGCTCTGGGCGTAAGACATATGTGTGTGGTTTGTTTACCCCAGGACTGAGCAGTCAGGGGCGACACGAGGCGAGAGTGGTGACAGTGTCCGAGGCTGCGACACAGAGAGCCTCTCTGACTCAGCTCTCACCGGCCACTGTTCTGCCATGGACTGGTGGAGAGCGGATCTTTCGTGTTTCTTTCTCTGCTGGGACTGAACTGGCTGACGGCTGCTGCTGCCTCGTCACAGAAAATGAGACTTAGGCCTACATGGACTGTTTGCCCACTGCTGTCCATGAGATTTGTGTGGCTGTCATTCTGTACAACTGTCATGAGTTTACGAGAAAATGGAGTTTTAGAGCTGTGCGTCACAGCTGTTCCTGTCCACCGTGGGACAAGAGCTCCACCACACCAAGAATCAGCACCACCAACGAGCAAATGTTGCTCAAAATCCCGCTGTCTGTTACAAGGCAGCAGCGTAACAGCAGCCTGTGAGTCCAAGTGGAGAATGAAGCACTGCTTTTCACAGCGAGCCAGGGCGGTCCTCAGCTCCGCTGAGCCAGAGAGGCAAGCCTGGAACAGTGATCACGCCTTCACTGCTCCGTTTCGGGGTAAACCAACCGCGCACATGAACGTCCAGAGCCCTGGATCTTTGCCACTGTGCTGCCCCCGAGGCACAGACTCTGACCCCAGCTTGGTGGCACTTGCCACCAAGCTTGATTTACAGTGTGAAATTAAATCATTACTTGTTTTCCAATTTTGTTTTAAAAACAGGTTACCCTATTTTCTATTTCATTTTGAGAAAACAGGAAGTTTCAAAACAATAATCAAATGACAAAAAGATACACGGACCCATAACAAAGAAGTGTCGTAACATTCTCTGAACGAGTCTGGTGATTTGATTTGACTTAAAACATTAAAGGAAATCTCCTTTGATGTCACAAATCTGCGACATTTTAAACCAATTGTTTTTGTGAGGCTCAGAGAAGGAGCAGAGAAGATGAGCTTGTAAACATGATTATAGAAAGTTAAATATGAAGCTAAATCAACTGTGAATGAGGGAACAATGTTGCAAAAGGGTTAAAAGAGAGAAAAAGTCAACGTCAGTGTCAATGACACTCAAGAATACAATGACAACACTAGTTTGAAATCCTTCATTGGATTTGCTGACCGCTTTTATTTGCATGTTGCTTAGTTCTTGCACGGCTCACCTTTCACACACAGATTCTAGTGTTCGCTCTATTCATACTAAAAGTTTAAACAGCTCCGGAGCCCGAGGACACACAGCGCTTGTATAGACTGTAGACCGCAGCGGAGGAGAGAGACGCAGAGAACAAGGGTTGGATGCACATAAAGCTTAGTAAGGCTGTTCATTATTTTACAAGCGCCAACATCCGTCGTCCATCTGCTGACTGAGGCTTTACCTTTGTCCCTCGGAAAAGCACTGAGAGGGAGTTTATGAAATTAGAACTTACAGGAGACATGCTGGGTTTAATTCTGTTCTCTTTACATACTCTTTATGGACTAAAATACGATATGTTTTAAGAAGTAGGGGCCTCCCATTGCGTTTGTCCAAAAGAATACAGCGCTTATCATTGAAGTTGGTTTTCAGACTAAAGCTGGCGGCAAGCTGGAGGATTTAAAAAAAAGAAAGTCAATGCAAACTGTCAGGAGCAGTG
This sequence comes from Chaenogobius annularis, assembly GCA_015082035.1. Classification (NCBI taxonomy): domain Eukaryota; kingdom Metazoa; phylum Chordata; class Actinopteri; order Gobiiformes; family Gobiidae; genus Chaenogobius; species Chaenogobius annularis. The sequence goes on from BJKM01000914.1 coordinate 9,752, forward strand.
AGCGCCGCAGTGCAGACACGTCTCCAGGTTTTGAGCAAGGAGGGTCTTATCTATGATGCGTGCTTTGGGTTGGACATGTTGCAACGATTATTTGTCTCACACTCGCATGAAGGACAGCCACGCCACATTCGCCGTTTTCAGGAAAGAGTTGACACAAGCAGAGAACTACGAAAGTGTCACGTGATCGAACGAGGTGTCGGAGTGAAAACAAATACACGGGAGACGGGGCGAGTGATGCGAGCTTGCCTTTCTTATTTACAGGGAAAATGAAACAAAAGGAAGCAATGCGTGTGGATTAAATCTGCGACCTGATGAATTGTTTTAACAGATTCGAACTGACCTCACAGACAGGGGAGGGACCCCACAGATAATTGCCTTTGTGAAGCACTAGTTGAGTCACTCCTTGGCAATTTTATAAATTTAATCTATTGGGCTTTTCCAAACGCTACAGTAATCCATAATTCACTTCCTAAGCACAGCGGTGGTAGGCGTCCCTGCCACAGCTGCCCTGGGGTAGGGGTGCTAATCCGTGTAATTGGCCACACCAACGACCACCAATCGCTCGGACAAGGCGGGTGAAGCGCCCAAGTCCGAGCTGGAATAGACCGGCGACCTTCAAGGTGGTCGCCAGAAGTTCTAACCGTTGGCGCCACAAATACAGCTCACATCTCAATTTTCATCCTAACTTTTACCAGCAGATGGCGCTGACTCTAATCCAAGCATTCCAATAGGACAGGCAGGTGAAATGGGGGTGGAGTGGTATAAAAGCTTTAAATAAATGGAATGGAAAGACCAGGAAAGTCACGGTTGAAAATATTTCCAAGGTAGTCATCTGGACACTTTTTTTTTTTTTTAATTGAGCTGTTTTGACTCCCAATTTCTGAAGGTATGGGACAGAAATGGTAGGCTAAAATACAATCTACCTCCGGTTTACAACAATCTGCTCAAATCTTTGTTTAAGGAGAAATTTATTCAGTCAAAGGCTAAATACGTACTTTGACAGCTTTGAGGTAGAGGCTGGTAGAGAGCAATGCGGTAGAATGATCCGCAAGCAGGTCGTTACAGGTTATAATAATAATAAAGGTGTGGAGGCAAATGCAAAGTTGTCATGTTGTCTGTGGCCCTCCGCTCCGTAAACGTATGAAAATGTGGCCCTCTGTGAAAAAAGTTTGGACAACCCTGCTTTAGGGCTTACCACACCATACCAACTTTATTTACAAAGCACTACAAAACACTTTAAAGCTGACAAAAGTGCTGCACACAAAACAACGAATAGACAAAAAAAGCGGTCAAAATGCGAATAATATTAAAACATAAGCACAATAAGACACAAGTATATTCAGTATTAAAAGCAACAAAACAATCTAAAATAACATCGAATGCCAATGAATAAAAGGTGCATTTTTATGAGCGATTTGCTGAGTTTAAATTGGTGAGATGCTCGGATATTTTCGTGTTCCAGTTAAGAGACGAGCCGCTGAGTTTTGGACATGCAACAAACCAGAAAGTGCATTCTGGCTGATTTATCTAGTGCGTAATAAATTGTAGCTTCTCAGGCCCGTACCTTCAGATTGAAAATGCCTTCCGGATGGCAGCCGAAACATTTCGATTTCAAAAGCTTGGCCCAGATCGCGCTACCTTTGAAACCTTTTTTTACCATTTCGCTAAAAGCAGGAGAAAATGGGAGATGAAGTAAAAGCTGGAAAGCAAGCTGCACTTTTGGAAATTTTAAAAGTACATAAATGGTTCCGGGACTAGAATGAGTTGTTCACCAGGGCACAAGCGGATAATAGAATGTAAAAATAGCAGAAGAGGCGTTGCGGTTAAGTCATAGTAAAGAGACTAGAGCGAACAGTGTGGTGGAGAGAAGGGACAGGCTTGTGTTATTACTGTGAGTCATGGAGGGCCAGAAATACTCCGAAAATGACTACTCAGCTACTGCAAATTACAAACACATTGTCATATTTAATTGTATTTTTTGGCTCCATTCCATTTTTCAGACTAGTTTCCAAAACAAAATATGGTGATTTGGTTGTTGTTGTTTTTAATTGCCCTTTTTTAATTGCCCCACCTGACAGCCCCAATTACTGCTCCAATCAACTGCAAAAAATAATAATGTCATCTGATTAAAAAAATTGAATATTATAATTCTGTTCGGAACAATATGAGCGCTCCTTCTGCTCCTCAAAACCTGGTTGTTCAGTGACTTTTAAAACATGAACCACAAAACATTACCAATATTCTGCCTCTGCTTAACTTGACGTTATAGCTTCTTGTTGACCTATTTTTTCCCTTTTTTATATTTCATTTTCTTTTTCTCTGTGTCATGTTTAATGTTATTTTTTTTAAATATATATATATTTAAACTGATGAAAAAAACAAACTCTCCCCAGTTCACATTTTAAACACATCGATGGTCATTTAAAGGACACATTCTGCATTATTTGTATGACTTTTAAACATGCTCTTGAGCCCCTTTGCTTTTGCATCTCATGTTTTGGTATTACAAATAATGTACACAGGCATTTCAAATATGACTTTTCAATGCATATACTGGGATTTGGTGTTAGCACACCATCTACTGGAGGAGCGGGAATTACCATGGGAAAAGAAAACACAAGCTAGCCATTACCAAATGTTTAAATGCAGTTGTAATGAAGCTCCAGGTGTGTTTTTGATGAGGGAGTAAGTAGAAAAGTAAAGTAAAGTAAAGCGGCTGAAATATGAACTGCTGAACATGAACTAAAGGCATTTCAGAACATGTTTTTAGAGATACTACAGGGTTAGGAGAGTTTTTCTATATTAAGACATTATATTTTGTGGTTTGCAAAGGAAATGATGTCAAATTGCGATTTATATTCAATTGAGATAAATCTGTTTTAATAAAAAATCATTAAAACCACTGTAATAATTGTGTATATTGCCATAATTGAACAGCTGTACTTCCATTAATAAGTTTACGGCTCACAAAGAGACGTCAGCAGAGATGAACAGATGAGATAAACATGCATGAATGACACACAGCTCCAGTTCTGTTTTGATGAAAACGTAAAAGTAAATATTAACACCCTCACTTAAGCTTCTGCACAAACGTGGAAACATGAAAGAGCAGTCAGCGTCAGTGTAAGGGAGTCTGACTCTGCAGGAGGATTTGTCTCTCCATTATCAAGACTCAGACGTAAATGTGAGTGGGCCTCTTATTTTAATCCTGTATGAGAGAGAGAGAGAGAGAGAGTGAGAGGAAGAAAGAGAGAGGGCAAGAGAAGGAGAGAGGGTAAGAGAAAGAGAGAAGAAAGGAGAATGAAGAGAAAGAGACAGTGAGAGAGTGCGAGAAAGGAAAGGAGAAAAGGGGGAGCGGGCGAGAGAAGCAAGGGTGAAGAGAAAGAACAAGAGTGAGAAACAGGAGAGAGAGCGGCGGAGGAAGAGCGAGACACAGTGTGAGAGCGAGCGAGCGAGAGAGAGGGAGGAGAGAGAAAAAGATGTAAAGAAACAGAAAGGGACGGGAAGGGAGAGAATGGGGAGAAAAGCGAGACCGAGATGGAGACAGGGAGGTAGAGAGAAAAAGAGAAGACGTAAAAGGGAAAGAGGTAGAAGAGAGAGAAAGTAGAAAGAGGTGGGAGGGAAGAGAGATTAAGAAAAGAGAGATGGGGAAAAAACAGGGGAGAACGAAAGTGACAAAGAGAGTGAAAGCAATAGAAATAGAATGGGAATGAGAAGAAGAAGAAAAAGAGAGATAAGGGCGGTCAGAGAGCGGAGAGACGACTGAGCAGGAGAGAGAGCAAGAGAATAAGAGAGCAAAGGAGAGAGAGGAGAAAGCAGGAGATAGCGCAGCCAAAAGTCATTTGCAGAGGGATTTGTGCAGAACAAAATGCACCGACTTGATTATGTGTAAAAAAAAAAAAAAGATAAGCAAAAAAACAAAAAAAGTCATGATCAAAAAAAGATAAGGAAAAAAACAAAACAAAAGTCTGATGAATATTCACACATCGTGCCGGGAAAGGGGTGCAGTGACACAGGCAGCCACTAGAGGGAGGTGCGGACTACACACAGAACCAGGCCAGGACCAAACCAACTTCTAAAACTAAATGACAGAATATTTTAAAGAGAACGTCACACTGGCAAAATGGTCTGACTTCTGAAATGTCACATGCGACGACGGGAGGTGAGTGTCACAGGAGGAAGAGAAGAAGAAGAATGAACAAGTGTAGTTAACGCCCGGGGGCAACACAGCACCACAACACCAGCTTTAGAACTGCAGCTCCAGGAGGTCATGTGTGAGAGAGAGAGAGAGAGCGAGAGAGAGAGGGCAGAGGGGGAAAGAGGGGGAAAGAGGGGGAAAGAGGGAGAGAGATGGAGAGCGAAAAGGAGAGGAGAGAGAATGACAGAAGGGACAGATAGAAAAATGAACAGAGGGAGAGAGAAAAGGACAGGATATAAACCAAGAGAAGGGTGGGGGAGAAAGATGAAGAGAGAGAGGAAACAAAAGGACAGAAAACAAGAGAAGGGGAGAGGGAGAATGATGAAGAGAGAGAGAAAAGGAGAGGAAGGAAAATGAGAGAAGGGAGCGGGAGAAAGATTAAGAGAGAGAGAAAAGGAGCGGATATAAACCAAGAGAAGGGTGGGGGAGAAAGGTGAAGAGAGAGAGGAAACAAAAGAAAAGAAACAAGAGAAGGGGAAAGGGAGATAAAGAAGAGAGAGAGAAAAGGAAAAAGATGCAGAGAGAGATGAGTGAGAGAGAGAGATGAAGAGAGAAAGAAAGCATAGCAAGTGCAAAGGAGAAGAGAGGAACCAAGAGAAGGGTGAAAAGATGATGAGAGAGAGAGAGATAAGGAAAGGAGAGGGAGATAGAGGAAGACAGAGAAAAAAAGGAGAGGAGGGAAAATTAGAGAAAGGAGGGCAGAATGATGAAGACAGCGAGAGACAAAGAGCAAAGGGAAAAAGACAAATCAAGAGAAGGGGAGAGAAAAATGAAGTGAGAGAGAAAAGGAAAGGAGAGAGAGAAAAGGAAACGAAAGGAGAGAAAGCAAGAGAAGGGAGAGGGAGAAATATTAAGAGCGAGAGAAAAGAAGAAGAGAGGAAACAAGAGAAGGGCGAAAGATGAAGAGAGATAGAGACACGGAGAAGAGAGAGAGAAGAGAAAGCTGAAGAGAGCAAGAACGCATAGAAAGAGCAAAGGAGAAGAGAATAACTAAGAGAAGCAGGAAAAGATTAAGAGAGAGAGAAAGGGAAAGGAAATAAGAGAAAAGGAGAGGAGACAGAGAAAGATGATGAGTGAGAGAAAAGGAATGGAGAGAGAGAAAAGGAGAGGGACAGAGAGACAAAGAGAAAGACACCGACAGAGGTGGCAGAGAGAAAGAGAGGGTGCTTTCCAATAAGACGGATTCAAATAGAAAAGTGTAATGCCCCATTCAAAAGACATATCATTGTGTTTTGAATTGTTATTTACCATGGCAACGGTCCTAATTTTTCATCATTCTGAAAGCCCTGGAGAGAAAGGCGATTAGATATGCTTTTTACACGTCTTAATTTGCAATAAATCATTAATAAAAATGATGAAAAATGGTGTAAAATTAAAAGTATTAGTTTAAACAAGTTTACTCCAATGACTTGTACATCTAAACTGCATAAAGGACCAATTTAGTGCTTTTATGGAACTTGTAACTTGTAAAAAAGGCCTTCATTTTAATACCCTATTGATTCACTTATTTTGGGGTAAATCCACACTGGTCGACACTGATCTCTTGACATTGATTGGCTGAGCTGGGCATCAGTCTGGGCGGGCATCCAATCAGGAGAGGATTAAAAGACTTGCTGTTGTTTCATCTACATCCAAATAGATCCTGGACAGAGCCGGTTTGAGAACACCAGGGGGGAGCAGAGAGAGAGGGCCCCCCCAGGAGGAGCCAAAAAGGGTTCCAGTTCAAAGAGATTCATAATGTCATATTTTTAGACGTGAGTGAAGGGGATCGTGTAACTTTATGGGAAATGTCAGGGTTTTTTTGTAAGGAATAAATGAAAAACAGAAAGTAATTTATTGTTTTAATTTTTAATACTAATAATAAAAAAAGAGAATAAATGATAATAATGATAATAATATAATGATAATAATGATAATAATGATAATAATGATAATAATGATGATAATAATAATAATAATAATAATAATAATAATAATAATAATAATAATAATAATAATAATAATAATAATAATAAAAAAAAAACAAACAGTTTATTTTAACAGTTTTAATTAAAAAAAAAAAAAAAAAAAAAAAAAATAGAGAAAAAATAAAAAACAGAATCCCCAAAAGTTGAACCAGATTCATATTTTTAAGGGCATTTGAGTGCAGAAACTTGAATATTTATTAATTATTTTTTAAAGAATCATGCATGGTACAGTAGAAAAATAATTTTCACCTTTGTTTCATTGGACTTTGAACAAATTTTTTTTTTTCTTTTTTTTTTTTTACGTGAATAGGCACAGTAATTACAGATATATTAACAATAAACTAGATCAACAAATCTGCATGTTGACAGTTAAAAGGCAATATTCCACCAATTATTATTAATAGCAACAATTCCTTCTATAAAATATCCAAACAATGGGCATTCAAATACTCCTGCGAAACGTACGCACTTAAAAATACGAGTGGATTCTATAGATGTACGTGATCATTTGGGTACTTGCGGTGACGGTGACGGCAATTTTGCTAAAGATTGCTAAAAGACGCTAGCCAGACGACATGTCAGAGCAAAAAGCCGTCTACAACTCATCGAAAGTGACGTGTCTTCTGTTCATTCAGCGGTTCGTCCTGCCCCGCCGTGTCGCGTGCGTTTCCGCTCTGATATCACCATGCGTTCGGGAAATGTCTGCAGCGTAAAGACTCGACAGTTGTTCGCCCTGTGTGCAGATGACATTTCTCAGTTTTAATGGCTCTGAGCTCTGACGCTGTTTGTGTGTGTATTTCTAAGGCTAATCTGTTACTCAAACAGCAGCAGGCTGTATTTTGGCAGATTTGCTTGTAGTCATTTGGTCTAGTACTAGCCTAACTTTGCTAATTTGTCACTTGATGAAACCGAGAGCCGTGCGCAGCTCTCTGTGCTGCCAAAGCAAAACGCAATTAGAACCATTTTAGGCTCTGCGACTTCCTTTTCTTGTTACGTTTGAACTCTATCTTCCTCATGTTTTCTTGTCTGTGGGTGTCGGAACGTGTGTTACTTTCCGGATTCTGTCCAAAGGTCAGAAATTATGCGTTGACACTACACAGGACAAGTCCGGTCACACCTGGGATTTGGACCAAACCAGCAACGACAGGAATGTTCTGAAGTCCGGACCAAATGCAAGAGTAACTCTTTGTTTCACTTTTGAACGGGATGAGAAAAACCATCAGCAGCGCCAGAGTCAAAGAACCAGACACAGCAGCTCGGTCACATACAGTATTGGCCCTTTGTTAGACAAAGCCTTCATCTGAAATCATCCATTAAAAACAACAATCAACATTTGTCTTTCTATAAAGGATATTTTATTGAAAGCAAAGTGCTTGGCGTTTAAAAGGAAACTAAGATCAGAGAGAAATTATACTTAAAAACAACCTGAGCTGTTAGGTTCAAAGCCGAGACACACAAGGGCGGATGAAAGTGAGAAAATGAAATGAAAACACATGAAGACACTTACATGAGACGGCCACAGCACCGCTCTGTCCGGGCCCCGGGGTCGGCTCTAACAATGGACCTTTGGAGACAAGGAGCAGGCGGAGGGATGAGGCACGACAAAACAAAACAAACATGACAAAACAGGATAAAACAAACAGGAAGTAACAAAACAGGAAGCAACACAACAGAAAGCAATGGCATTTCCCGAATTGGAACCTTTGCTATTTTGACAGTCTGCTGTGATTGGTCATTTGAAGCGACGCTGTTTAGGGACATGGTTCATTATCATTAAAGCCCTTTTCCCATTTGTCCCGGCTCGACTCGGCTCGGCTCTGACCTCGTGGCCCCCCTCAGCCCTGATTGCATTTCCAATGGTGCTGTGAAAAATTGGGCGTGGAAACAGCGCAAAAGGATGTCTGCTCGACAGACACCACAACACATGACAACTGCTACACACAACGATATCGTAACTATAAAACATCAGCGATACTGTTACAGCAGCCGCCAATAAAGCAGAGGGAAGCAGACGGAGTTATGGACACAGAAGATACAAACACGGAGAACAGCGAACAGGACAAAACTTTATTACTCACTTCTGATGTTAAAGTTAAACTACAGCATTCTCATCCATCTCATCATATTTTCCTCCCCAAATCAAGGAAGCCCAGTCCACAAAACATCACTATAAATACAGTTGAAGCGTTCTTTACAAAAATAAAACATTAAGCGAGTGTACATCCTCATGAGTGTTTATAATCCACGCTGCAGATTACAGCTACAGTAAACTCACTTCCTGTGCAGTTTATCGTTAACTTTTTGTGCATTAAAAGCTTTTATGGCACTACTGCTCTACATTTCAAAAATGATAAATACACAGTTTGGACGTTCCTCTAAATTAGAAGTGCAGTGCTCTGATTATTCTCTTTGTCGTCTCAAAGTGAGTGGCTTCACTCTGGACAGGAAACTACTAATGCTAATTGTGCTTTGTGCGCCAGCACAGAAAGAGCAAGGAACGCCAAATCAAGAAGTTTAACATCCTCTTTGATAAAAAGGACCTAGGTAAGGACCAGCATGACAGAAGTATAGGGACAGACCTAAGTAAGACCAGCAAAAACAATTGGATCAAGAACCTATCAGACCGCGTCCTGTCTCAGGCAGAGAAAGACGTGCTCTCCAAAGGGCTCAACTTTTCTATTACTTCTAAGCATGGTTTTAAGACTCTAAACTCCTATAGTGCGCTTGTTTACGGCGGACACAGCGGTGTTCTGTCTCCAGAAACATTACACTTTTGGTCTGTGTCCACGGTCTGTGGACGTCACGTTTAGTCCGTGCTTGGCTCGACTTGGCCCACGGGGAAGACGGTACTAAAAAGTGCCTGGTCTGAGGAGGTAGCACCACATGGAAATGTGCTAAAGCAGGGCTGATTCGAGTCGGTAAAAGGCCTATTAGATTGTGGTTGTGTTTTGGGTAAGGTTAGGAAAGCTGATGAGGTTAGGAAAATGTTTTAGTTAGTTGACATTTAAGCAGCAGTAACTTTAAAAAAACAAATTTGTCACCTATTAGACTTATTTCATCTTACACCAAAAAACACGTGGTCCCCGGGGTTCTGAAACGAGAAGTTCCAACTTGTTTGCATGTTTGTGCTTTTTACCTGGGAAAGTTGAGATTTTGATGTCACCAGTGGAAAATCTCTGAGCACGCTCTTTAAAAGTGTTTAATCGAGCCTTCCTAAAAAAACACGTTACGCGTATGTTTTGGAAAACATCCAACCATTTTTTACTTCAGCGAATTACCGTTACATCGTGTGGGTGTGCGGTCAGGGCAATCAAGGTAAGCAGTGATTGACCAATAAAATCTGAACTAATCGTTTGTCACAACTATATATAAACTGTTCTAAAATATATCCAAATAAGCCCATTTTCCCCTCACTTCTCCTGCTGAAGCTTTTACTGGCCCCTGCAGGCAGCTGGACATTATTGCGCAGGAAGCATGATTCTTAGTTTGCCGCAGCGGCTCAGTCTGTGACCGTGTTCAGAGGCCCGTTCATGCTCCGCTCTCTAGCATGAGCTTTTAGAGCCAGAGCAGAGAACAGCTTCTTTTATAGGCCTCAAACCCATGGATCTATGCTCAAACCACGCTGAATAAACCTGTGTGGGGATCAAGGATGTTTGCAGGTTGTGCCCTAACTGAGCACCAAGTTTCCACAACGTGACATAGAAACTATCTTTCAGAGACAAGTCTTTGTTTGTAGCTAAGGCTCTGTTCACGTTTCTAATGATTAGACGTTATTTAGAAATACAGGCAGTAATTTAACAACACAGAGCGCTAATTTGTGTAATGAATTGGTCGATGAAATTATCCTATTTAACCCACTCAATAATCTGATCAGGTATGGAAATGTGGAAGATCAGTGGGATAGGCGTTTTTTATTTTTATTCCACATTTGTGCTAACCACTATATACTGAACGTCCCAAGTCTGCTTGCCCATCCATAAAATGTACTGCACGCTACTGCGTTATATCGGTGATTAATTACAACAGTAGTGCACTTTCTTGTGCAAATTTGTTGCTCTTCTGACATCTGACATTTAAATATTTTTTTTTAAAAAACGTTTTGTAAAAAAGCTCAATTGTTAAAGAAAAACTGAGGAATAAGCTGCGTTGGTCTGTCTCCACAGCAGGTGACTTCAGGTGTAAAATTCAGGCAGCAGCATTGGAACCGAGTTCTTCTCCCGACTTGTGCGAGCGTTCATGAGCATTTTTAAACTCAAATACATTTCCCCGAGTTACCGAGGACCACATCTCAGAAGTTAACACATTACCGTGGTAACGAGAGAGATTTCATAACTCAAGTCCCTTTGGAGCCTAATATCTAGAACTAACCTTTTGGCAAGTGTGCATGTTTGCGTAGGCGCTAAAGAAGGGGTGTCCAAACTTTTTATATGGTTTGAAGTGGAGGACCACATATCAGATATATCATATGTAAAAATAAGTCTTTAAAAAAAAAAAAATACACATTTAAGATAGTTAGAAATGTGAGAAAACCAGGCAGAGCGAAGTTACCTCCCGGCTTAACGTTTAAAATGTTGTTGCTCATTGGCAATAGTCTTTGTTTCTATTTCTATGCCAAAGTGGGACTATTTCAGAAGAACTGAAGCAGCACTTTGGCTTAGTTGCATATAAACAGCGCATATGGGACCAGGGTGCAGTGGACAGACCACATTATAAAGCGTTAAAATATGATTTATGAAAAAAGTGTCAAATCTGACGACAACACACTTAAAAACAGGAAAATACAAAACATGAACAAAAATGAATCGCAGAAAATAACAGCATGACAGAGGATGGGGTGTTTTTTTGGTTGTTTTTTTTTGGCTTTTTGCATTAGAACCCACTCAGACCTACTCAGCTTGACATGCCATGCTAATATTGTGGAGCCAACACTGCACAACATTACTAAAACCAACAGACTGCAGCCACAGATTAGCCAGAGGAGTCCAAGACCGGTGTGCAGCATATGTTTTAATATTTCATAGAGATATCTGTTTATAATATAGTATGCAGTTGTAAGCAGTTATTTACATGAACCGTGGCTAGCCTCACGGACAGACTCGCACATCCAGTAAGCAAGAATCTACGTTTTTATACAGTCAGCAATGGACTAATGTAGTGGAGCCAACGTGTTAGCTCCTAGTTGTTCATACAGGGCACTTATTAAGCTAAATGTACTTTTTTGAGCTTTTAACCATGTTATAACATTGTTCCCTCATCAAAAACATACCTGGAGTTGTGTTTATCTTAATTCATGCTAGTTTGATGACTCCTGTTCAGAAAATCTTCTCCCTCAGAGGGTCAAAAACACTCTGAATTTCCCCGATGTGTGATGTCATATTCTACCTGTGACACGGCTCCGAGATCTTCTGAGCTGTTTTTAAGTGCATAAATCATCACCAGACTCGTTCTGAGCATTTCTGTCTCAAATCACTATCATTACAACTGCGTGGCTACATTAGCATGTCTGAGAAAAGCTAGCATTAGTTTCTTTCTCCTATGTAATTGTCAAACTGGGGAAAAATAGGTCAGATTTTTTAATCTTATTTTTTAAAATCTTAAATATAATTATGTTAACTACGTTTTAGTAAAATGAGTAGTGTAACCTGTCAAATGCACTTGAAAGTATCATTTTATAAAACAGTCTTGTAGGTGATTGTACCGTGAATTTTTACTGAACACTTAACCGGAAAACATTTCTCTTTTCTAAAGTATTTTTGGCTCAGTGCTAATGTTAACTTCAATTTTAAAAAAGACGTCAAAGGCAAAGACATCGCAAAATCTCCGAAGGCTTGTGGACCTCCAAAAAAGGGATGGTGAGCTTGCAACGAAAAGCCGAGTGTTGCAAAGCTTGGCGGTCATCTGCACGTCGCTTACAAAATGTTTATTTTATAAATAAGGCCAATGTAAAATAGTTATGCTAACATAATGCGCTAGCGTGTAATACAATGACTATAAGGACAATATCGTCATTATTGTTCATTTGTTCTTGCTTAGCTAGTACACGGGGTGAGTGACACGGAATGGAAGCAATACAACTCAGTTGTATCGACCTATTCCGTGTATTATCTTGTCTGTGCCATCTTGCGATCCTTTCTTAGAGCTTATGACTTTTTAAACACCTTTTTGAGGGCTCAGAATCTGCTCCCAGGGTTGGCTGTTCTGCATGGACTCACTTTCAGGTTCCATCTGCAGAAACAGACAGATGGCACAATCCGGTCCTCTGCTGGTGTACAAGTGCATAGACTATATCCATTCTCCTACACAGAGGACACACTACAATCACCGTGTTCACTGTCCATGTCTATACAAGGTGGATGAGGCGTCTGGGGGGTGGGAAGTACAAGCTTTTGTTTCAGACACATGGGTGGGTAAAAGACATGGTTTAGTGACTTGCTGAAACTGTTTCTAAATTCGTATTTGATTTTTTTCCACCTTGTTTGCTTTGACACAAGATAGGCTTTTCACACATTGGTTAAAGGACACATATTATGTCGGGGGGAAAACTAGCTGTTTATCTTACTTATGTGATTCCCTCTGCAGCTAGTAGATGGAACAGTTAAAAGTAATAGGAAGTAATTTGCTTTTGGTTCGTTTGGTTTTTACAATTTTTTGGGTTCTAGAACATGAGATACCAAAGTAAAGGTACTCCAGAGGATGTTTAAGGATAACAACAATGCAAGTAATCATGGCTTCGGACCCATTCATTACTTCTGACAGTTCTAAAAGGGAGCGATTTGGTTCTCCCCCACTTTTCATAGCAGCCTGCTCGTCACAACATGACATTTGACCTCTTTGCTGCACAGTGTCCCTGTTTCTCTGATCTATATTTGGCTCAAAGTACAAACTGCCATCAAACTCTCTCTTTTATGTGTACGCAGAGAGTTGCTGCTCTGTGAGTCTCCTTTCCTCCACGCTTCGTCTCCAGTGAGCTCCAGAGCAGTTTTGGGCAGAGTTGCAGCGTGTATGGTCAGTGCGCAGACCAGAGGAGGAAGCAGGGGCACAGCGGCATGACCCCAGACGTTCAGGGACCATTTAAATACAAAGGGCTAAAGTTTCAACTTCCTAATAACGTGAAATACAGCAGATTAATTCAACGCAAACATAAACAGCGATCAATAATAGCAGCGCGCAGACTTTTCAGATAGTTTCATTCATGTTCAAAGTTCAGTCTATTTCTTTGATTTGACTTGACCTGCACCAACGAGGAAAAGCCACTTTCACAGAGGTAAGGGGTTGTGAACGGGCGGAGTATCTGGTTTTGACGGACTCTGTCGCAGAGGAGTATTCTGGCACCAGAAAAGACTCGAGCTTACCACACCAAACTTCAATCGCAGCGTCTGATCACATGACAGCTCAATCAGCTGACTCTTGTCATTACTAGACAACTCGACGCTGTCAATTTCAGTTCCAAAGGGATCCCAAACCACTGATTACTGTCTCGTTCTCTGGAAAATAATCCTCAAAGCGAGCATGGAGTTTGGTCAGACGCACAGAGACAGTTTTTTTTCAGGCTCCGCGCTTCCCTGCCATGTTGAGCTTCCATGCTGCTTGACATGTGTTGGAAAACATGTCAGATCTGTCTTTACTCTTTTTTTTAAAAGACAGTGACTTTGTCAGTCAGTCCACGTTCAACATGTCGAGGTTCTCAAATACATGGACACGTCAGGTTACGTGGGCAAGCCACAGTCATTCTTCAGCATTTCAGTGAAAGGGACAGATTTCATGTCTTAGCATGACTTAACCTTTACCCTTGAAATCCAGCGAACTTCTGAATGACCCAATAACTAGACATGTTCAGACCCGGGGTCTTTGCAGAACTGTGTGAAACAGGGGCTGGTTTTGGCACTTTGATTGATAAAGTTCACAATCTTGATTGCCTTCTTCAGTGTTTTATCCATCTGGCACCATCTCTTTTGCCACAGGTTCCGCTCTGTGCAAAAAGCAGTGGTTCCAGGAGTGCGTTTCCCTCTCATTGAAGCCACTCCATCAGTCGTAACTCCCACACTGTAACTTATTCCCACAGAGGTCAAATGCAACTCCACGGTGTTGAAGATGTCCTCTGCTGTTGTGGATGTGGAAGGTCCCTGCTACACAAAAACTGCCTTTGTATGTCATCATCCTAAACTTGCCACATCAGTTGACTCATCCATTTGCAGCGCGTAGTGAGTGTTGGCTTGCATCCTCGCTGTCGTTTGTTGTTGGATGTTGGTCGACATGTCCTAATTGTGCCTCATTATCGTGTGATTAGACAGCGGTATAGTTTTTAACTTGTCCGTGGCAGACTGGCCCAGCACATCACGTAACACGTCCAGGGCTGCTGGTAAAACAAGCTCTTCAGCAAATGTATGTGGCTTCTTGGTCTTTGCAACACGTTGTGCTACGAGGAAAGAGGCCCTCAGTGTCTGCTCTGTTTTGGAACATAATGTTAGCAGCTTCTGGGACATCTTCAGGTTGTGCAGTTATCTTTGAAAATAATCGATTGGTCTGTCTTTGTAGGCGGCATGTTTGGTCTCTCAAAATTGTTTTAACTCAGACAACTTCATACTTTCTAGTACCAGTACTTCACTGCGTATTGCACATTGAGGTGTCTGCACATCCTTGTCATATATGCAAGTAAAGCCATACTTAATATAGTCCGAGTCATATTTTCTTTTCGCCATTTTCCCATGTGTCACGGTACCACAGCCGCTTACGCAAAATAAAAGTGGTTCATCTACACAAATGTACACAGACTGTTTTCCCAAAAATATTTTATTTTGTTTTCGGAAAGTCTCAGGTGCATACGTTTAATAGAGTAAGCAATTTAAAATGTATTGTTGACCTGAGGTTTGGTTCAAAATACTATGGTCTAGGACTAAATGCCATGATTTTACTCCCGTACTGTATTTAATGGCATCTAGCCAAAGAAACCTGTAAAAGCAGGAAAAGTGCCTGATTTTGAAAAAATAAATTGCTTTGATGCGTCAATCATGCACCTTTGACCTTGACAAGACCATGACACTTCGCTTCATCGAACTAAAATAGGAAAAGTTAGTCTGGTGTCCACAGTACAAATTCAAAAGTAAGAAGCACAACCGAATAACGACAGAACAAGGCTAGCTTTGAGTTGCGTGTTTATTTGAACAGTACTTTAAGAGTTGATACAGAGTAAATGAAACTGAATCATGCTTTAGTAGCAGTAGATAACACTTATGATGATGAGGTGGTATTAAAAACATATGAATATTGATTATGGTGAGACAGAGGAAAAGGAAGGCGCTGCTGACTGCATTCAATTTCTAAATATTTTACGTTTTAATGATTGAGTTGAAAGGTTCGATTGACTTTGCGTATAACACGCCCGGCTCACTGTTGTATCGACAACAGTCTGCTCCTATTAAATCTCCAAGGGGTTTTGCCCAGTTGCACTAAAATCAATAAATACGTAAAGATCGACTTAAAGAGAGGACATCGAGCTGTGAATGGATGTCACTGACAATGCTAGAGCTAGGATTGAAGTGTAATAACTATGAAAATATAATAGCATCACAAACAGAAGTCATCTCAATAGAAACAATGGGTTTATGTTTACTTCAAACTTTAACTGGTTAAATTTATTTCATAATTTACATTTTGATAACAGTTAGCCTGAGTTTTGAGAACGCAAACGGCCTTTACAAACACTGAAGTGTCCTCTGGTGAAGTGTCCATCTAATTTGTGATGTCTTGAACATGTTGTCAGTGGCTATGTTCACAAAAATCCAATCTTTAACTGATTTCTGGAGTTATCAGATTATCGAAACGTCATGTAAACAGCTGCCATCTGATGTGCGTAATCTGATTTCTGATTGTTCACACGTGTGGAGGTTTTGACAAGGAAAACAATGCAGAAAAGGAGACACTAGTGTGGCAAAGACAAAAATGAAAGTTAATTATTTTAAAATGCATTCTACTTTGTTCTTTGTCTTCCAAATATTCAAACCGATTCATAACAGTTTATGTTACAGTCAGATGATTTGATTACTCTGAAAATGTGCGCCATCTCTGTATCACCACAACCAGAACATAACATCCATTATTCAGCACAAAAAGATTCATGTTTACTCTAATCAAAGGTGCATTATGACACTTTGAGGGTCCACAATCTGCTCGTCTCCTTGGAGACTTTGTTTTGCCTGGAGAGTTCCACAGTACGGCACTCAACAAATCTATCCCACAATTATTCAATTTCTTGTGTCTTATTGCTCAAAAATATCTGGAAAAACATGCACCTGTCGCTCCACAGACCTGACCTGTAACTGCTGATGCCACCTTCTTGTCTCCATAGTGAGGAGTAGTAGGCAACCTGATAACATCTCCATGGAGACAAGCAGGTGGCAGATTCTCCACAAGAAAAGCGCAGTGCACCTTTAACTTGAGTCTTTCTGATCAGTTTAATGTTACTGTTATAGAGCTACATCAAAAAAGTATATTAAAAGCAGATTAAAGAGTAAATAACCTCTTAAACTCAATGAAAGTATCGACTCCACTAATATATTACCATTAACACATGATCTCTGCCAACTCTTGATTATTATGTATTATCCACCAAAGCTCATTTGGGTGGCTTATCCTCCAGTTAGCCGTCATGCTAGTGGTCAGACAGGAGCAGGAGCAGACGCAGTGCTGATTAGTGGCAGGAGAAGCAGAAGCGACAGGCCACAGCTCAGATCCGTCAGATTCTCATTAGGAAAAAAGTCGTACAAATATGAAAACATGGCAGAAAAATGCACAACGCCGGTTCATTGAGCGCCAGGAGGGGAGTTATGGAGAGAGCGCAGCCAATCAGGACAATCAAACTGTAGAAAATGGCTCCCGGAGTGAAGTGGTGCGTGGGAGGTGATCAGACCCAAAATAAGGACCACAAGGGAGGGCTGAGGGACCAGAATGTTCTAATGACGAGAGTAAATGAGAACTGCGTCAAAGAATAAAAGGCTTTTTGAGCTGGACTGTCACATTCTGGAGCAGCTGTGAGCATTTGTGCTTTGCTGATGTTATACATTAAGAGAAAAGATGTTTTTATTTGTATTTTTCTCTCAATAAAGTTTCTGCACTGCCATGATTTTGTCTCATTTTGTCTCAAGATTATTATTATTATTTTTTTTACCATTGCTTTGATAGCAAATTCGTGAACGGCAGGGGGAAGATATTTAGAGGACACTTTCCCTTATATTTTTCACCCAGCAACATATGATACTTATTTAAGGAGAGCAATGTAATCAGTTCAACTGTGTGATCAGGAAGTCTGTATCAGTGATATGTTTATCCGGTTTCTACTGTTATACTGTATTTAACTCAATTTTGGACAAAAAAAAATCGCTCAAGATCCTGAGTTCTCAATCACAACATAAGGAAATAGCAATACATACAATTTTATGGCGATAATATCTCCGATACAACTGATACAACCATATTTACTTTGCAGGTTATATGGTGATTCGGAGGTTTAACATTGGTGGAATGGAGAAAAAAATAGTTTTTCTTTGAAGATTCTATTGAACGCTTGTGTAGGGCATATACGTCTCAAAAGATCTTTAAAAGACTTTATCTTTTCATAATTCAAGACAACGGTGAAATTCACGTCACTATTACAAAAAGCAAAAAATTGGATGGACCGATGTGACCCATCCCCCATGAGGCAGCTACACTGTCTCTACAAGCCTCTGAGAACACACAAGGCTTCCACCAAACGACTCCAAAGACATAAACGACCCCTGCAGTGAACTGGAACCTTCCACTGCAGACAAAAAACGTTGTTTGTTCTCTTTGTTCTGCTGGATTAAAAGTTTCTTAGAACAAAGTCCTTAAATGACTATATTTCACATCTAAACAGACTGCAGACAGCAGAAACGCATCACTGTGTGATCATGTTGTTAAACAGACACCTTAAGAACTATGTTGTGAAATGTGTTATGTATATGTCCTCATTTCCTGCTAATGATGTGTGTTCACTGACAATGTTGCAATATTTTGCTATGTGTTACATGTCATTTTGCTGGTTTAAGTTATATTTGTCGAAACTCGATCAATAAGAGTGACTGAGAGTTCAAAGCCAGCCTTAATGTCCTCCCGCTACACCTCCGAGGTCAGATAAAAGACACTGAGCCCCCCACACACTCTCTATTGCTCGGGAAACTCTGACGCAAGACACATCAGGTCAGAGACCCCAGGGGCCCTTCCCTCATCAGGGGTGAGACCCCCACTCACTTCATGCTTCGGCCCCCATGCTCCTGCACAAAGGAGACAAAGAACCCCCTCAATCTCAAAATGGCTCATGAAACACCTCAGGACCATCGGATCAGCACCATGGACAGCTCTAAGGACCCAAAGAGCTCGGAGAGGCCTTGATCCAGATCTGAGCCTTCCCTCGGACACGTATGAGTGGCTGAAACATGCAGGGTGGCATTAAAGCGGTCTCCCTTGGATTATTCTAGAATGAATCGAAACAGACTTTTCAATACCGGCGTTTCTATTCATGAAGTTGAGCCCAGGCACAGCATGTGTAACCAAATCTATATATTTTTTTATTAAACAACACAAAATAATTCTATTTTATACACCCTTTTTATTGATATTTTGGAGTTATAATTGTCAGTCAATGAATCGAGTACTTCCCTTTCAGAAAATGAGAGGTATTAATGTTTTGCTGAACAAGCTTCAGATGGGGCCCTTTTTAACACCAGAACTCCCAAGGCCGTCAATTTGACGGTTTTAAGAATTGTACGTCTAATTACTCTGCTTACGTTGCTCTTTCAGATTCATGGGCTCTTGACTTTTTCTTTACCTTTGTGTATATCATCCCCATATTGCAATTCAACTGAAATAAAAACATTATAACGAGTTCTGAGTAATTCTTCCTCTAACTCCCACGCCCGTCAATTTGACGGCTCTATTAATAACATTGTAATTTTTTCCCCGCGGATGACAGTGTCGTGCGAGCGTTACGTCACCTTTAGTGTCTCTGATAGCAAAGCTAAAGGTAACATGGATTTAAGGAGATTATCCGTACAAGAGGCCCTGGCAATGAACTCATGGGTTTTGGGCAGCTCAGCCGAATCAGACAGCGAGTCGGAGCACGACGAACTAGCCCCCGCAAAAGAAGCCGGTAAAATCTCCTTGGCAGTAGATCTATTGTAAATGTTCAAGGTATTTATGGTATTTATGACAAAGTTTATTATTATAGTTATGGCATTTTAGGCTGTCGAGATCAATAAACTAAGCGCCTGTTGCTTCAGCTGCCCCGGTAACATCGCCGCACGAGAGCGGCATATTCTTGGCAACGGCGACAATATTCAAGGTATTTACGAATCCTGTGTTATCATAGTATTTGGCTGGCTTTTTTTTTGGAAGATGGGTCCAGATCAATGAATGAATGTGCATATATTCTCTGTAACAGCCGCTTCGCTATCGCAAACAACCCTAATCCTCCTCCTCTTCCTCCTTCCTCCGCTGATGCTGGTCAGCTTCGGCACTCTGAATAATGATAATATTCATGAAAGAGGCTAATAGACATATTTTTTGCGTGTTAGAAGGATCATTCTTTTGATTAAGTCATCGCCAGAGCGCAACCGTCAAATTGATGGCTTGGGACTTCTGGTAGTTCTAAAATCCTGCTAGCCCTAGCGTTAAGTATAAATATGAACATTAACAACCTATAATCCAATACAAATAATGCCCACAATGTAACGGCTGGTCTTGGAGAATAGGCAATACATCTTGGTGACCCCAGTGGAGGAGCGAGACCCACCCCCTACATATTGGTGCTGCCTCATGTGAGGACGTGACAAGACAAATACTTTGTTACCTTTTTACTTTATTCAACCAGCTCTAAATGCCAAGAATAGAGAGAAAATGAAGACATGGGTTTCATGTTTTTGGGCTGAATATGGTATCACTGAGCTGAGAAGGACATGCCGGTCTGCAAATGTTCCCTGAGAAAACAATCATCCATTTTACAACGAATTTAAGAGATAATTCATTGCATACCACCTGAATGTACCCGAAGTCTGTAAATGTGAAACTCCCCTGCACGTCAAAGGCACTTTTTGAAAACCCTCCAGGTGTGAATGAAAGGACATCTCCCACAAACAACAGCAACCTAAATGCAAGATATAGTCTCTGTCACCGGCTCCCCAAAGAACCAAATCAATGTGTCAGCGAAATGTCAACAAACCCCGAGAAACAGGACCAAACAGGAGGGAAAAGGAGAACGATGGAGTGGACAGAGAGAGGGGGGGTAGAAATACAGGAGAGAACAGGACAAAAAAAAAACCCAGAAGGGCAGCAGAGAAGAGAGAGAGAGAGCGAGAGAGAAAGCGAGGGTGCAGAGCAATGTAGACCAGCCAGAAAAAAAACAACGGAACGATGGTGGAGAAGAGAGGGAAGAGAGGGAGAAGAAGAGAAGAGGGATGAGAGGGAGAAGAGGCGGGAGAGGGAGAAAGAGGGGAAAGAGAGAGACGAGAGGGAGAAGAAGAGAAAGATCGACAGAAGAGGGAAGAGGGGGAGAAGAGAGAGAAAAGTGAGAGAGAAGACGGAAGAAAGAAAAGAGTGACAGAAGAGGGAAGAGATGGAGGACAGGGCAAAGAGTGAGGATAGGGAAGATAAGAGAGAGAAGAAAGGAAAGAGTGACAGAAGAGGGAAGAGGAGGAGAGAGAAAAGAGAGAGAGGGAGAAGAAACAAAACAGAAGAGAGGGAAGAGAATGTAGAGAGGAGAAGGAAGAGAGGGAGAAGTGGCAGGAGAGACAAAGTGGAAGAGAGGTGACGTAAACAGGACAAAACAACAGCAGAACTGACGAGGGCGGAAGAGGAGGAGGAGGAGGAGAAAAAGGGAGAGAGGGAGAAGGGAGAAGATGAGAGAAATACAGGGTTACAAACAGGGCAAAAAAGCAATTAGGACGGCCGAGAAGGGAGGGGAGAGAGAAGAAGGAGAAGAGGGGAGAAGGAGACGTAAGAACAACCGCAGAAATGAAGAAAGAGCAAGCTGTCCAATGTCCAGAGAGGAAGAGACAGGACGGATTAAAAAGGAAGGAGAAAGAAACGAGACGGAAAAAGATAGAAAGGAGACAGAGAGAGATAGATAGAGAGAGAGAGAGAGAGAGAGAGAGAGAGAGAGAGAGAGAGAGTGGGCGGAGACAGCAGAGGAGTCAAGAGGCTGTTGAGCACAAAGTCGATGAGTATTTAAAAGAGTGGCCACTTGACCTCCGCTGCAGTGTTTAATTCACAAAAACACTCTGGAGAGTTCAGCCTGGGGGATTAGAAGGGCCGACATGATTACAGACAAACACACAGACACTATAGTGACGGTAAAGCACTCTGACGCTGATTACGCCTGATTATTTTGTTGTTGCCAAGTTTTTTCACTGAATCTGAAATGGCCGTTGCCGTTGTCTGTTTGAGGGGGCTGTGTTCGTGCAAAGTCGCGGCATTCGAACGCTTAGAATTGAGCTGAAATTCAGAGGAAGATGACGGAAATGAGTGTCATCGGTTCAGTTTATAGCTAAACTGCTATGAAGGCATTGGTGGGGTTCAATAACAAATCATAAAAATAGATCTAATTTGTCTGTTCTGAATTGACATAGCGGAGAGGGAATTCTGTTTAAGGCGAGACGACGCTGCAGGCAAAATGTATGTTTTGGTTTTTTGGTCAGTTTGTGCTATCAACACACAGTATGGGCTTTCATGTGGAAGCAACGGAATTGTCCAGTCTGCTCCTAATTTGTTTTTCATTTAATCCACTTGCATAGATAGATTTCTCTGGGAAATTGTAACTTTCAGGGCCGTATTTTGCCCCGGCGGTAGCGTTGACGTGCGCCTTTTCCAGGGGGCTGAGTCAGGGCGCAATTTTGCTATCTTCCCGACCTTAGCGCTGGCATAAAGAGGCTTGACTTTGGCCGCTGGAGGCTGGAGTGGGACGGTGCCAGTCCATATATGGTGATAGTGTTCGTTCTTTGATTGAGAACTGTGGCATTCAAAGGCACCACCTGTGTGAGATGTTTGTCATGGCCTCAGATACAGGCAATGAAAGAAGTGAGCAATAAAACAGGTTGATTTCCCGTTTTTCAATGAGTTCCCAAAATTAGAAAAATAAAATAACTAAAATAAAATATTGAAATGCATTCTAGACCCCGCCCCCTGTGAGCCCCAACAGCTGTTTCCACGGGAGAGACAGAGGCAAGTTTCCTCTCATCTGCAAAGCTTGAAATATAAAACCCACTCAGGTTAATATTGGTCATTCATGCTTGAGGCAAATATCTAAAAGTCATAAACATCCCCAAGCTTGTCTTAACGCTAGTTTTGAAGTTTATTCGTTACGATTCTGGCCATTCACAGATTGCACCAGACCACGCCCTCAAGTTGCTTTACTCCACCTCATATTTTGGCATAATCACACCTCTTGTTTAGAAGTCCACCCCCTGCGTCATCAATTGCGCCGAATGCGAGGTGTGATGTAATGAGCTCTGCTGCGCCCAAGTTAACGCTAACGACAGGGGCAAAATACGGCCGTAAAAAGTTGTTTTCTCCATATGCATTTTTCTCCCACAGAGACATAAAGATCAGCCCCAAACGTTACACTGTACACGATTCTAACAAATGGTACAGAAGGATTTGTTGATATCTAATTTCAAGCCTGATTTAGTTAAGTTTTAAGTCTATGAAAATGATGCAACATTAGGCAACATTTAAGTCGGATCAAGTATTTTTTTCTTTTTTTTAATGAAATAATATATCCAAAATCCCCTTAAATAAATATCTTTGTATCTAATATGTTAACAAAATGGAACCAGTAATTAAAACAGGGATCTGTACATTTTCTTTAGATTTAAAGGCCCCAAATATGTGGCTGTTTTTAAGGCATAAAATGCATTATTTCTTTCTGAAAACATGAAAAAATCTGTACAAATACATTTGTGGTTCATTTTACTGTCCATTCACTCTTTGTACTATCAAAACATTTAAAAGCGTGTTTTAGCACATTTATGATGGATTTCTAAAAAAATAACCTGAATATCATTATCAAGATAATAGTATTTCTGTTGATTATCTTTTATATTATAGAATATGTCAAAACTAGTGATGTTACAATTCCAGAAATATTGTGATATTGTAGTGTCAAAAGTCTCATCATAATATCATGGGCTTCATAGTATATCATATTACCAGTATATATCATTCTACCGTGAAATGAATATCGTGATGATATCGTAATGCGAGATGTGCATTTCGTTACATTCCGAGTCACCAAACACTTTGTCTCTGGACGTACAAAGAAAAAAAGATAAAGGAGCCACTATAATTTTTTCTGCCACCAAAATATTATCTATTACATTAGGCCCTAGTTCACAGCCAATTTTATTGAAGCAAACCAGATTCAAACTTCTTTTGCATGGTCCAATAGAGTTTAGTGCTCCTGTAAAGACATTTGTTATTGGCTATTGACCTGCTCTTGCTTAGTTGATGGAGAGAAAGCACAACGGGACAGTCGACTGAAATGGTCAGGACCGGTTTGATTAGAATTAATGGACTTTAGAAACACAAAGGAGCAGTTCCTGAATATGGATTACTCAAACTTGCAAGATGTTTGACCAATAAAACTACTCTATACCATGTAAAAAGAAAAATAAAATAATGAAATAAAAATCATCATTGTATACAGTCTATTTCGTTGATTTTTTTATGTTGAAATTAAGGATTTTTCTATCTTCTTGTTCCTGAATTCTGTACACTTTATCAAGGTTGCAAAATTTCTAAGGGATGATTAACAACCACATACCAACAACAGTTTGTCTGTGGTTTGAGAAATGTTATTATGATTTCTTTTAGCAAGATCGACAACGGGCTCTGTTGCACAATGGTGTCCAGCTAGCCGAGTTCAATTCTAGTCCTATTCTTATTTTGTCCAAATTGCACTAAAATAAAATACAAAAATACTTAAAGATCAGGGAGTGGACAGTGAGTTGCAGGTGGATGTCACTGACAACATGCTAACGACTTTACAGGCTTTTGTGTAACAATGCTAACACTGCTAATTGTGAGATATAATCAATATTAAAATAAAATATTTAAAATAACACAAAATAATTTACAAATAAAAGCATTTGGGCAGGTTTTATTTCACATTTGACCTCTTTCTTCTTTTATATTCTAGGTTTTAATATAAGTTAGCATTAGCTGAGAGAGAGACAGTGCGCTAGGCAACGCGCTACTGTGCACAGAACCCATTAAGCAAGCCAATATAACAACTGTTTCAATTGGGAAATGGCTTTGAAATTAAGAGCTTCTACCTTTTGACTTTGCTACGGCTGCACTTTGTCAACATGTAGTTCCTGAGTAGCATTACCTCAAGAAAACACGCCCACCTCATGGATTTATTTAATGCTACAGGAAGCAGTAGCAACATTAGCGCTGGCGTAAACCCCGACCATTTTCCTGAAAGCTAATCGATGAGAGGAAATGAGTGTAAATCTATAGGAGAGAGCGCACAGGCGTAGAGGCATAGGTACAGTCGGCTTGTCGATCTGCCCCGGGACACGGCTCTCTCACGGCTCCTTGTTGGATTATGATAAAAGTAGCTTCCTTTATCTATCTATCTCAATAACTCTATGACTGAAACCATAAACTTGGCACAAGAGCTGGGAAATGTCTAAATAAATGTATGATATTGCAATTGAGGTTTTGGAGATCTATAAAATTTGAAAATCAAGTGTATCGTCCAACAAGGCTATTAAAATTACCCCAAAAAGAGACAGAAACCCAAACAAGGGTATAAAGTGATATATCTGCCCTTTTGTGGTTAATTTTATGGTCCATTCAGTTTTTGTGCGGAACTATAACCTCTACCAAAACATTACAGGCACATTTTAAAATATTTAGGCTCTGTTAAAATATATTGTCTGAATATACTTAATGTACTTAACACCTTCTACTCCAGGTTTGATGAGCACCCCCTCCCCCACGGTGGCCACCTCTGCCAACCCACCCGGTCACCCCCACCTCCCCCTTAACTCTCTCAATTAAGGAACAGGATGTAAACAAGCTATTTCGGATATCCAACCCCGTAAAAGCTGCTGGACCAGACGGTGTCTCTCCTGCCACCTTAAGACACTGTGCAGGAGAGCTGACCCCCGTCTTCACAGACATTTTTAACACCTCCCTGGGGTCATGCCACGTCCCAACCTGCTTCAAGTCATCCATCATTGTCCCTGTCCCCAAGAAGCCCCGGATCACTGGACTTAATGACAGGCCTGTGGCGCCGACGTCTGTAGTCATGAAGTCATTTGAACACATGGTCTTGCCCCACCTCAAGTCCTTCACTGACTTGGATCACTGACTTCCTGACAGATCGGAGACAGTGCGTGCGGCTGGGGGAAGAATGTCTCAGACACTCGGACTATCAGCACAGGCGCTCCACAGGGCTGTACTCTTCTCCCTGTACACAAACTGCTGCACCTCCAGCCACGACTCTGTAAAATTGATCAAGTTTGTGGACGACACCACCCTCATCGGGCTCATCTCGAACGGGGATGACTGTGTCTACAGGACGGAGGTGGACCGGCTGGTCTCCTGGTGCAGCGGTAACAACCTGGAGTTCAACGCCCAGAAGACAGTGGAGATGATAGTGGACTTCAGGAAAGTCACAGCCCCCCAGCCCCACCTCATAAAAAACAGACTCCCCCATCACCACCGTGGACTCTTTCCGCTTCCTCGGCACCCAGGACCTCAAGTGGGATCCCACCATCAGCTCCCTCATCAAGAAGGCCTAGCAGAGGATGTACTTTCTGCGGCAGCTGAGGAAAGCTAAGCTGCCAGCTGATGGGGCAGTTCTACACGGCCATCATTTAGTCCATCCTCACCTCCTCCTTCACCGTGTGGTACGCTGGAGCCACAGCCAGGGACAAACAGAGACTACAGCGCATTGTGCGTTCTGCTGAGAAGGTGATGGCTGCGACTTCCATGCTCCTGAGAAGGTGATCGGCTGCAGACTTCCATCTCTGCAGGACCTGTACGTCTCCAGGGCTCTGGGACGAGCAGGTCGGATCACAGCTGACCCTTCTCACCCTGGACTTGGTCTATTTGAACGACTACCCTCAGGCAGGAGGCTAAGCTCCATCCGGACCAGAACCTTCCGCCACAAGAATAGTTTCTTTCCCTCTGCCGTTGGACTCATGAACACTTCTAAACACCTGTCACTTTAACTGCAACTATTCAATCACTCACTCACTGTCACTTTCCGCACTACAACTGTACATATAGCTGTAATTCTTGTGTACATAGTAATGCCTATTTTATTTTTATTTGATAGTAATTTTTAAATTGTTTCTTAATGCATTCCCTTTTTGACTGAATATATGTTGTTTTATTATTGCTCAGTGTTTTATGTTGCACCTTAAGGCCGAGACAAGTTCCTATGTTTGTGAATTTTGATCATAGACAATGGCAATAAACTCTTTCTGATTCTGATTCTGATTCTGAATATCATTATCAAGGCAATTTTTCGAGATTTTTTTAATATCGTCCACCCAACTTGGCATATTAATTTTATTATTTAACATGATTTTGGGGTTGAAAAATGCCATCTTTTTTTATAAGCAATTGTGAGAAAGTGATTCACAATTTTAGTTTAATTTGGATAGGTTCTGAAATCACTTTATTTAAATCACAATTTAAATAAACTACTAATAACATATTAGTGGAGATTCCTAAAGTTAGCAGTTTTGACCGCCCTCAGTATAAAAAGAGTTCTTAAAGATATTTTTGTTAGCTGATATTACTCTATACCTCCTTCCAGAATGTAAGAGTTGTGCCAAGATATTTCAGATCCTCTCAACATTTTGATAATTAACTTGAGGCAGCAATGCTTTTGCATAAGTCTTTTGATGACTTATGGAGACCGCACAGGAGACGCTGGGATCTCTACCTTTGATGGCACAAACTTGGGAAATTTGAAACTGTGTGTTTTAGTGAGGCACAGAGAAGGAGCAGGGAATTCATGAAATAAACATGAATGAAGCGAAATACAACTCAAGGAATGTTTTTGATGAGGGAACAATTTTATAACATGGTTAAAAGTTAATTTTCTCCTTTCACATGCAAATGAACCATTACATAAAGGCTTAGGGGAAATCTTGAAATTATATATTGAGTATATTTTTGGCTGTGGCGTCAGAGTTAGTTTTTCTCAAACTAGACTGAACCTCAGCAGAAGTTGTTTATTCAAATGTCTCATCGTAAAAACATCAAATTGATTATTAACAATTAAGATTTTTTTTTATTTAGAAATTGTCGAGATTAAATCCTGAGAAAAGTTCAAATCAATGCCATTTGGTAATACTGCAGTTGTTACTAATTTAACAAACAATATGTCCATGATCTGTCCCCTGTCTGTCCTTTTTCCGCTCCTGTTCTGACGGTGTCCTCATGCAGCTGGTAACAAGCTCCATGCCGCACAGTCAACAAATATAATTGCCTGCACCGTGGAAAGAAACTGTCTGCGCTGCTATATTTGTCCCAAGATGTGTCGCAGTCCATATTTTCCAAAAAGGTGAAACAAATTACTGGGACGCTGCGATGACGCCTCTGACTGTACAAGGGATAATATTTACCCTGAACGCATGGCGAAAACAGGTGTAAAACTTGGCAAATGGAAAAATGAGGATAGATAATATGTTTTGTGTATAGAAATGCAATGCACTACTGGTAAAGGTTTGACCACTATCCGAAGGGGAGCCGCGAGGAAACAGTGCAAGATTAAGCTTTGAAAATTGCAAGTTAAATCGTAAAAAGAATGGGAAACTTGTAATTGTCATGTTAAACAGCAAGATAGATTTATTCAAGCATATTCATTCGGTTTGAGGCCTACTCCAAAAAGTCCTTGGGCAAGACACAAGTAAGGAGTTTGTGTGAGTGATGGGCGGAGGCCGATGTTGGTACAGATGTTTCAGTTTACCCCAGTAGCGTATACAGAGAGTTGGAAGATATAACAAAAATCACAATTGTTGTTGTTCGAGGTACAGTATGTAAAATCAGAACGTTAGTATACAATCAAGTAAAATCAAAGCTATAATGAATAGAAGGTAGCCATTTAGACACCAACTTCAACTTCAGAGTAGTTTTTGTTTCAAATGTTTACCTCACTATCTTCAAACGTGTGATGTGTGGCGTTTAGATGATGCACAGCTGATTGAAAACCAGAACTTGAGTGCCTTTTGTGTTGATACAGTCTTACATTACATTGCATCAGCCTCAAAAGAGACAGAATGAATCAAGTGTAATCTCCCAACCAAGAGTGTACAGTGATGTTTCTGTCCTTTTGTGCTTCATTTTATGTCCATTCATGTTTGGACAATTTACAGGTATGTTTTAACACATTCCTGCTGCATTGTTAAAATATTGTCTGAATATTTTCATCAAGTAAATGAAGGGGAAAACATTTAGATATTGCCCACAGCTACCGAGTGTGGGGAGTGAATAATGTGGGACTACAGTATTGTGCATTTTTCTTATTAGTCATGCTTGACTAATAAGATAAAATAGTATAATCTAATTTGTAAGTGATGGCAAGAACATGCTAAATATGTAAAGAAAATATATGCTCTTTTTACTCTTTTGAATAGTCATGCAGTGGTCATCCTTTATGTCATAGTCATATTAAATATGAATGAAAACAGCTGAAACAAGGAGTCAGAGAATGTGGCGCTGTGATTGGTCAAGTTGGTGAGAGGGGCCGTGTGATTGGCTGAGGAAGAGGTGAACTCACTTTGCATGCAGAGTCCGTCCGTGCAGTTCTGGGACTGCAGATCCAAGCCCTCGCAGTCCCGCCCACCATTCTTGGGGGCGGGGTTAGTGCACTCCCTCTTCCTCCAATGGGTGCACTCCGTACCGCAAGATGACCACTTGGTCCAGTCTGCCCACTCCCCGTCCACTAGGGGCAGAGACAAGAAGGGAAATCAAGTACAAGCATGTTTACCATTTATTGTGCATATGTAGTTTAAAGGACACATATTATGCTAAATTGACTTTTTTGTTCTTTTAGCCATGTTATTACAGTGTTCTCTCATCAAAAACATACATGGAGTTGTATTTAGCTTCATTTACGCTTGTTTCATTCATCCTGTTTATGAGTTTGTCTTGGAATGAGGAATGTCTGACTGATAGAAAGTCAAATGTGATTTTCACTGCATATATTATTTGAAGTTCTAAAAAATGTGATGCCAAAGTAAAGTTTCTCAAGAGCATGTTTAAAGTAACCTGGCTCTGCCAGATTGATATGTGTATCACTCTGAGTTCTACACAATATCAGTCTGGATCGGCTCTTGCCGAAAGCAGTTGGGAAAAGACGTAACGTCATGGCCAATATTTGAATCTGATTGGTCGAAGTGTCACAACAGGAACAATCCGAGCAATCAAACTGTTGTTAAATCCAGTCAGAGAAAAGCACTGATTTCTTCCCTGTCCTCTTATACACAAAGCGCTTTTATGTGCACATAAAAAAGAAAAAAAAAAGGCCATACATTTGCTACAATAAACAAAAATATGTCTGTCTGCATGTTTGTTTAGGCTCGTCCTTTTGACTTACGCCCCAACTACAATCCTGTGCTTTGATTGGTCATGCCCACAGCGGCCAGGCTCAAACCAAAAAGCGTGAGCCTGACCAGATGGATTTGTTTGTGAAACAAATATTACGAGAATTCATCTGGCTGGCCAGGTTAAGTTTAAAGGACAATGAACATAAAAATAATACAGAATTTGTGTCCTTTAACTTGCTATGGCATTGTGTCTTTCATTTAACTTCAAACATAACTGATGTTTTTTGAGGTCATATTGGTACATATCTATGTTTAGCTATTGTCATGCAACATTACAGAAACCCACAAACAATTAAATTTATTTTTGTAAAGCTTGAACACACAACAGCAGTTGCCTCGAAGGGCAACAGTGAAAAATAGATTAAACCATGTTTAGCAAATGGATAATTATGCTGATTAAAAAGGCACCAACATTATAATATAATGTTGCCCTTAAAGGTGAAACTGGATAACTGTTTTCTTCACCATTTCTTCCACTCCCAGTGCAATTCACTTTAATGCCATCCATAAGTCTGACATGAGCCCTGGAAGCCCTGTGCTATTTTCTGCAGTATAAAAGTCCTTTTACCTGTGCATAGTGTGGTGCAGTCCAGCTTCTGTATGGCCTGTCCCACACATGGCAGGCCTCCATTCAAAGGGGCGGGGTTTGTGCAGCTCCGGGTGCGTTTTTGGAAGCCCCGCCCACAACGACTGCTGCACACCGACCACTCTGTCCATGTTGACCAGCCGCCATTCACTGAGGAGACAATAGGAACTAGTGTCAGGTTTAATAAAAGGAGACAAAATAAAAACACTTTCAGGCATGATGGATACGAGAGGGACGAGTGTCAGAAATGATGGACATGGAAATGACTGTCAGCAGAGGTGGATGTAGTACAACATTTTATCACGTCAAGCTTTATTTATATAGCACATTTGGAATACAGTTTCTATTGCCCAAAGTCCTGCACATGTTCAAATGTGCAATCACACAATAAAAATAACAGTAAACATAAAAAATAATAAATGCCCATCTCAACTTGTGTTAACAGCATGTGCGCACGGAATATGGCAAAAGGTATTATTTATCTGAACAGCAAATTACCAAGAATGGAAGAATTCTGTTGTTTTGGGTCAGTGAAAATCACAGAAAATGAAGCCTGATTAAAGTCAAAAGAAAAAAGATTTCACATATATCCTACATTTTCTATGAACTCATTAATTAGTGCTTTTTGGAGATCAACTGCTGTTCAACACTTTCCCCGGAATCAGCGCACAGGATGGGCGCTGGCTGCAGAAGAGGACCGCACCCCCATGTCAGGACTCAGGACCATCCGGACGCAGACGTGATGCTGCGGTGAGTACTTTTACTTACTTACTGCTGCTGTACCAGTGTCTCTTCTCTCAGGCCACGAGTTGTTTCCAACTTCTTATTGTAAAGTTGCAACAAGTTTGATAAATGAGGGCCAATGTGTGTCTGTCTGCATCTAATTATAAAGCGGTTTTATTCTCTGGGAAGTAAAACGCGCGCTGTTAGCATGCTTCTTGTTGTTAGCGTTAGCCTGACGGGCAAAAAGTTGAGTTGAGCGCTTAGCATCGCAGTGAATATTTTGGATACTCAGAAGGCATTAGATAAGTGTTTTTCAGACTGAGTAAAAATCAAGTACAGCACAGAGTTTGCTTAATTCCCTGAGCCTTAAAAATCTTCAATTTACACTGCGTTGTTGCATCATTGCAGACTTTTCCTGTGGCATGTTTAAGTCCATTAACGATCAGTGGACTTGTTCTGTGGCGCTGGTTCTATTAGCCCAGCATTCACGTTGTCTAAAGGCTTCATTTATTTATTTATTTGCTGCTTATTTGATGCTTGGATTATACTGCAATTATGTTGAGGACACCTGCTGCTGCCAACGGTGTCAATAAAACAAACAAGATCCTTAGTCATATCAATTGAAGCTGTATTGAAATTATCCGTGCGTGTCACGTGGAGGTGTATGCATTTCAAAAACACAGAGGAGCCTTCCTTGTCTCAACTGACAACAGAAAACAAAATGCGTTAAATGCTCCAAAATAATTAACCTCAAGGAACACGCATGGATGAAACACACCCTCAAAAAATGTACTCCAAGTACGCAGTCAGGTTCAAACAAACACATTCGAAAAACCCAAGTCATTGTAAACTCTTTGAAACTGAGTCCACAAATCTCCATCTGTGTCGAGAGCTGGTGCCTGTAAACAGCAGAAGACGCAGAGCAGGCCCAGCGGTGCGTGGAGCTCTATTTCTCAGAAGACAGACTGCTGATTTTAATACGCTGTTCCATTTAATTGAACTGTTTGTTTTGATAGATTCAGTAAGTGTTTTACAAATGCCAAGGGGCCCGGGCATTCAAGTTTACTCCGAACAACTGCACTTTCCACCACACACACATAATACTATAGGCAGAGGGAAAGGAATGCTGCTACTTTCCAAACTAACAAAAGGATGGGGAAAAGGCAAAGTCCTGTTGCATAATTTAGAAGAGGAAAAGTAAACTGGGTGCGCTAAACCCCAATCCTTTGAGGTATTTTGTCTATTGTTGGCATAGTGACTAAACATCCAACCTAAACAAAATGATCTGAGTTTGTAAATAAGGCTCATGAGTTCAGTTCCTGGGCCAGACTAACATCACCTCTGAGTCTGCATGTCCTCCCCATGTTACTGTGGGTTCTCTCTGGGCCCCCCGGCTTCCTCCCACCTTCCAAACACATGCATGTGTTAGATCGAATTGGCCCTAGTGAATGAATGTGAGAGTGAATGTTTATCTGTGTGTCTCTGTCTCTGTGTTAACGCTGCAATGAGCTGGCCCCTGTCCAGGGTGAACCCCGCCTGAGGCCCAAAGTCACTGGGATAGGCTCCAGGCGATCTCTAATGGGAACAAGCGGTAGAAAATGAATTAAATGAACATTCCTAGCGCTGTTATTAGCGCTGTTCACAAGAATAAAAAGCTCTATAATTGGATGCAGACAGCCTACAGATGGACTCATTTTGACCCTAAGAGCTGCTTTTACAGTATATCTATATTGGGACAAGACAGATTCTACTTTATAACATGAAAAAAATTGGGTTCGAAAGATTAGAGCTATTCAATATAAACCAGGACCCCTGGTTAATGGTGGAATGCATTTCCATGCTCAGGGCCAGGCTCGCAGAGCTTCGTAATCAGCGAGCGTCCCCCAAACATACCTAATGTTTGAATTGGAAGCTGGATCAATCCTTGACTTCTTTAGGTATTAGAGATATGATGGCTTCTTTCCAACTCTGAGGAATCTGAGCATTTTTAAGTGCCCAGTTAAAAGTCATTAAAACCAGAGCAGTAAGTGTTTCTTTTTTTATTTTGTTCTTCGGTCATGATGGGTCAATTGAGAGTAGCTAGAAATAGTTATCTTAATAGTTATCTTAGATTCAAATAAAGATTGTATTTGAACTTACATTATTCTTTATGTCTCTTATTTTAAAAATGTCTCTTTCAGCTTGATATTTTCTAAGTTTCCAAGCTAGTGATTTGGAAAATGCAGATCCACTCTGTTTATATTTTACTTGAGGATTCTTATCCATGGCGTGTTGAGTTTGTCCTACAAATCTTTCTTTTTTTCTGGGCTAGGCAATGGCAATAATTTTACCTCTCAAATCTGCTTTAGCCCTGTGCAAGGATGACACGCAAATTTGCAAAGGTATGATGATGTGTGTTTGTCAGTCCTGGGTTTTATCCAATATTGACAACTTATTGTGGGTTTTATTCCTGGGCTATTTTCTATGCAAAGTTTCATCTGTCTACATAATTTTCCCCCCAATACCCGGGCTCTGATTGTCCGCATTTATATTGATATTTGAGGTGGCACTACTGCGTTGTCATTCTTTTTTTTTCTCATTTTTTAAACTAGTCATTGGCATGTTCATTCGTGTCTTGATTTTTGTCATTTTTACGACTCAAATTTAAAGCCACGTTCCACACACATGTTGCTGGAGATGGAAGAATGTCTGAAATGTAAAGGGCCTTGACCACAGCACCCGTCTTAGGCCTCTTCTTATGTTGTGAGTCGTGTTTCCTCACGTTGCTCTTCACCTCGCTCCGGTGCAAGGCAGCTATCGCAGAGTGGAGGAGATTGAACTGCAGATTGAACAATCTATTTCAGTGAGGATACATCAGTGTCGGAGCACTCCATCTCTGTCGGTCCGCCGTGCACGTGCCCACATGCACGCACGCACACAAACACAAAAATGCACGTGGTCACACACCGAGACACTAGTTTTGATGGAAACTCTGCTCTGCCTGTATTTTGTTATCCTCAAATGTGTGGCTGCAAAGTTTGTATGGGGTCTCAAAGTTAAAAAAAAGAAAAAAAAAGAATTGGATTTTTTTTTTTTGCTGCACAAACTTAAAGTGCATATGACGGGTTAGACTACAAAAGTCGCTGAAACGTACTGGACATGATTATATTTAAGATTTTTGCTACTATTTTTCCACCAGTTTGACAGTTTTGATGCAGTTTATCATTTCTCTTCCTGGTTGAACATGAGCAGCATAGGTAACGGTGCCTTCCAGTCGCTTTCAGAGCTCGTACATTTTCTATGGAATACAGCTCAGAATTCCAAAACACGGAAACTCTGAGAACTCAACATGGCTTCATCTGCGTTTGGTGAACGATAAACACCCGACTACTTCATTAGTGACATAACTTGTGATTTTGTCCCTTTAGCTGCGCTCCACTTTCCACCCGTGACTGCGAAGCTGCTCCTGCACAGCCTTTGAACTTCTGTTGTTATAAATGCACAATTATGCTAATGTCGCTAACGTCTACGCAAAGCTAATACAAGCATAGGCAAAAATTCACTCTCAAACAATGTTTTATTAACTGTAACTATATCCAGGTCAATAAATCAATTTAATTGGATCTGCATTTTGGCTGATTTGAGCACTTTCCTCGTTTTTATTACTCGAGTGAGTTGTTACTGTTTGAGTTGCTTTTGTTTTTCCGATTTGGCAACAGGAACACAGAAAGTTGGAGAAGACGTCACTCCCTGGCTCGAGTACCGACCCCCGAGGACGGCTGGAACGTAGCATAATTCCACAACTGTTACCTAGCAACCATAATGTAAACAAGGACCATTACATAAT
This sequence comes from Chaenogobius annularis, assembly GCA_015082035.1. Lineage (NCBI taxonomy): Eukaryota > Metazoa > Chordata > Actinopteri > Gobiiformes > Gobiidae > Chaenogobius > Chaenogobius annularis. The sequence goes on from BJKM01000914.1 coordinate 44,691, forward strand.
AGTTATGATCACCTTTATTTTGTCAAATTATTGTTTAAACATGTCAGGAAAATGTGTCCGTTGCGTTTAAACTGTCTCTGCATTTAAAAAAGGAACGTCGCTTATTGATGACATAGACAAAGGGATTCTGCTTTAGAACTCAGATCTACATCCTGTAATCTATATATTTTTTTTAAAATCTGCACAAATGGTAACTTGGCTGATCAAAAACCATGATTGATATTTACCACAGGATCAACCTTACCAAACTACATCATAATTGGAAAACATATTAAACCATGTCATATGCTCTTTAAAGGTGCACTATGCATCATTCCAGTGAAAGGTCCGCCACCAGGTTTTTACCATGATATTGTTTCTTGGTCTGAAATGTTCCACAGTATTGTAAACTATATATTCATGGTAAAAAGCAGGTGACACCATCTGCTCAAGATACAGGCCTGGGGTTTCTTTTATGAACCGTCCGTATACGTAAAAAAACATTTTGCATATGGGACTTTCGACGTTAAGTTTGTGATGAAGTTTGTGATTCCCGCTAATAAAAAACTTGACGTTGAAATGAGTGGTCTGGTCCAAACACGTTTAACGTTTTTCGAGTTGGGGCTTTCCGGGACGAGACAGAAGACAGAGCGTGCTCAGAAAGTATTGATGTTCAAAAGTTTGGAGTGAGCGAGTTTGAGGAAGTTTGTATCTCATCTCATTAGCTTTGAAGTCAAGTGTTTTCTGCTCACACATATAATTGTAAGCCTTCAAATGCATGATTTCAATATAAGTAGTCAACATATTACTTATGATGCTGATCATAGCCTATTTAGATTATTAGACAATGAGGGATTACACCGACCTATTTAGATTAGTATTTTTCATTATTTAGTTGTAATTTAGGCCATTGTGCAACCTTGGACCTAGCCTCCAAGGATAGTTTTTGGATTATAGAATGGACTGCATGGCTGGTGAAACATTTCCCCTGGATTTCCTGACTGTGTTCTGGCTGTTACAAAATCCCTGGATAGAGTACCCGAACATGTCATGGCTCTTTTGAAAGCTTGAAAGCCCAACATTCGGGGCAACTAAACGGTAACTCTCTATCTTTTACCATCTTGGTTTATTTTATCTGCAAATGGATACGTGTCAGTTCTGGCGCCATCTCCAGTATGTTTGTCTATGGAGGTGGAAGTCTCTTTATCTGTGGTTCTCCGCCATGTTTTTTTCTTTTTCTCACGTTTTTTTTTTTTTTTCTTCCTGGAGGAGATGGAGGGGCTAAGGACAGGGGATGCTCTGCGGCATCCATTTGCTTATTTTCTCTGAATGTTGGTTTAAATGCTTGACCAAAGACTCTTTTATTGTTTGATTTTGTAACATTTCTATTGGTTAAAGCAACACTTTTGTGAAGCCCTGCGTGGCGACTGCTCTGTTGTGATTGTGGGCTCTACAAAAATGAACTGAACCCCAGACTTACAGAACGAATGCATGCTTTTCTACAAGTTATTTTTTACCACAAAAACAACAGTAAACATAAAGAGCCACCGTTAAATCAACACCTACACACCAAACTTTACAATCTTGGACTGACTAAGATTTGGACAGATCACATTGATTTATCTATTTACGCCTATCAACTATTAACAAACATGTGGGAAATCTGAACTTTACTAAATTTGAGTAAGTTTAATCAAATGCTTTTGGTTGGTTCATCTAAAATGAAGCAGGAAATTCAAACCCTGCAATTTTTACATATATAATAAGCCTCTTTTCTTTTTTTTTTTTTACATAAATACAATACATGATGTAAAACTTTTCTTTCTTTCCTTGAATGTAAGTAAAGTAGAGAAATTTCAAATTGAAATCTCTAAATTTAAGAGTTTAAGTTTTCCTGCAGTGTCTCTATGGATTCTTTTGAAAGTCTTTGAAAGTTTATTTTTTATTATTAAAATGCATGTGATTCTTGTACTAGTTTAGTAGTTCAAAATTAAATCAGTTTTATTACGTTACAGGATACAGGATTTTGATATTTTCCCTGTGAACTGCAACTGGATTTGGACTGGAAAAAAAAAAGAAAAAAAAAAAAGAAAATGGTTCCAATCACAAAATTGTCAGAAGAAAAAAGTCGATTTGACATAATGGTTTCAAAATGGTTCAGCCTTTGTGCGCCGCTTTTCATTTCCATCTTATAATGCTTCCATACAATGCCGGTGATTGGCAACAACAAAACCATCATAAGTCCAATTTGAACCTAAATGCGCAGGTATAAGGCGGGTGATGAAGGACAGATGCCAGTTGTGCCTGAGCCTGCCGATCGGAGCCATGATTTCCCCTGTGGTCTAGACCAGGCCATTTCTGTTCACACACTTTATTGAAGAAAACGTCAAAATCATGGTCGAGATGAGGGAGAAATATCTGACCCGCACGAAAGCTCACGTACGACAGGCCAAGCTTTATACAGACATTTCTAAACATGGCAACGCAATGAATTAAGAAACAAAAACTCCGGTGTTCCCCATTTTGAAATAAATGTAACCTTCTTTTAAACTACTATTGAACACCGCATTGCTATTTGATAATGTAATAATGCACACGTTTACTAAATATGTGCATAGGATAATTAAAAGCACTTCGTTTGTACAAAAAATACAAAAGTACGCATACAAAAATCAACAAAAGGTGCACAGTTTCCACATGAAATAGCAACCTGGTGTCCCATCGGTTTAAAAATATCAGAAATAAAATTCTGTTGTGACTGGTCGGAGACATATTGTTTCAACAAATGTTTACTCTTTCTACATTTTATAAACGCATGCCAACTAACATCTTACCAGGCATCTTATCAGCGCAGATATCAGGGCTTTTGAAAGGCTTTCCCACAACTTCACACGGACTTTTAACAGGCACAGACCTTCATCAAAGTAAGCACTAAAAGATCAAAATTACATTAAATCTTAATTGATATTTAGTGCTGCGCTATAATTATACACAGCAAGTTTCAGATACTTACAAGCCATATTGCTGTTGTTGGAAGATGTCTTAGTCGATTATGTTTAACTTGTATGCTAATCGCCAATGCTGCACACACTGCATCCAAGCCAAATTTAAAATGACATGAACTGATAGTAGTTAAAAAAGTAGGTAAAAAATTATAGACAATGAAATCTGTATCAAACTGTGGACACTGGTAATTTTTAGTACTTAACTTATTCAGAAGAAAAGGTTGTAAAAGGTCAGTAGGGACTTAAAAATGAATTAAAGGCACTGTACATGCTTTTTATAGTTTTTAAAGAGTGCAAAAATATAGCCTTATTATTCACCTCGATAAGTTTATAAGTGCATTTCACGACTTTCAGAGGCCAGAGCAGAGTTTGGGTGTCAAGCCACATTAGCAACGTCATCAGCACAGTGTTACGTTCTATATCCGGGTTCACGGTTGATACAATTGCACCATACTTTTCTTCCACTTCTGAAATGGATTGATATTAATCACAGTTTTAAACGAGTTAAATATCAACATTTTGCGAACTCTATCAATCTTTGAATAGCTCAAGCTAAGCTAAGTGGCTAACGTTAACAACATAACATGCATGTTTCTTTAAGAGTTAACAGTGTTTTGTAACATCTATTCTGCTTTCATCCAGTCATGTTATAGTTTATAACCTTTTAATGTCCACTGTTGTTTTTACGACTTTCGATATGCATTTGACTTTTTGAGAAATTGCGATTGTAATACTTTTTCGCCTGCTGGACATTCAAACATCACTAAAGATATTGTGCACCTTAAATAGTTCTCTATGTAGGGAACAGTGGGGACATTCAGAAGACGTATATCGTATTGCCAATATAGACCACAATGCATTGCGAGAGTCAGAAAAACAACAGCGGACAGTGACATATCTTTAACAGAAATAAGAGCTGTTGTAATAAAAACACTCTTGATCCGAAAACCATTCCTGACTAAACCGTTAGCTGTAAAGGTGCTAGCGTTAGCCATTTACCGTAGCTTGAGCTGTAAAACATCAACACCCAGTCCGTTTGTTGTTTAATGTGAGATCCATGTTGAATAAAACTTGTATGATGGTTATAAAGCAATGAATGTGTGCGTTTCAGACAAATATGACCGATTTTTGATTACAGAAATACATTTTAATCATAGTCTTCACGTTTTCACCTGGACACTAGAAGCACATGACGTGAGAGTGTCCGAATCGCTCTGAGCAATGTCCAGTCCGCTAAACAGTGCAGGGTTTTGTAGTGAATGAAGTTAAGGACTTGGGAGGACATTCAGATGCAGCCTCAGAGGGACACATGCAGAGTTCTGGTGAAATGCCACTATGAAGAGGTTTATCAGACCTGTTTTTATTACTACGCCATTTTAGATCAATATTGCGGTTAAAAATGAACAAAATGTAAAATTATTGTATAGTTATGTTATAGTTCAATATTAAGTACCTGAGTAACTAAGTATAATAGGTCTCCTTCCCAACCTATCGACTTCCTGAAACTAAAATGCTAATAATAACATTTGTCCCTCCGCAGCTGCCATAACGCCTCCTGCATTACACTGTTTTGGTTGAGTCTCTCACTGAACATTTGGGGAACACAAGTGTCTCATTTAAACCCCGCTTTGTGATTGGTGGATTTTAATTGGCTGAGGTCAAAGGTGAAGTGGGTGTATTGGGCCAATCACAATGAGTCCTTGATGACTTGGCAGAGACACAGCTCATTTCAGACAGCAGATGGGGACCTGCCCTGGATATTCAACAGTCGTTTTGTTATTTCACAAACACAAAATGGATCAGACTGAACAATTTATGGTCATTTATTATTATTTCATTCTCTTTTTATTGGTGTTTTATCGATGAGTTTTTTTTTGAATGGACAAAAGTCCTTTTAATGTTGTTCAAAACTGCAAAACAGCCTTATGACTGAAACCTATGAATAAATTACATGTATTTTCGATCTCCATGACACATTGTCAATGGGTTTAAGAGTGATGAAAAATGAGGACCGTTGCCATAGTAATTAACATATTAAAACCAAATAGTCAATATTTTGAAAGGGCAAAAGTCCTCATCATGTTGCCTATAACAGAAAACATAAACAGGTCAATAGAAACCAGTCATTTCCCTCCTCTAATTTCACCACCTACACAAGACACAATCCTCACGGAACAGGAGACTGGGTCCAGGAGAATGAGACAGTATAATATGGTAGAAAAGGTTTTGGTCACAGTTTTTAGAAATCAACTTCCATCCTAAAGTAATTTTCAATTCAAAGGAAATTGTTTAAGCAGCTCAAAAAGCACTCTCCTGGGCTCAAATTGGTCCTTGACTGGTTTAATTTCTGCCAAGGTCTTATGAGGCTGTTGTAGACTGATGGGAGGTTGTGACTCAGACCTCCATTCCTATTTGAAGAAGGGTTTTCTTTCTTAACAAAAATTGCCCCCTGCACTCCTCTTTCAAACCATCCCTTCCTCCTGTTCTTTTTTTCTATTTTCAGCCAATTTGATTTCAAGAGAGTATAAATGCCGCTGCTCAAACCATTTCCATCAGATTGAAAATTACTTTCTTGATTTCTAAAAAACTGTATCCAGATGACTACCCTTTCTAGCCTTTTCGTCCATGGAACACTCCTGGACGAGAGAGATTACATCAACATCATGAATAATAGAACCACGAGATCATATTTGAGCACAAACATCTACTAAAACAGATACTACTATCACTACCTCTAAGTATCACTACTACTACATACAACTAAAGATTAATTTCCGTAAGTAAACAACTCATGCATTTCAAAGTGTAGTTACTGCATTTACACTTTTTAACATCAAGGCTGTGTTCTGATAAATAGCCACCAGAGGGCCTCAAATCCAGTTAGCGAATTGAATAAAACAGAAAACAAAGAGCAACAATATAAAACAGATGCTCATGGCAGATTTTGGGGTCACGTTTGTTGGAAAATATTAAAAAAACTAGGTGAGAAAAGAATGTTTGGCAACTTGGTCTAGTCAGTTTTTAATAAGTTGAGCTTCCACTATTGTGCTGTGTTCACTACCGTCCCCAGTGGTCAGCAGAGGTACAGCTCCGTCTCCACGCATGTTTTGAGAAGACCAAATGACCGCCACAACAACGCAGAGGGCGGACAGACACATCAAACATAGAACATAAATGAGCCTTAATAATAAAAGAAGAGACTGATAGCTAAATGGTCTCATTATCACAAAGGGCCACTTGTAGATGAAGGAAATCAGATAGGAAAGCATATTTTCAAGTTTTAACACAACACAAAATATGTAAATAAAAACAAAAATTGAAACTTGTTACTACTACTTTTTGTCCTATATATTTGGTTATTTTTCTATCACTGATCCCACAGCCCAGAGCAGCAGAGGCTGTGGTTTAAGAATGAAACAGCCCTCATCAGTTCGTCTTATTGGACTATCACGTTACTATTGGACACAAACTACTGTTCTAGTTAAGATTGTGTGTGTGGGCTGTGTCTTATTATTGTGGCAGTAGAATGCAGTGCATTTAGGCAACACAGTCAAATGTCCAGACAACAGCGGACACAGTTTGGAAATGGTCCATCTCCGCGAGCAACTTTCAACTTGGTTTTGTCCCAGTTTCGGTCAAAGACCAGATCTCCCACACAGCTAGCGCCTATCATCAAATTTCTCACCAAAATCCAAAGAATAGCACAAATTGGTAAAATGCCAGTTATAAACTGCATCATTGTCTCGGCAAAGCAAACGTCACAAAAGTCATTATTCCTCCTGTAAATGCCATCCAAAATGAACCAAAACCCTATTACTAATGATGTGGAATTTAATGATGGAATATTACAATTTTAGGAGAATTGCTGTTGCTTGATAATTTATTTATATAGTGTATATATAGAAGAGGTGCTGATGTGTAAATAGGTTTGTCAATGCAGAAAGATGTGTGAATATTTTTGAAAACACTATTCAATTGTTTACATGTGCAGTAGTTCTCTGTGTTTTTTACAACCATCAAGTAGTGCTAAAGTGATAACCATAGTAACTCAACTCAAAAAGAATCGATTTATAGTGTATAAGAAGTGAACAGCTGAAAGGTCTCACCGTAGACGATGACAGTGGCGGTGGAGCTCCTGCGCTTGGCCACGATGTTCTTGGCCACGCAGGTGTAGTTGGCCGTGTCGGAGAGCCGCGCCTGTTTGATGATCAGGTTGTCGTCCACGGTGATGTAGAAGTTCCTGTCCTCCGCTGGGTCGATGATCTCATTGTCCTTCAACCACTCCACCTGAAATGACACAAGGAGGTAGAGGGTTAGCAGAGCAGCAAACTGTCACCTGTCCTGTCACCTGTTGCACTAGACTGGGTGACACTTTTGGCTGGGAATTGAACCATCTTGAAGTGGGGCAAGAATGTTTCGGACTTCTATAGAAAACATTTTGGACGTTGGGGCTGTCATTTCCTAATTTTAGCCAGAACAGAATTTGCTTCAAATCTGCACATGCCCAGATGCTTAACAAGTATGCGTACAAACTATATCCAAACATGTATATTTTAGGTCAAATGTGAGCCAATCGTTTGTTAACACAATATTGAACTGCAAAGGAACCTAAGCAACTGTCACTGCAGAGAAACACCAAGACCAACTGACTTTAGTGAAATATTGAATGTGCGTGATGATTACAGCTCCGAGCTAAACGTTCTACAGAGACTACAAACTGCCAGTTCAATGAAAGCATCAAACATTTACTGGACAAAGGTAGCATCGTTGTTTTACATGTTTTATCTTAGGCAATAAAATGGTTTGAATTATATTTAATAAATCAATCTCAGTCTGTCAGAGTCAATGATTACTACTCCACGCCCCTCCTTCTATCCACAGGGATTCCTCAAGGTTCTATAATAGGTCAATAGCTCTTTTCCTTCTGCATAGATCTTCCTTCAGTCTGTCCCAATCTCCATATTCAAATGTGTGCAGATGGCACAGTTATTTGTACATATGGCAATATTCCCACACAAGTGACAGAAAAACTCGGTCCATGATACAAATTTCTGAATGGTTAAATCAGTGCTGCTTAAAACAGTCTTGTTTTTGTTTTCTAAATCCAACATTACACATAATCACAGTTTGGTTGGCTGGTTAGAAAAAAAGGAATTCAAATATCTTCGTATAACAATAGATTCAAAACTCACTTACAAATCTCAAATAAAAAGGCGTATAGTCGTCTTAAGGCCCAGAGTCACTGGGATAGGCTCCAGTAACCCGTGACCCCTAACGGGAACAAGCGGTACAAAATGAATGAATTAATGAATGAATAGTCGTCTTAAAGTCAACATTTCAAACTTCTGGTCCATTAGATTCCACTTTTGTCTCCAGGATGCGATGCACACAGTGGTCTTTTGAAATATCACTTACTGTTTAACAACTTGGTATCAGGCAAACAAAACAACCCTAAAATCCATGGAGTCACTTTAAAAACAGGCCATAAAACACTGGATAAAAAGCCTCTGAGGTATCATGATTGCAATATTCAGTCACAGCCTTTCAGGAGTGGAACTCAGTCCCTTCAGAGAACTCACCTCTTACAATTTAGTCAAAGAACATGTTCAGAACTGGCTAATAACACATGAAACCTGTGATCACTCATGCGCTTTCCTTATTAAGCTAGCTTCTCCAGTCTGCTGTCTCATGTGTCCTAAGTATTATTTGATGTGCTTTGTTTTACAATGAATATAATGGTCGTAATGTTTAATTTGTTTATTTCTCACCTTTTAAGTGCACTTTTGGCTTGTCTATTTTGTATCATTTTTATTCTGTTTTAGGGTGAACATTTACCATCGGAACAGGGACTACAGATGAAAAATAGTCTTTCTGCCTAACTCTGGTACATTTATAGAAATGTTGATTAATGTACACTGTCCCTGTTAAAAATAAACCAAATAGTGATAATAGTTTCTATCTAAAAATAAACGTCATGAAACTTTCTTTGCAAGCTCAATTTAACTTAAATGTCTCACAAACTAAGGCTGAAATTGACACTTTAACACAACATGTTCGAGTGTTTGAATTAAATGTTAAAAAGGCTGATGAATTAGCATGATTGACTAGATTGATTAGATGATTTGGTAAATGACAGGGCCATCACTGAAATGATCTCACTATAAAATTACTTTTATTTGTCTTACAATGGAGACATTACTATTTTGCATCCATTAACTGAAGTAAAAACCTAAAGAAATTCTCATATTTTTCCGGCATGACACAGTGTACATTTACAAGGCCAGTAAAAATCAGATAACTAGAGTGATCAGATAACAAAGAACAAGGACTTTTAAAATAAAATCCTTTCAATCTTTAACATTTTCTCTTTCATTTCATTCTCTTTTCATCATAAACTGTAACTGGCTATTTTTTTTTTACATGCATAACACATAATCTTATTTCTGGAGTTATCAGACTATTGAAATGTCAAGTAAACAGTTCCATTTTATGTGAGTAATCTGATTTCCTTCACTTATGTAGGTTTAGACAAAAATTATGCAAAAAAGGGGCGACGACAAAATGAAAACGAAAATGAAAAAGTCTTATTTCAAAATCCAATGTACCTCTTCTCCCAAATACAACAGTCACTAAAAATCAGATTTCTCTTGTGCATGCCAAAAATCTAATCTAATTATAATTTATTCTGGCCATGACACTATGTTTACATGCATACCGATTTCTAATTATTATCCGACTTCTGGAGCTTTCAATATCCTTTAAACGACATGCAAACTGCAAGAAAAGAGATTCAATTACTCTGATCAGATTCTGCTGTTTACGTGTACATACACCCACAGTGTTTATACTGTATACTCACACTGATATTAACTGGTTTGTGCCTGCGTTTGTGATCGCAAATGCTACCAGTAATATGTTATTGCAAAAAACAAAAAACAAAAAAAAAAACTCATTAGATGAAACATAATCAAGGTTTTTCCTGAAACTATAAAAATAATTGAACACAGCTGCAGGGAAGGTGAACAAATATTATTTTCCTTTTTTTTTTCTTTCACTCTTACGAGACTAAATACGCTATCATACCAGATGTTGAATCGAATTGAATCCAAAGCTTTTTATTCCACATTCAGCATCAGAAATGACTGACATAAATGATGTCTGCCACATTAAAAACATAACCAAAGATTAATATCACCTTCCAGCTATTGTGAAAAAGCCTCAGAATTCATATTAAGTAAACTCATTACAGTAACAGCTCATATTTCTACCCAAAATATGGCGCTGCGCCTCATAACCGAGCCCATTCATAAGCAAATAAAGCCATTTTAGGAGAACGCTAAAGATTAAAGCAGAAATCCTCAGCTATATTTGTGACTTATGAATCCATGTTCTGGACAGTTGTGTTTATGAGCATTAAATATGTAACCCAGGGGCGGCACTGTGGGGATCTTAAACGTGTCACGGCGCTTTCGGAGGGGAGCGAAGGACAGTGGGAAACGGGAGTGTTTACGAGGCTAATCACATTTCTGAGTGCTGTGTTTACGGCTCGGAGCCTCCATAAATCTGACTAGTTTCACTTTTACGGGCGGAGCTGTAAATGTCCCATGTTTAATTCATCTCGTTTCATTTCAGTTTCAGATCAGGAGCCGGAGAGAGGACGGGGCGGTGTTTATATGCAAGTCTGATCTTAATCTGATTACTGGAGTTATTGTGTTACTGGAGTGACTCGTGTAAGATGCAATATGTACTTCATCACATAAATGATTACAGTTTTATAAATGTTTTAATTTGATGGTGTTGAACTTGTTTGAATCCAGTTCTTTTTATTATACATTTTTTGAAGCAAATATTAAGGTTCTTTAAAATATTTATTATTATGAATTATTATTTTGTATCATAAATATGTTCTGTACACACAAAAAAAGTGAAATACAATACAATATCTGCTGGGAATGACACAGTTTAAGCATAACAGTGTTAGTAACAGTGTTATTACCCTTTCCTCGGCTATAACACGGCTTTAGTTACTGTCAGTGCAACAGGGCTTGGTATTTTGTTTTCAGTCAAGGCAGCAGTGATTTATCAGACGCCGCTTTTTCGTCTTTTTTATTTGTTTTGGGAAGTAAACCAGAATGAGACGAGGAATCAGCTATAAAAGAAATGAGACCAATTGGAAGCAGCGTTAGGCGGTTGTAGAGACTTTCTTTTCCCAAAACATGAGGAGATGTGTGAGGAAATATGCCAAAACTAGTGGATTTTCAGGATCTACACTCTTTGTGATGGGAGTAAAAACAGACAATAACAGCCGGAGTCATGTGCGTTTGGAGTTTACAGATCGCTAAAAAGACATCAGAGTCAGACAACCAGCTCTGCGGAGGAGAATAGTTTATTATTATCGCTGGTTCTGGGTGCGTTGGGTGAATAACAGGCTAAATAAGGCTGACTAAAGCAAAATTTAGTCGTTATTTTATCTTGTAATTAGTTATTTTCCAATCCCAGTAAAGGAATTTGCATCTGTTGGATTGAAAGGAGGTGGGGCTTACATGAGGTCCACCTTTCTTTGACAATTGTTTTTGTTATTTGTACTTTTTAATCTTTATTTCAATGTTAGAAATAAACTCCACCAAACAAAAGTCAAGTTAAGAAACTCTCAAATCAAGTAAATCAGTAAAACCTGGAAACTCACCTCATGACATCAGCAGGTTGAACAGAATGTTTTGAACTCTTGAGAAGAAGACAGACTCAATAAGGTTTACTTGAATTAAACACAAAAACTGAGACAACTAAGCAAACGATGTGAATTAGGGCGCATGATTGATTCTTAAAAGTTACAAAGAAATCTGTTTAATATGAGCCCTTTAACATAGTCACGGTTATCTGATTACTCCAAATTCCATGCATTTTTGAACAGTGTGTGAACAGTGATTTCCTCCCGCAGTTCTCTTTTGCTTGTACCTGGTGTGACTCTCGTACATGTGGCCGCGGGGCCGGAGCACTAGATTCTCCATTTGAGCAGAGACACGAGCTGACCTTTCTCTTTCTATTACAAAGTAAAGGTTACGGGGAGAAAAGACGCCGACAAAACGCCCACAGAGCACAAAGGACAGGCAGAGGTTTGTGTAAGGGCCAAATGTGACGGCGCCTTCTCAAATGGAGCAAACACAGCCTGTGCAATGACAACATACTTCAGGAGACAGTAGGGGATTCTGAAGTCATTCTCAGATAAAGGAAAGAGGCAATTTGATGATAAAAATACTGTATTAAACTGTATTTTTGCATCTGGCCGAAATTTGGGTCAAACGGGTTGGGTAAAAATCCGGATCTGAAAATAAATTCAAACGTTTTGATACCACCACTCAAATTTGGAACAGTGTATTGAGGCCTCAAAACCCTTGCCATGGACATAATGGGTGGATATCTCTGGAACATACAGTGCTTCTGGCAGCTGGGAAGAAGGCAATCACAAATAAATGGATGACACAAACTGCTCCGACGTTTAAGGACTGGACGGACGTCATAACCGGCATACGCACCATGGAAAAAATAACCAGAGAACTCAATTTGAAAATGGGTCATTTCAATAAACAATGGACGAAATGGGACTTTGGACGTAGTACGCTTTAACCCCTCTTTTCTTTGGATGGCACCCCTTAACTTGCTCATTTTATTCTCTACTTATCTTGAGTAAATCCTTTTCAATTTGCATATGTTTGTTTCTTTTACGTTTGTTTTTGTTGTTCTAAGGGGGGATAATTAAAAATTTAAGTTTCTCTCATCTGATTTGTGATTTGCATTCATGTGTCTCCAAGTTTGAGGAAATGTTTTCAGTAACTTTATTTAAATCAGGCGATTCACCTTACTCCGGAAGTATTATTTTTACGTAGTATTCCTGATCTCAATAGCAAATACGCACAAGAAATCAGTGCATTGTTGACTAGTTGGTGTACCACAACATTTTACATAAATCAACCTACTTTCTTTAATATTTTAGCTCAACAGGAAGTGCCAATACAACAGAAGTTCCAATCCGTAGCAAAAACGCAAATAAGAACTACGAGAAAGACTATAGTCACGTGGTCCTCCAAGACCGGTTTGCGTTTCCATGCTACATGAGCAGCTGAGGTCACCCAAACATAACGCAGGTTTTCATGGTAAAATATCATATAATCGTATTTAAATCGTACCTGAATTGTACTTATTAATCATGAGGCCGATCCCTGCAATTCGCAAAAAGACGTGTAGTAATTCCAAGTTTGTGTGGCTAAAGTAAAGTAAACAGGAAACTACTGTACATCCGGTTTCTCCTCTGGAAACAAGTGATGCGAACGTGTGCAATCTTTACTTTGCGAAGCAAGTGGGCTCAACATATACTGTGCGTTAGCATCACTGGAAATTCGGAGGTTAATTATTTTTTACCACCCTATTTACACCTGAGTCTGTGTCTAATCATCTGACTCTGGTGTTTAAATCCTCCTTAGCTAAAGCCAACCTGGAGCTAAAATGAATCAGACAGTTTTGGACGCTAGACCCTGCTCCGGACCCCTTAAACGGGCCAGTACAGTTCACCAATCCACTCCAGGGTGGCAGTTAAAAACGTAATATTCTTCTCATTCTTTTGCCTTTTGTCATTATTTATTGTCTTATAAGCGTACACAAAAAGTTGTGTTTTTAAAGTGCAATGTAATCCCATTTTCTAATGAGTGAAAACTGAACATGAAACAATCAGAATAAATGATTGCTTTATGTACAGGAAGGACGATGATTCACGTCATCCCACATTCAAAAATGACCTTTCCTTCATAGAATTCATAAATAGCTAATGTTCTCTACACACTCACTAGCAGCACACACTTTCACCCGACTGTTCTTGTCTGTTTTACTTTAAGCATCTCTCGCCGAAGCCACGGCAGCACATCTCTGCCTAACTTCTGGAAAATCAAAGCTCGGAATAACAATTTTTTTTTCCCAGCAGAGAACAAATGACCCCTGGGAGAAATTAGCAGGTAAAGTACAAGAGCATTTTCAGCCATCTCTCTTCAAGTCGTTAGAGGAAAAGTGCTCCCGTTTGAGAGTTGAACGAGGGGAGCAGAGAGGAGCCCAGAGGGAACACGCAGGCGTTCACTGGAGTGCCCATGCAGCCGTTCAGTCCATCCACATGCTCTGATTATGTTCCACGGGCTGTTAAGACTTTATGAGCATCCCCGGGCACCGCAGGTGAAAGGGCCACCGCTTCCCTCTCACGCACAAATCACACTCGAGATGGAATAAAGCAGATTAAAGGAGACTGATTACGACACACCGATGTTTTGTCGTTAAATGGTTCTAACCGACAAGGAGTGCTTTTGTGTTTTCTTTCACACAATTATCTACATGCAATTTAAACTTTGAAGTGTCTCTTTTAACTCGTTTAACTCTTTTAAACATGTTTATTATGTTTACTCAGTCAATCAAAGTTGGACTATTTTATTTATTCCCAGAAAGAGAAACAAAAATTATCATTTTAGCACATTATCAACAGTTTAATTAAATAATTTTTTGGGACAATGAGCATGTATTTATCAGGAAAAAGGTTTATATTATATATTTAAATTTGATCAAACAAATCTCAAAAATAAGATTGGCCACCCGAGTATGGTTTCCCACTCTGCCAGCAGAGGGCATCATAATCCCAGAGCTGAATGCAATAGATGAAGTGTTAAACATAATACAATAGGATGGCAGGATAAGGAGGGGAGAGAAAGTGCATTGATAAGACTGGCTGGAGAGAAAAGACAAAGGTAGGTTGTGATTGGCTGACAGTGATGAGATGTAGGAAAATACAGTCTTTATAGAAAATGTCTAGGTGAGACTGGGGCTGGTTGTCACACTGTTTTGTCGAGAGCCAATATCCATAACCATATCAAATGAAAGTCCTTGGCCTTGAAATAGGTTTCACTACCGTTTTCATATCTTGTGTTCAAACCGTTAACCGTTAGATGTCAAAAAATGTATAGTGACAATGTGCCCCACGTAAGAGTCGGTTGTCACGATGTGAGGTTGGTTGTCCCTGCTGTTATCAACGTTAAATGGTAAAATGGTCACATTCATACAGCGCTTTTCTACCTTCAAGGCACTCCAAGCGCTTTACATCAAGGAATCAGTCACCCATTCACACACCGATTGTACCGCCAACCCATCAAAACGCTCTCTCAGGATGTTAATGTCGAGAGCAGCAATCAAAACGCTGACCTTCAGATCAGAAGACTAGCACTTTGCCACTGAGCTACTCATCCACTCATCTTGTGCAGGCAATTTTTACTCAGTAATGTAAAATCTTTTGAGCTTTTTACCATTTTATAACACTGTTCCTGCATTAAAAACATACCTGGAGTTGCATTCATACTTGTTTACAAGCTTCTCTGCTCACAAAAATCCTCCGTTTCAAATTTCCCAAATTAGTGACGTAAAAAGTAGAGCTCCCGAGGTTTCCAGTGCTGTTTTTAAATCCATTAAATCATTATCAGACTCATATTAGACTCGAGTATTTCTGCCTCAAATCACATTCATTACAATTGCAACGTTAGCATCTCAGGGCAAGCAAGCTTTTCTTTATTTCCTCATGATAATTCCCTCTGTTGGCAGTAGAGGGAGTGTTAACAACATATCCTGATGAGGGAACACCTGACTGAAAATGTAATGTATTTTTTCATTAAATACATTATTTTAAGTTCAAAAACATGAGATGCCAAAGTGAAGGTACAAGGGCATGTTTAAAGGACAATAATAATACAGAAAATGTATAAAACGTGTCCTTTAAGATGTATAAAGAGTGTTGACGCTTTCAAACCTATAGAATCATGAAAAAAAATTAAAATAAAATCCAACTGTTATATCCGTGACTCATTCATGGACGCCGTATCATCCACATGTGAAGCCTGAATCTCCGCGGACGCCCTGATGCCCTCCCTCCGCCCCGCCCGCGTCTGTTACTGTCCTGATAATCTTTGCTAACGGCTGGCGCTTTGATGGCCCCAGAGACTGTCCCCGGCCTCGCGCTCGCCTGGCCTCGGACAAAAGACCCACACATGGTGACTCTACGGCCGCATCATTACCCACAGCTGCTGCGAGCGTGCGCGGGAGGGCGACGGGGGCGTGCACGAGGACAATTGGATCAAATCTCCATCTCGAGCTGAGTATTTGCTATTTCTGCCGCTGCCCCCGTGTCACCTGCGCAAAAAAAAAAACCCCAACAACAACACACCAGCACGTTCAATCCAGAGTAAAGGCATTATAGCGGCGCTTAGCTCACGCCAGCACGGACGACCTCTGCTTCAACTCTTAACAGGATTTGGTTCAAACGGGGTGCTTTCTTTTTGGGCAAAGTCGCCGGGATCTCACTCTGGAGATAAAAGCAGTGTGTGATCAATTGCGCACTGGCTTTCATCACACTCTTTACTCTTTAACTCACTAAACGTGCTTCCACTGATACAGATGGAGCAAACTACAAAGACTGAGGGAACAGGGTAGAGGTTTATAATTATGTAAATTGGAGCAGCAATGGCTTGGTTGTTGGAGGAAGTCATCAGTGTCTTTTCTTTCTGCAGAAACTTAAGAGGGAAAAAATATCTTGCTGAGCTTTAATCGCTGCACAATTTCAAATCTTTCTTTTTGCTCATTTAACAATAACAATGTTCGGTAACAATACAGCCGAAGATCGGAAAGCTTTAAATATGAAGACATGTATTTATTAGCGCTCTCACCTCCCAAGAAGGAGTTCGATTTCCGGTTCAATTTCTCTGGGTGGAGTCTGCATGTCCTCCCCGTGTTACTGTGGGTTCTCTCCGGGTTCTCCGGCTTCCTCCCACCGTCCAAAGACATGCATGTGTTGGGCAAAATTGGCAACTCTAAATTGGCCCTAGTGAATGAATGTGCGAGGGAATGTTTGTCTGTGTGTCTATGTCTCTGTGTTAGCCCTGCGACGAGCTGGCCCCTGTCCAGGGAGTAACCCGCCTAAGGCCCAAAGTAACTGGGATAGGCTCCAGTCCCCCGCGACAAGCGGTATAAAATGAATGAACGAATTTAATTATTTTATCTTGCCAGGTCTTCATGGGTTTATAAGAAACCAAGTAACACAATTCCATAGGCCAGTATCCATACATACATTAACATACATGTACATACATGTTTCCAAACACATACATACTCATTTAAATAAACGAGTCTGCTGGTTTCTTACAGGATTTATGTACAAATGAAGCCAATTTTTATGTCTTACAGTTAAACAAGCCTTTCATCTTGCTGTCATCTTTACACCAGAACATATCGGGAATTTGCTTGAACATTTCAGCAAATAAAGGATTTCTAAATTTGTTGTAAAGGAAAAATATAACAAAAAATTAGCTTCAGACTCCACATCTCCCCATTCACACAGACCACAGGATCTGTTTTCCTCCTCCCAGTTTCTATGGCCAGAGGAAGAGTTCCCTGCAGCTGGGCAATCAATCTTTGAGTCCTAGGCCAATTTTCTGTGATATAATATTCTGTCTTTATTTTGTTTTTAGCCAACATCGCAGTAAAGCCACTGCGCTTCAAAATTGTACACACGTTTTGGTCTTATTCTTTTTACACTGCAAAAAAACTGTTATGAAGCATATACTGAAGTGGTGGTTGAAAAAAAAAAAACACCCAAAGCTCAGCCGCCCAGCGTGAATTGGCTTTACTCCATTCAAAGACCTTTTTGGTTACTCTGTTGCCAGCCTAATCATGTCACACATGCCAAAAATCACAAAAAGCAGCGAATTGCTCTGTTTTACATTATCCGAGGCTGAGCTCTGTCTGGACCCCAACACACAAGCAGCATAGTTTAGAAAAGCAGACACACAGGCCTCAAACTACTTAGAATATGTTCCATGACTAAGATCTCAAAATAAATTAAATAAAGCTTTAAAAAAAACTGCACTCCAAGTTTTTGGCATTATTTTTCCCAATGTGGTTTTCAAACTACAAATGAGAACTTAAAGCACAGAAATATTCCTTCTTCAGCACCACGGAGAGCTCCTCCTCATGCTTCAAACGACCTGTGTGCGCCGCTGTGAACACGAGCGACATAATGAGAGAGGGGATGAAGAAATAAATAAACAATGAGTGAGAGGAGGCATCTTTTAATTTTTCAATCATTAAATTCAGGTACTAAAACAAAAATTGAACATTGCATGGCTAGAACTCTTGCCTCAAAGGTGATCAACAACGATCCTGTTTCCCACATCAACCACAAACATGTACAATCCACCATCTACTCCAGATCAAGATCCTGGAATAATATTTGGAGATGGACTAAATGGTTTAAGAAATATAATGCTTTTTGTGCATATGTCATCATTATTTTACATTTCGTTTTTTGTAAACCACAATATTGATCTAAAATGGCATGGCAACAGAGACAGGCCCATTTAATTCCTGTTCAAAACTACAGAATCGATCATTCCCGTTTCTTCATAGTGACAATTCACTGTAACAAGCAGTTGAGTTTCCTTTACATGGTTTTATTGTTGAAAAACCCTACATTTATGTCTTGAAGCCTGCATTTAAAAAAATGAGAACTGAGTAAAGTTTTTACCTTATTGAATGTCTTTGTAAGAACCTAGGAACATTTGAAGTATCCGTCGTTCCCCTGCTGTCTTTGAGCAGACAACCAGCCTTACAACATTTGCTGACATCGACTCGAAGACAACTCACCTGAGAAACCCTTGCTCTTCTTTAATATTTGGCAATGTAAACTGTTTTTTTTATGTGATCGTACTGTTTTATTTCTATTAAGAAAAAAGAAAAGAAAAAAAAAAAGTAGTGGGGGGTGAATGGTGAAAACATATATTTTCTCAGCACTCTAGCCTCAAATGCTGGGAAATACAAGATTATTCAAACATAATCAAATTAACTAAAATACAATATGTAAACTAATGATTAGATAGCACCGTTATAACACCTGAGTGATGTTCAGTTATTGTACTTCTGTGCTAGCCACGGATTGTCCATAACGAACTCTATGTTCAAGCATGGGTGTCCATCAGTGCATGTGGCACCAGGACACCTTAGGCCGGAGATCAATGATTGACTTTGTTGTTGTGTCATCTGACCTCCGGCCACGTGTCTTGGACACTCGGGTAAAGAGAGGGGCAGCGCTGTCAGTAGATCACCACCTGCTGGTGAGTTGGATCCGCTGGCGGAGGAGGAAGCCGTAAAGACTTGGCAGGCCCAAGCACATTGTGAGGGTCTGTTGGGAACGTCTTGCGGAGCCCTCTGTCAGCGGGGTCTTCAACTTACACCTCCAGGAGAGCTTCTCCTCGATCCCGGGCAGGCTGGGAACATTGAGTCCGAGTGGACCATGTTTTCGACCTCCATTGTCAATGCGGCTGCTCGGAGCATGGTTGCAAAGTCTCAGGTGCCAGTCGCGGTGGTAACCCCCGAACCCGATGGTGGCCACCGGAAGTAAGGGCTGAAGAAGAGGGCCTATCTGGCCTCTTTGGCTTGTAGGACTCCTGAGGCAGTTGACAAGTTTCGGCGGGCGGGGAGGGAGGGCGAAGCAGTGCTTCACCAACACCGTTTATGTTGCGGGTGCCCTTTGTCATCGGTTCTGTTCATTGTTTTTATGGACATAATTTCTAGGCGCAGTCAGGGGTCGGAGGGTGTCCGGTTTGGGGAACACAGGATCACATCTCTGCTGTTTGCAGAAAATGTTGTCCTGATGGCTCCATCAAACCCGGACCTGCAACATACACTGGGACGGTTTGCAGCCGAGTGTGAAGCAGCTGGGATGAGAATCAGCACCTCCGAATCAGAGGCCATGGTTCTCGACCGGAAAAAGGTGGCTTGCCCTCTCCAGGTGGGTGGGGAGTACTTGCAAGTGGAGGAGTTCAAGTATCTCGGGGTCTTGTTCATGAGTGAGGGAAGGATGGAACGTGAGATTGACAGGCGGATCGGTGCAGCGTCTGCAGTGATGCGGTCGCTGCATCGGACCGTTGTGGTAAAGAAGGAGCTGAGTCGAAAGACAAAGCTCTCGATTTAATAAAGAAGGAGCTGAGTCGAAAGACAAAGCTCTCGATTTACCGGTCAATCTACGTTCCTACCCTCACCTATGGTCATGAGCTTTGGGTAGTGACCGAAAGGACAAGATCGCGGATATAAGCGATCAAAATGAGTTCCCTCCGCAGGGACCCAGATATGCGTAAGATGATGGATGTTATAAAATATTTACAAGCTCATAAAATTAAATTTGACATAATATGTGGGTAAAATTCAAACACATATCCTTACAAATGCGTAATAATCATCCAGATGGGCACCTGGATATTTTCATAATAGATACAATAGATATACGTAGATATAAAAAATGTCTTGTAATTACATGAATACTCCTCGTCACATCCTTCTATTTCTTTGTGGTTCGGCCAGAGCTGCAGGAGTGCATTGCTGTTTTTTTTCTTTTTTTTTATATCCAACCATTATTAACCAATGGGAGGGTGGGATTCCCTTGGGCCCCACCCACATAGGTGCATCATGGTCTGGAACTGATCTCCAGAGTGATCCTGATAGAGCCAGGAAATTAGACTGATTCACACTTTACGCATTTCACTTTGATATTTTTGATCTCTGAGTCACTGTTGCAAATATGAATGTTGTGATTCACTAAAGCAGTTTTAGTACAGCATTCAAAAACATTTTTTTATAGTTACGGCAGTTTTATATCAAATGTGAATCGGGTGCAGTCAATGTCTTAAACCCATGTTGCATTGGTCAAATATGCCCTGCAGCATACTGTAACAGGCAGTCTGCAAATAACTCGCCCAAAATATTGGGTATTGAGTGTAAACAAGGCACTATTTACGGCAAGACACTATAGGCAAAACATTTTTTATTTTTGCTCTCTTTTCAGTTTGCTCTCTCAATATATAAGCTTTCACCAGCATCTTTCTCCCACATAGATAAAAAAGATCAGCTCTTAAAGTAGCACCTAAACACACACAAAATTCAGTTGTAGTCAGCTTCTTTTTGACAGATGACAACAACGTAATCTTTTTTCTGCAATGGAACACTCCTGGACGAATGAGGGATTACACCAATTTACACACACCACATTTTTCAAGCTTGTTCTTAACACATTTTTTACAAATTTGACAAAAATATTTGTTGATATCTATTTATTTATTTATTTTCTAGATTTGAAACAGTAAAACAACTGAAAAAAACAATAGACAACTTCAAGACCTCCAAAGAAAAAAAGAATTAAGGCGCACAAAGTCCAAGATGAACATCCCATTTAGTCCGAAGTCGGTCAAGTTTGTCCATTTCAAATTCGAGTCCAAATGTTATTTTTTGTTCCATTTTCCGTATGTCAGTCATGATGTCAGTCCGGTCCTTGATTGTCGCCGCAGTTTGTGTCATCCATATTTTTGTGATGGCCTTTTTCCCAGCTGCCAGAAGTACATTCCAAAGGTATCCATTTATTGTGTCCATGGCAGGAATTTGAGGCCCAGATACATTGAGTGGGATGGTGCCTTGTTAATATTTTTGAGCCACAGGACAGTCCCAAAACACATGATAATGGTGGGCCATGTTGATATCTAATTTCAAACCAGATGTATTAGTCAAATCTCGGAAGCTGCGCCTGGTTAGTACTCAGGGGACCACCGCTGCGTCCTGAGGCAAGACACTTCACCCACATTGCAGCGTGAATGTGGTGTGTGCCTGAATGATTAGTGGTAGGAGGAGCCTGGAGGGCAGCTGCAGCTACAGAAGTGACTTACACTACCACCACATTGGCTATTTTTACTCACAAAATGCCTTATTTGTGTACGAAAGCTCCACATGATGAAAAACTCATATGAGATCTAAGTACTTGATGTCAGGGAATAATTGAAAATGTGTCATGGTCTACTTCACTTTTGCCTCCAGTCACCTCCAGGAATACTGAACACTGATGACGTTCAAAATCATCACAAATTTCCAGCAGACCCTTTGTGCTCTTGATGAGATTTCATTCAGCAGCTTGTTTCAAATCTGTTCGAAGCTGAGTGCGAGGGAGCACTGCCAAATATTTGTTTAGTGTGAGCAAACTGTTGTTATGTGAGACAGTGTTAATGAGAATGGAGCGGGCAGATGGACAAGCCGCCCATTCGGAAATCATAAGGCCAATGATGACTGCGCCTGGCACAACAGCAGGAAAATAACCATGGAATATTACGGGAAATACTTCATCACGTGCAACCAGTACAAACAATAAGGAACAACTGCATATTTGTTTCCTCATCAATAACAATAGAGTTGTATTTAGCTTCATTCAGGATAGTTTCTTTAATCATGTTTACGAGCTCCTCTTCTCTACTCCTTTTCTTAGCCTCACAAAAAACACTCAAGGACAGATTCACTAAGTATGTGCACAGGTGCGAAACCAGAGCAAAAAAACATGTGCTGTTGAGATTTGCATGTCTCTTTCAGGCCACAGCGCAAATTTAGCCCGTAGGACCTAATGCAAAAATGCAAAACTGGCCAATTTTGTCCCAAACGCGCAACATTTGAGGTGAAGAAAATGCCAACGATAATGTTTTGCCGGCACCGTCTGACTTATCAACACTACGCGGAGCAACGTTGCGTCAAAATTTTGCACGTCCGACCATTGCCAAGAACAGGATTCTGCGGTTTACACATCACCAGAGGAGGCGCCATTCTTCTGTTCACAGATATGTCTTTTCGGCAGCGCTGGTTTGAGGCAAGAGCGTGCAGTTTTTCCAACACGTCCCTCCCTCTGTCCGTAAACATCAGCAGAACTAAGCATATTCTTCTGTCTTGCATTCACAATCAGCGTTTGAAAAAGACATAAACTAATCACAGGGAGTCTTTGCCTATAGCCTATGATTTATATCTCATTAAAAACATTGCTGTGCTTTATAATTGAAATTCTCTCTTTCTCTCTCATTAAATAAAGTTCCTGGCCTAACTCTGAGGCTAGTGAACATTTTCGTTGTCATTAATCTTATGTGTGCGTTCCCCCAAAGGAACAGCAGCAGAGGCACACAAATGTTTGCACTTCCTAGTTTGCTCACGCAGTAAACTCATTTACATATCACATTTGCACCACTAATAAAACACAAAGGTTCTGATGGTAAATAAGAAGCAACACGCCTACAAAATAGCACAAAATAAAGAGATCTCATGCTGTTTTTTTTTTGTTTTGTTTGTTTTTTAAATAAATCATCACCATCATCAATTACTGTTGTTACGGCAAAAGGTGTCAGGATCCCGCGCCTTACTGATGATGTCACACTATGTGGACTGTGATTGGCTGAATGAAAAGAAGAATCAGGAAGATAAACACCATGTTTCGAATGCCGCAGAAATAGCGACAAGTGACAAGTTTAAACGCTCATCTCGGAAACTCGAGCGCCCGAGGATCACATGACACAGCATTACCTCAACCAGGAAGTAACATTATGAACTGCAGCAAAACGTCAAACTGGGGAAAATTTGACAAACTTTTCTGTAAAATCTTGATATAATCATGCTTTAGTGAAATGTGTAGTCCAACCTGACTTATGCACTTTAAATCATATTTCTTTTTGAACATTACATATCAGACGACATAGAAAAGTCGTGTTTATAAAATGAAATAATCCGACACTAACTAGCCTTGTACAGATGGTTATGATGTGTGCGCTCACTGGCTGGGGCTCTTATTGCTGTGCTGTTCCCATTAGTGTACATATTAAGTCCATGTATGCACACGCAGGAGCACGGGGCCAGATATGCAGACACAGAGATTGTACTTGAGTCCCCTCTAACCCCCTAAACCACCACAGCCCCTGAATCCCCCCAGTCCAGTCAGCAGAACACACCAGCTGAAGACGATTTCGAACAAGAGGAGCTCAGGGAATGACGCCGGCAGCAGGAGCCATGCGAAAGACGGTATCATGGGTCATGGACGTGAAGGAACCCATGGCCCAAGCGCCACACACCACACGCGCACACACGCACACACACCACACCACACACACACACATACACACTCACATACACACACACACACACACTCACATACACAAAACGTTGACCTAAAAAGAGCACTGAGTACTTTCCTCAGTAAATTGAGTTTTTAGTATCGTTTCACTATCCCCGATCATATAACACTTTAAAACCAGTGTTAAAAGTAGACTAAATCTGAGGACACACTACATGACTTTTGTGTTTGTAACAGTGCCAGCCCAGTCCAACATGCCAACGCAGCCCCTGGAGTCCCCTCTAACCCCTTAACCAACACAGCCCCTGAATCCCCCCAGCCCAGTCAGCAGAAACACTTTTGCTGAAGAAGACTTCGAACAAGATTAGCTCAGGGGAATCACACCGGCAGCAGGAGGAGAAAGATCCGACTAGACTCCAGTCACAGTCATTCCAACATGCTTTACTGACATGTTTACTGACATGTTTACTGACATGTTTACTGACATGTTTACTGACACGGAGCAGAGTCTGGACTAAACTTTAAATTTCATCTTCACAGAAAGAACAATGCACGACAGCAGGGCGTATGCTTATCATCCTGCCTGGAATCAGCATGAATAATACAGAAAGGCCACACGCACTACTTTTACACAGAGCTAAAGTGAGTAAATAAACAATCAAGTGGTTCACCTTCCTCCTCCTCCTCCTCTTGTGCCTGCCCCATAAATGTCCAATGACACAGGAATCCTCTGGTAAAATCCATGCTACAACTGTTTTGTTGGCCAGGGTCACATGACTCTGTTTAACCAATGAATAATCAGGATACACGACAGCTAAATCAATAATCTATTGCTCTTTATTTATTATAGACTAAAGTTGAGTGGTCAGTTGACTCTCTCATGACTGTCAGTCGCTTAGTGGGACCTCAACTCTATAAACACACTCAGTCAGTGTCAGTGTGGACCTCAGACTCTGATAAAACACTCAGTCCAGTCGTGCAGTGTGACCTCAGACTCTCTATAATCACACTCAGTCAGTCGTGCAGTGTGGACCTCAGACTCTCTATAATCACACTCAGTCCAGTCGTGCAGTTGTGGACCTCAGACCTAAACAACACTCAGTCCAGTGTGTAGTGTGGACCTCAGACTCTATAAACACACTCAGTCCAGTCGTTGCTGCAGTGTTGACCTCAGACTCTATAATCATCAGTCCAGTTGGTAGTGTCGACCAGACTCTATATCACACTCAGTCCAGTTGTGTAGTGTGGACCTCAGACTCTATAAACACACTCAGTCCAGTCGTGCAGTGTGGACCTCAGACTCTATAAACACACTCAGTCCAGTCGTGCAGTGTGGACCTCAGACTCTCTATAATCACACTCAGTCCAGTCGTGCAGTGTGGGACTCAGACTCTCTATAATCACACTCAGTCCAGTCGTGCATCAGTGTGGACCTCAGACTCTATAACACACTCAGTCCAGTAGTGTAGGTGGACCTCAGACTCTATAAACACACTCAGTCCAGCTCGTGCAGTTGTGACCTCAGACTCTATAATCACACTCAGTCCCAGTTGTGTAGTGTCGACCTCAGACTCTATAATCCAACACTCAGTCCAGTTGTTGTAGTGTGGACCTCAGACTCTATAATCACACTCAGTCCAGATCGTGTAGTGTGGACCTCAGACTCTATAATCAACTCAGTCCAGTCGTGTAGTGTGGACCTCAGACTCTATAATCACACTCAGTCCAGTTCGTGTAGTGTGGACCTCAGACTCTATAATCACACTCAGTCCAGTTTGTAGTGTGGACCTCAGACTCTATAATCAACTCAGTCCAGTCGGGTATGTGGACCTCAGACTCTCTATTATCACACTCAGTCCAGTCGTTGTAGTGTGGACCTCAGACTCTCTATAATCACACTCAGTCCAGTTGTGTTAGTGTGGACCTCAGACTCTATAATCACACTCATGTTTACTGACACTTTCCGCACACACGGAGCCCAGTGACCAAATACAAGGAGCAGAGTCTGGACTAAAACTTTTAATTTTCATCTTCACAGAAAGAACAATGCACGACAACAAGGCGTATGCTTATCATTCCTGCCTGGAAATCAGATGAATAATACAGAAGGCCACACGCACTACTTTTACACAGAGCTAAAGTGATAAATAAACAATCAATGGTCACCTCTCTCCTCCTCCTCTTGTGCCTGCCCCATAAATGATCCAAATGACACAGGATTTCCTCTGGTAAAATCCATCTACAACTGTTTTGGTTGCCAGGGGTCACATGACTCTGTTAACCAATGAAATAATCAGGATACACGACAGCTAAATCAATAATCTATTGCTCTTTATTTATTATAGTTGAGGGTGCTGTACTTGCAGTGTGACTCTCTCATGACTGTCAGTCGTGTAGTGTGGACCTCAAACTCTATAAACACACTCAGTCCAAGTCGTGCATGTGGGACCTCAGACTCTCTATAATGCACACTCAGTCCAGTCGTGTAGTGTGGACCTCAACTCTATAATCACACTCAGTTCCAGTCGTGTAGTGTGGACCTCAGACTCTATAATCACACTCAGTTCAGTCGTGCAGTGTGGACCTCAGACTCCTATAATCACACTCAGTTCAGTCGTGCAGTGTGGACCTCAGACTCTATAATCACACTCAGTCTAGTCGTGTAGTGGGGACCTCAGACTCTATAATCACACTCAGTCCAGTCGTGTAGTGTGGACCTCAGACTCTCTATAATCATACTCAGTCAGTCGTGCAGTGTGGACCTCAGACTCTCTATCAATCAGTCACACTCAGATGTAGTCGTTGTAGGTGGCGGACCTCAGACTCTATAATCACACTCAGTCCAGTCGTGTAGTGTGGACCTCAGACTCTCTATAATCATACTCAGTCCAGTCGTGCAGTGTGGACCTCAGACTCTCTATAATCACACTCAGTCCACACTCAGATTATATTTCTACTGTTGGTAAAGACAAAACATTTTACTACGTCAATACTTTCACTGAATCACAGCACTTTGCTGATGCTGGAAATATTTTTTGTGATGCTGTTCCATCTATTGATGTTGCCCCAATACAAAATAATAGGGCTGATGGTCAAGTATTTTCCCTAAAGCCCTTTTCACAGTATGAAACATTAAATATGTTGCTCTTTATAGATCCAAATATATTTAATCTCACAATTCAAACTGAAAGTATTCCCTTTATGTGGAAAACTGCTTTTGTTCTCTCTTTTGGTAAAGGAGACGAGAAAAAAATGACTTAAATAATTACTGTCCAATCCCAAAACTGTCCTGCCTTAGCAAAACTCGAGCTAATAAGTAACAAGGTGCATGCTTTCTTAACCAAATATTACATTTTAAATAGCTACCAGTCTGGATTTAGACCAGGGCATAGTACTATCAGTGCTGCCAACGTTATAAATGACAATGCTATTGCACTGGACAATCATGAAGACTTTGCTGTTGTTTTAGTTGATTTGTCAAAGGCTTTTCATTCTGTAGATCATTGCATTCTTTTGGATCGTCTGGATGTTATTGGGTGTGATACCAATTCTAAAAAGTGGATGCAGATTACCTCACAAATAGAGCTCAAGATGTTTCTGCTGATGGCTTTCAATCTGAATTTCCTTATTTTAACAAAGGGAACCCTCAGGGGTCTGTCCTTGGACCACTTTTATTTACAATTTAAGTAAATTCAATTTGTCAAAATATAACACATAGTAGGATCCAGATGTTGTATGCAGATGATGCGATTCTATATGCTAGAGCGCCTCCTGCTGCACAAGTAGATTTTCACCCCATCCAACAACATTTTTTAAATTTGAAATAGTTAATGAATTCAAATAAACTATATATGTTTATGCTGTTCTCCAAAAGGCAAAACATTTATGTACTCTTATCGATGCTAATGTGATTGAGCAAGTACCCTACTACAAATACTTGGGCATCAGGATTGATGATAAACTCTCTTTCAACACACATCTGACAAAGCCCAAAACAAGTGTGTTCCTCTTAATTGTAGAAAACAGTTAATCCAGGCTACATTTCTCTCAATTCTGGATTATGATGATACTATATATATATTCATTCTACAGCCACAGTGTTAAAACCTCTGAACTCAGTTTATCATTCAGCTCTAAGGTTCATTACAGGAGAAGGAGACAGAACTCACCACTGTCAATTATACTCAATAATTGGCAATTGGCAATAATTGGATGAAAGAAGAAAACAGCACTGCATTTTGTTTGTTTATCAAGCTCTAGTTGGCATTTTGTCTAATTATTTATCATGTTTGCTGAACATCAGATCAGGTACTCATTACTTGAGGTCTTTTTATTTTACAATCCCACCATATCAACACAGAGCCGGGAAAAAAGGCCTTCAGCCACTTTGCTCCATTCCTGTGGAACAAAACTAAATTAAATTAAAGAATCATATGCCTTTTAATGAATTTAAAGCACTGGCTAAGGACTGCCCACAGTGCCAGTGTACTTGTTTTATCTCATAGAGCATGTGTAAGTGTGTTTTTATGTATTTATTAATTTTATTGATTATTTCATTGAATATTTTACTGGGGTTTTATTTGGATATCCTGTGTTTGCTTGTTTAATCTGTGTTTTGTTTTTAACAGGGTACTCATGAAGAAGAGAATTTTTCTCATTGGGTTTTCCTTGTAAAAATAAAATAAATAATTTTGTAGAATAACAAAATACAATGGAATTTCATGTTCACAATGTCACACACCCATACACACACACACACACACACACACACAAACACACACACACAAACTCACCGCCGCCTTCTGGTGCGATTCGAGCAGCGTTGTAATCAAGCTATTCATTAACGCAGTAACAAAGGCCATTAGCGGCTAATCAACAATCTCCAGACTCAATCGAGGAGAGCTAATAGAAATTTAATCCAGCGGTGCAAAGAAATATGCTTGAGGAGCACGCACGTGAGCATGGGCCAACGTGCACGCGGGCTAGGTATGTGTGTGTGTGTGTATGTGCGCGTGTGTGTGAGAATGTTGATGTGATACGAAACAATTAACGCGTTATAATTGGATGCGCAGAGAGAATTGGATGTTTTGGGCGATTACGAAAGAGAAAACAGCAGAGACAATGACAGTTTGATCTGACACTGATGTTGACTCAAATGAAAGATTGCGCTGGAAAAACATGGCTCTGCTCACTAACTGCAGACTTGGGATCTGGGGAAGAATCAAATAAGGCTGTAAGACATTCTTGGTCGATTAAAGAAAGGCAATTTCCACTGATTAGTCGAATCAAAGTGGGCAATTTGCGGTGCTGGACATCAAAACTAGGAAGAATCTCTATGATCTGACCTAAACTACACTCACAACACCAAAACCTTATAGGATGTCATGCATGAATTAAAGTTTGTACAGAAAACTAGGTATTCACGTGTAAAAATTGTAGAATAAACTCTCAATTTCCAGGGAACTCCCTGGACTATAATTTAAAAACATCAGCTAATGTCTATATCTTTAGTAAACAACAACAAGAAGTAAACAACTTCTCTCGGCTGCTTTTCAATTGTGATGGAAAAAGTATATTAACGTAAATAACACACAATTGAAATTATTATTATTATTAATAATAATAATAATAATAATAATAATAATAATAATAATAATAATAATAATAATAAAAAAATAAATAAAATAAAAATAAAATAAAATAAAATAATAATAATAATACATTTACTCCCTTTACTTTACAATTCCAGTACAATAATTAGACCACTGACAGAACTGTTCGTAGACACCTCTTCAATTGTAGTTTTTGAGTAATAGACCAGATTTTTTCCCCACACTTTTCTCCTCATTCGAGTTAGTCTTTCTTTATGAATTCGATGGTGTCGTCCTTTTATACCTGGTTTAGTCCTAGTGTAGACTTTATTCACTCTAATTACTCGTTGTAAAGTAATGAACACATGAACGGCAACAACCATTCGTGTCCACAGTCTAAACACAACAATTAATAATATTTTTCTGCCTCATGAAAAGTTATGGGAGAGAAGGTTTATACCAGTATGTGCAACAATTCTAACCAAACTAGTTATTCCAACTTACTCTACCCGCAAGAAAGTTGTTCTACAGTGAACGGTTAAGCTTGAAACTGGCCTCTGCTGCTGGAATTAATTGAGGTCATTTTATGTAACATTTCCTTTTATGAATGTATAAATATCACAATGCATGTAATTAAATGTAAGGCTCTGTTTCCGTAGCGTGAGTCCTTCTCAGCACAGCAGCTGAATTCTCTGTTGTCTCATTAGCAGCTGCAGTGTTCAGCTCCCACATGTAGTCTCTGGTCGTTAATGTAAAAGGTTAGCCAAGTGCAGAACATGGAGCTATACTTTGGAATACTTCTGATCTTAGCGGGAAACAACTCAAGCAACTGTTAATGCCACTTCAAACTGATGAAACCCTTTTACATCAACGTTAGAGGTTATATTTAGTCACACGTTAACACATTTGCACTGACTTTACTGTTTCAGCTTCATAATCGATGTGTTTCAAATGTATAATGTATTATTCAAGTTATTCAAAAACATAAAAGGAAAAATATTTAATGAATTGTATTGCAGTATTTGAGGAGGAAAATGCTGTGGTTTTGGCCTCTGGGAAGTTAAGATCTTGTCAAATGTATTAGTGTTTATTATTTGACAAAAATCTCAGTACTTTTAGTTATCGTTTTAGAATTTGTGCATTTTTAGAGTTTTTGTCATTATGATAACTTTTTATTTAGCTTTAGTCTGCAAAAATATGACTATACTATATTATAACTACAACAAAACATTTGACTATCTTCGGACACATCTTAGTTATTGTAAATAAGTTCGAAGTCACCGCGACCCCGGAACGGGAACAGGCGGTAGAAAATGAATGAATTAATGTTTTGTTCAACTTTTGTTCAACTCTAAAATGAGTAGCCACATAGTAAGAGTTAAGTTACTTCAAAATAACATCATTCAAGTATTTGTAGACTAACTGGAAGTAACATCTTTAGAATGTAAAGTCACTGGGACTTTTCACACGCACCAAAACCTGATTATTATCTGATTTCCGAACCTTTAAGATTCTTTTAATGACATGCAAACGGCACAATCTGATGTGAGTAATCATAGGAACCATGATCAAAAAGAGCCCAGATAATATTCAGTAGTAGTAATAGTATTAGATGTAATTGTCAGGATAAAACATTAAATGATGCACAAAATCTGATATTTTACACGGATAGACACAAAATGAGATAAACTAAATCATATCTTAAGGAGCAAGAAACACAAATGGTATAATCAACTCAAATGTCACTCACAGTGGGAAGTGAAACCAACACTTTTACTCAAGTAAATGTAACAACCCATCTAAGATTTTGACATCAAATCAAATGTAATAAAGCGAATAGAGAGAGATATTCTAAACAAGCTAATTAAGTTTTGTCGCTTTTGGAGACATCAGTGCTGTCCTCGTCCTTCCAAACGTGTGAAAGTCCATCCACCCCCGACAATTAGTGCCAGGTTTAATTGGCCATATGCTGTTTGTGCGTGCCTGTTCACCACACAGGGGACGTGCTCTGCCCCGCTCTGCCCAGCTCGCGGTGGGCCGTGGAGCAGACGCGAGGGTGCAGGGAACCAGGACAGTGGACAATGAGTGCGTGTGAGTGTGTGTGTGTGTTTGTTTGTGTGTGTGTGTGTGTGTGTGTGTGTGTGCGCATGTGTGTGAGGAGCAGGTGCCAAGGCCAGGACTCAAACCTCCGACAGCTTCATTAACGAGGCACACAGACCTAATTAACGGCTATGACAGAAGTGGGACAAGTCTCGGAGATGAGGTCCCCACACTGGTGTCCTACAACTACAGCATGAGGTGGACCAGGAATTCCCACATCATTTCCTGTGGCCCCGGAGGCTTGGCATGTTGAATGAGTGATTTAGTTATAACTGTATTAAAATACAGGCCTAATCATTATTATCTAAGCCCCATAATGTTGCCGTAATAAATCATCACCAGACTCCTTTCTGCCTCAAATCACGATCATTATAATCCAATCCAACTTTATTTGTATTGAACATTTCACCAACACACAGTCTCCAAAGTGCTGCACAGAGTCCAGAACAAGTACAATATGTTAAAAAATAAATAAGGAAATTAATATGTACATATAAAATAAAAACAAATTCAAAGCAATATAAAACATACACTATATAATCTTGTATTATACAAAACAATAAAAGAGGTCAGAGGACCACACAATTCTCAGGCCGGGTTAAATGCTAATGAATAAAAGTGGGATTTTAAATTAGACTTAAAAGCATCAACTGAAGGTGCAGTCTTTATGTGGGGAGGAAGAACGTTCCAAAGTTTGAGATCGACTACAGAAAAGGCTTTTGAGTCTCGTTTTTGGGACAAGAAGTTGGAGCTGGCCCTCAGACCTCAGCGAGCGCGCAGGAGTGTGGGGAGCAATGGGGTCTGAAATGTACACGGGGGCCAGTTTGTGAAGAGCTTTAAAAACAAACAACGTTTTAAAATCAACTCTAAAATTAAGTGGGGAGCCAGTGCAGTGAGCATTCGACGTGTGCCAGTTAAAAGAAGTGCTGCAGAATTTTGCACTAGCTGTAAGCGTGACACTTTAGCATGGCTGATACCATTGTACAGTGCATTATAGAAGTCAAGACGTGTAGAGATAAAAGCACAGATCACCAGCTCCAGGTAGATAAGAGAGAAAACCGATTTGAGTCTAGATAAAAGCCTGAGGTGATAAAAACTAGATTTAAGCACGGCATTTATCTGCTTGTCAAGCTTAAAATCTCCATCAATGATGACGCCAAGGTTGGTGGCAATAGACTTGATGAAGGGTTGGAGAGACCCCAGTCCAAATTAAAATCAACTGCTTGTTAGGCTTAAAAACAACAATTTCCGTGTTTGACTCATTTAGGTTTGGGAAATTCATAGTTTGGAAAAGTGTGCTTAAAACGGCATGTTGAGGCAAGCTAGCTTTTGTTTATTTCCCCTTGGTCATTCCCTTTGCCCAAAGTAGATGGAGTGCTAACACAAATCGTGATGAGAGTACGCATCACTGATGGAAATCATGTGTGGTTTTCAATGTATACATGATTTTAAGTTATAAAACATGAGATGCCAAGTAAAAGTACTCAAGAGCATGTACAATACAAATAACGCAGAGTATTGTCATTTTCAGCATCATTTAAATCGATACCACTTTATAATACACTACACCTTAATTTGCCTTAACAAAGCATGAACAAAGACCAAATTCATAACGAACATATATTTTATTAAGCATTATTCTGGCTTAGTAACTAGTTAATTAATGTTAAAGTTAGGGTTAGGAATTAGGGTATTTAAAGTATTTAGAGTAATTACTAAGGCTGACTCATTCTTAATAAGCTATTTGTTCATTATTAATTAAGTCTTTGTCCATGCTTTACTAAGGCAGTAATAAGTGTAGTTATTATAAAGCATTGCCTTTATCTCAAATAAATTGTGGCTGTAGTTAGCGCTTCAGTTATACTTAGCTGATAACTACAGCACAGTACAAAACACAGGGCAAAAGTGATTGGAAGCGGCGCTAATATCTCGTTGACCTTTCCTCGATCCCGCCATGATCACACTTAAGTCTCCGCCTCTGTGTGTAAGTGTGTGAGTGTAAATGTGTGTGAGTGTGTGTGCGCGCTGCATGGAGAGCGAGAACGACTCCAATAACACAGGATGATTTAAGAAAATGACTGCAATTAGCGGTTTTTGATAAAATTGTGGCCAATGTGTCACAAAGCATATACTGCACTCAGGCTTATTATCGGAAACAAGTGTAACCTCCAGGGCAGCGTTGAAGGCATCATGGTGCTAGTGAAATGTCGGTTAAAAAAAAAAAAAAAAAGGTGCTAAAATATCACCTCATATCTTTATTTGAAAGTTTACAGAATCATAATTTTAATGGGGGGATTTTACTATGTCTGCCAAACACAAATGAATGCAGCGGAAATACTACACCATACATTAATACTTCTATGTTTGTTGTATTTCCTTTTTTCATTTTAGGCCGGTTTTCATCAGTTGTGGTTACTGTAAAAAAATAAAAATAAATCTTAATTTCATACAAGAAGAAGGACTGCTGGAAAGTAAAGTCAGCTTAGTGCGCTCTGGAATTATCAGAATAAATAAGGACTTTTAAAAATATGGAGAGATCACAAGGTATGTATATAAACAGAACAAAAAAAAAGAAGACAGGACACAACACAGAGAGAGAGCAAAGGGAATAACAAAAAACAAAAGACATCCAAAGAAAGTACGGCACTACGTCAACAGGTCAACATAAAAATTGCATCTAGTTCAAAATTTGTCAAAAAGGTCAATTTTCAAATCAAGACAGGGCGCAATTTCTTCCACAAATGTCATAATGTCAGTTATAAGTCCTTTATCGGGTCTTCAGTTTGTGACTGCCTTTTTTGCTATGGCCAGGAGAATGCTCCCGAGGTATCCATTTACCGTGTCCATTGTAGGGTTTTTGAGGTGCAAATACTTAGTTCTGAAATCAAGTGGGATGGCGTAGTCCAAAATAGTCTGTAGAGCTTTGTTGATTTCAGTCCAATATTTCTGGCAATGGTGGGTCACTTGTTTCTGAGCAACAGGACAGTCCCAAAACACATGGTAATGGTGGGCCTCCTGGCAAGCACAGTTTCTCTACCATTCAGCATTTATTTGTGAATAATTGTGAGCATTGTCTTTTTCAAACAGAATCCCCTCCAAACATGAGACTTTGTGGTTCTCCATTGAGATGTGCATAAACTTTCCCATTCTACATCAGTCAAAACAAAATTACCCTCTCTTTTCCATTTATTTTTAATATATGTAGTGGAATGGTTGTCCAGATAATTCATGCATTTATGTCAGCCCTAATAATCATTTCAGTCAGAGGATTTTAATGGTCATTGCTTTGTTTGCTTTCTTCATTATACTTCTTATTTGTAAATTCCTATAAAGGTTCTGTTTCTCCAAGCCAAAGTAGTCTTTTAACATATATCAAAGCTTTTCATTTCTTTTACGACCAGGTAAAAACATTCATACCGTTGGTTATCCAGACTTTGAGTCTCAGGTCAGTTAGATTAGATCCAACTTTATTGTACAAGTGCAGAAAAATGCAATTTAACATACAACCAGAATTGCAATGAAGGAATTACTAGATGAAAAAAATAAAAATAAGAATAATGATGTATAGAATATACGTATATATGTTCATATGATCAAGTACTATTCATAAATGTCCTGTTCTCATTTTATAGAATTTGCTCAACAAATGCTTCAGTTAAAACTAAATTTATTTCATTCCATCACAGCTTCTGCCCTGCACTCTTCTTTCTACTGAAATAAGAAAGATAAAAATGAATTTCTGTTTGTAAAACCTCCCGGAAATCTCCCAAGTGCTTCGCTTTAGAAGAACCAGGACGTGTGTGTTCTTTAAACAGCAGAACCATAAGAGATCTGCAGCTCAGGGAGCAGTGGGAGAGAGGAACACTGCAGAGCTGAAGACGCATCCCCAAGGTGTCCCCCAAAGACAGAACTGGGACAACTCTTCCGCCTGGAATGGAACTGACCCGCTGAGACCCATTTATAACACTGTTATACTACTCACTATTGCAAGTAGTCCAGGAGTGCTAAT
This sequence comes from Chaenogobius annularis, assembly GCA_015082035.1. NCBI lineage: Eukaryota > Metazoa > Chordata > Actinopteri > Gobiiformes > Gobiidae > Chaenogobius > Chaenogobius annularis. The sequence goes on from BJKM01000914.1 coordinate 80,361, forward strand.
ACATCTTTTTGGATAATCCCCATGATAATAATCAGGTAGTTTTGCAATCCATCAGAAATGTGCCAAAAACAAGTCAGTTCCTGTCTTGGTTGAGTATTGCACAAAAGTGAATGACTGTAAAAACCTTTATAATCACAATATACATGTAATCATGTATGGCTGTGTACAATTTGTTCAACGCAAGGCCAGTTTATTTGTAGAGCACAATTCGTACACAAAGGCAATTCAAAGTGCTTCACACAACTGGAAAAAAAATCATTAAAATCACAAAGACATGACAGAATAGTTTGATAAATAAAAGAGAAGAGTGCAAATGAGATCATTTCAGTCATATGCACAGCTAAACAAAACAGTTTTTAGTTTAGATTTAAACATTGCCAGAGTAGCGGCCTGTCTCACATCCTCAGGAAGACTGTTCCAGATTTTAGCTGCATAAAACTGAAACGCAGATTCCCCATGTGATTCGTCCTGACTCTGGGCACCAGCAGGAGGCCGGTCCCTGAGGTCCTCAGAGTCCGAGATGGTTCATATGGCACCAACATGTCCGAGATGTACTTTGGTGCTAGGCCATAGAGAGACTTGTATACAAGCAGAGCTGCTTTGAAGTCTATTCTCTGAGCCACAGGGAGCCAGTGCAGAGACCTGACTAATGTGATCGTACTTCCTGGTTCTAGTCAGGACCCGAGCAGCAGCGTTCTGGATGTACTGCAGCTGTTTTACAGCTCGTTTGGAGAGGCCAGCGAGCCTCTCCATAATGTCAGATGCCTTATGCACTGGACATACAATATTTTGGGTCTTGACACGAGTGCCATGCGTCAATCAACAGGAAACAGCGGAAGCTAATGTGTGCTAGATTTGATTTGCTAGTCAGCGTAGGGTGAGGAATTATTGTTTTGGATTTATACCTGCTATTTGCTGTTTTGATTTCACCTGAGTCTACATTCTATCTTGTCCAGTCATTTCGCGCTAAAGTGTAAAGCAAGTTGCCAATATACAGTTGTTGCAGTAGGTGACCTCACCATGTATTAAAATGTACCAAAAATATCACAAAACAATATATAAATTGAAGCATAAAGTATACATATGTGAAAAGTACATAGATTACAGTACAGCACAATTACCTGCCAAAATATATATATTGCACACTGAGTTCGGACTGTCCTGTTGCTCCAAATCTATGTTTTGGGCCTCAGAACTCCTGCCATGGGCACAATAAACAGTTACCTCTAGAACATTATCTTGGCAGCCGCGAAAAAGGACTTGATGACACAAATTGCACCGACAATCAAGGATTTTTTTTTTTTTTTTAATTATTCTTATTCATTGTTTTATGTTGCACCATATCACTGAAGCAAGTTCCTAGTTTGTACATTTTGTTCACTAACCATTGCAATTAATCTTTTGTTATTCCGATTGTGAAAGCTAGTAACAGTGAACTTAAACATGTGAGAACAGGCAGCAGGTGGACCAAGGAGAGAAGACATGATGATAACCCAATACTTAACATGTGTCATCGCCACGAAACAGGTGGAGAAGGAGACGAGGGCTAAAGGATAATGAAGAGGCAGATGTGCTGAACACTCACTAAGACCCCCAAATAAATGAGCAAAAATAATACAAAGATAGCTACAAAAACACAACCTCAATGGCAAAAAACCCAAAAAAGAACAATAATGCGAGGAAGCAGGTGTAGGTGGGAACAAGGAGAAAAAGGGTCAAAGGTACACGAACGTTTTATGCAGAGGCAGATGTGCTGAACAGACACACACACACACACGCACACACAAAGTTAGCTAACCCAGGTGCAGATGCTTCTCGTGATCTATTAGCGGCGCGCGCTCATGTCAACACTCAGCAGCGGCGAGAAACAGCCCAGAGGACGAGATGGATGAGCAGAGCCAGAAATCCGCGGAGAAAAGAGGTATTTCCACGGCAACGCAGGAGGACGTCGAGGAGAGATGGAGAGCCCGGTGATTATAGTTGAGTATGTGGAGGTGGGATAAGGGCTGGAGCAGGAAACTTGTCTTTTTTGTACACATTTTTTTTCCTGCAAATTTTCTGCCACATTCCAGAAATAAGCACGGTATTTCAATGAACTCCCGCAGCGGTCGTCGTAATGGCGTCGTAGAGCTTTGGCGTCATTAAAATCAACAAAAAAAGTCAGAACTAGCTTTATGTTTAGATATCAGAATGCCGGCAGCTTCACGTTGAAATTGGGATATCTACAGCAACTCATTAACCAATATACAGTGGATTTTTTAATTTACATTTTTTCTTGTCAGATTTGATCCGAACACAGATTCTTCAGGCCGATGCACACTGGAGTTCTTAAAAAGACCCTTGGGGCTTTTTAAAGAACACATATTATGCAAGATTTGACCTTTTAACGGCGTTATAAAATTGTTCCCTCATCAAAAACTTGAATTTAGTTATACAGTTGTACTTAGCTTCATTCACGCTTATTTCATTCATTCTGTTTACAAGGTCATCTTGCTCGGAGCCTGAGAAAACACTCGCAAACTCCTACTCTTTTCCCCCGGATTGCATCGTCAAAGGTAGAGCTCGGGAGGTCTGTTTTTACGCCCATGAATAATCTCATTCTGGTTGTGTTCATTACAACTGCATGCTTACATTCGTTTGTTTTGTCAATGGTAGTACCCTCTGCTGCCAGTCGTTTACGAACCCCTGAAACATCTGCTCCATGTTGATGCCACACTCTACATAAAATATCTTTGTGGATGCGCCGTGCCCTGCTCCGCGTGTGCAAGTGAACAGGACCCACAGTTACCTTCACTTCCAATCAGTGTAAAAAACGAATGAGGTCTTGTGAAATGTGGGACACTGTGATCATAGTTTCAGGTCATTGAAGAACATGTGTAGACATCTCAGTTACTTTCTAAGTGGGGACGCTGATGGATCGGGCCCCAGCAAAACTACTTGGGGCCAACTACTTTAGTATCTCTAATGGACACTCCAGATGTGTGTGTGTGTGTGTGTGTGTGTGTGTGTGAGAGAGAGAGAGAGGAGGAGCAAAACAGTCACTAAAGATCACAAAACATGTGTGAAATTTATTGATATTGGATCATGAAGTTGATCCATAAATTCAACAAGGGAGTCTGTATTCCCTGCGTGTTCCTGTCACTCATCTGTCTCTGTCAGCCAATCATAGCCTGCTAACCTTCACCTTTCAACCAATCACCTCCAACGAAAGTCAAATAAATTCTTTCTCTCCTCCGTCATCCTGCCATTTCAGCGATATTGTATTTTACGTACCAATACAAAGAACAACGGAGAATAGACTTGTATCACTTAAAAATGAAGAGGTCACATTTTACTCCAGGATCAATAAAGTGCCTCACATTAAGCACATAATGGCAGGAAATATTGCGGGCGTGCATCTGTTGGCGCACTGAAAAAATAAGATGTTTGTATGAAGCTAGAAACAATGGTGGGATGATCAAGAACTGGTGAAGTAAGGACTTTCAAAACAGGGAGAGACAGCCATTTTTCTGAAACGTGCAAATAAAACCGTCTTTTTGACTGAACTAGTTTTTAGATTTCAGTAAATATTTAGTCAATCAGAATCAGTTAAATGCTATTGTCAGTACAATATTTCCAACCTAAAGCTACACTAAACTAAAAATAAAAAAACATACATTTGTATTTTGGTCTAGTTATCAAATCCATAATATTTTAGAAAATATATTATTGTGATGGAAGAAGTATTCAAGTTTGTACAGTACACAGGGCCATGAATTACTTGAGTAAAAGTAAAAATATAAGAAAAATATAAATAATATATATATATATATATTATATGTAAATATCAAAGAACCAAAAAAAAATAACCAAAGAGTAAAAGTATTTCAATTAATAAAAAATTTAAAAAAAGGTCAAATTTCAAGATCTTAGAATTTAGTGATAACATTTGGTCAAAGTAAACGACTGAATCCACTTTTTTTATCAAGTCAATTTTTTATATATATATATATATATATATATTATTATATATATATATATATATATATATATATATATAATATATATATATATATATATATTATTATATATATAATTTTTTTTGTGTGTGATGTTACTATGGCAATTTCAGCAAACCTTAACTCCTACAAAAATATACTTCTACTTTTCAGTCTATTTAAAATACTGTTGTGGAGTAGAAAGCACAGATATTGTTCCTGCTCTCAAACACAGCGAAGGTAGAGTAAAAAAGTATCCCCTGTAGAAACTACTTAAATAAAGTACTGACACCTAAAAATGTTACTCCAGTACAGTACTTTTACTGTTACTTTCCACCACTGTTGAGTTCCTGAGTTTCTGCTCTGGTTTGGGACTCTGGGATTAAAAAGTGGAACTCGGATGCAGTCTGCTCTTGTTCCTTTCATTTATTTATGTTAGGTTTTTATTATTTGACAAGAATGCCAGTACTTTCAGTCGACAAAATTATCTACTTTAGTTATAGTTTTAGTCAATTTTTATTTTATTGACAAAAAATATGATGCAATTTTAGTTTACAAAATGAACACTATGCAAAAGAAGTAAAATCTTTATAATAGAATGCCTTAAAAATTTGTATAAAACTATGAATAAAACTGAAACTGTAAAGCTGAATTGTTAAAACCACCTCCACCAGGAGCAAACCTTCTCGGCTGCAAACGTCTGACCACCATTTGCTCCTCCATGTTCTCCCCTCACATCCCCCTCACAGTGTAGTGTAGGAGTCTGCTGACACCACGAATCAGGCTAACGCATGGAGAGAGCATGGGGGCAGGCTAATATCTGGTAATTAACCTGTCATACTCTGCATGCGCTATTAAAACAGGCAAATAACAATATGAGCGCGGCTCAATTAACATGGGGTCAGCAGGGAGGAGAGCAGCTTTGTTATGAGTTTGGGGATGTAAGTCTTCATTGGTTTAGTCTATAACACAATTCACGTACACATAGTTACAGACATATACAAACCAAAACTGTCCCAATGCTCAGCCACCACTTCATTCTCTACTTTTACTCTCAGCATCTTCTCGCACTCATCACTGTCCACCATTTTCTCCGTAACTTTGACATGTTGTGTGGAAAGCAACTTATGTCTACAGTATATTTTGTCCTGGTTTCATATCAGTGATCAGCAGACCAGCCAAATTTAAAACAATAGCTGAGTTTGATTAGCTCCCCCCAGGCCCGGGTGAACAAGGGTATGAGAGGAAGCATTATAGCCCCATGTGCGCCTTCATTTGAGCTTTTTTTGTTTTTTTAAACTAAAATGTCAAGATTGTTAAGGAGGCCAGTCAAACCATAAAGTCCAGGGCCACTTTTTCAGCCAGAACAACCCTGCTTATCATATTTTCTGCCCGAGTCTCAGAAAACACTCTGTTTCAATTTGACCCAGATTCTTGCATCACAGGTACAATTCGGACTTCTCTTGCAGTTTTTAATTCCACAAACCATAACCAGACTCCTTCTGCAGTCTAATAATTCACAGCAAACCCATGTCGCTATGAGCACTCCATCCACGTTGCCTAAGGGGTTCATTTATTTATTTTTTCACTCAACTGTTGACCTAGAAGTCTAAATACTTCATTGGAAACAGAAGTGATGTTTCAAAAATGTGTTTTGAAAATGTAGGTATTATTTTGAAATGGTGAAATTCCAAAGTGACCAAAAGCATTTTTAAAAAGAATTTAAAGTCGTAAGAAAGCATCACATATCCACTTTAAATAACTTCATTCCTACCCTTTTTTACTTAAGTTGTTATAGTGTATGAGTTTCTGTTTTCATCAACCTGCCAGGAGATCTGAGGTGAAAAGTTATCCCAGGACAAATGTGGTCCTTTTATATACATTTTACATACATACATGCATTACATCCCCACATTTTTGAAAAATAAAAACGTGCTCGTGACCGGAGCTTCATTAGCGTTAGCATTAGCCGTGGCAGCAGCTCCTGGGCCGCCTCCGATAAGCTTAATGTTGCAGTCCCAGTTGCAGAGTGTAAGCAGTATTTTGATGAATGCCACTCAGCACAAACAGCAGCACTCATACTCAATAAGACATGGCGCATAATGGACCGCCGCATTACACCAAAACAGCTTTTACCCAACAACAAATCACAATTTATGACAAACATGCAGCATTTCCGTACTACGCGCTGATTTCAGGGTCCATACTTTTTAGTTGTGATTAAAACACCGCTCCTGCTACAATGATGACCTCCTTTAGTGAGTCGCTGGGGACGTTTCTCTCGATGGTGAAGTAAGTGAAAAGCAATTAATTTGTAGCAGTGATTCAAAAGCCTGTCTTATTAAGTGTCGTCACTCCGGGGTCTCAAAGGAAGAGTTTAAAGTCCCATTTGCCTGAGCAGTTAAGCATAAGTGATATATTTGTGTGCTAAGTTTAGCCTTCCTATCTTACAGCACAAAAGTCTGTGGTTTTCCTAGTGATTCTCAGTCCGTGGGCCTTTCTGTGGAGTTTGCATGTTCTGCCTGTGCCTGGCCGGGTCACCTCCATGGAGATTCGGCTCCTCCATCAACCTAAAACATGTTGAACAGGTTAATTCTCCAGCGATGCACTCCTGTCCATGAAAGTATAGCACACTTTCTGGAGCTGGTTCTCTGAATTCATGCGACGTGTCAAAGGATTTAAAGGATGTTTGACATTATTTGTTTTGTTCTTATCCTTTAAATGTCTTCTTTCCATTGACATCTCATTTTAGAGAACTTAAAATAATGTATCTATTAAAAAGCACACATAACTTTCTCTCAGTCAGGCGTTTTCTCCTCAGGGTTTGTGTTAGCGCTCCATCTACAGGCAGCAGAGGGATTTACCATGGGGAAATAAACTAAAGCTAGCTTGCCCCGACATGCTAATACAAGCACGCGGTTGTAATGAACGTGACGAGGCAGAAATGCTCAGAACGAGTAATGATTCATGGACTTTAAAAAAACAGATCTCTTCAAATCTGGGAACAGTTGGAACCAAGTTTTTCCTGAGGCTCAGAGGGGAGAGGACTTACTGAACAGGATTCATGAAACACGTGTAATGTTGAGTGGGAATTCCGGTCACTTACGTAATGTGGAGAACAGAGGTAAAGTCTCACAGCTAAAATACGATATAAAGCTGGTAAATTAGTGTAAAATGTTCAATATTCATGTGCACCAACAAGTCAACCATAAAGTGTACCTTAACGTTGACCTTAACAATGCACACTTTCAAGGTTCTCATTTAACACACTATTTAGTCTTTATTCTACTTTGTGCACCTTATCCTGAGTATTTCCTGTACTAAATTGTAAAAAAAATACAGCAACTGTGTACATAAAATACCTCTATGTAATTTTTGTTTTATATGAAAGTCAGCAGAGGGCGCACAGACTGCATTTACTGGCGCATTGGAGAAGCTGTTTGTATGAAACGCTCTGAAACTGACACGCAGGTGAGACGCACATTTTGGAGCATACGCGCTTCACTTAAATCTACCATAGCATTATAAACAGACATGAATTCTAAAATGACACTCCTCCCTTATATTTAAGACCCCTCCTTTCCAAAAACTCCCCCACGCCTAACCACTTGTTTATCTGCTCTCCAAATAGTCACCTCCCGAGCCGTAAATTCACCCGACTTCTTTCCACTTTCAGAAATAGTCCTACGCTTTATGGAGCGTTCCTCAGGGTTCTGGTCCCACCTAAACCACGCGGGGCCAGAGGAGTGGACTTCCTGTCTCCTGGGAGGTCAGAAGAAGCAGGAGCGGGTCGTTAGCACCGCGCTGGTCCACAAATGAGAAGCTGCTCGGGCACTTTGCTGATGGATGGCTGCTCTAAATGTACAAGAACATACACACGGCTATACTTAGAGTCATTACATATGAATGCTGAAGGCCAGGGAGAAGAGCACAGACACAGCAGAAAGGAAAAGAAAAGTAATCGGGACAAAACTGCTTTATAACTCATGGATGATAATATGTGAACTCAAGTGAACTCATGCAAACTTCATTTCCAAAGTCTAAATATGTTTTTTGTAAGTCAAATCATATTAATATCACTACACAACTGTGGATAATTTAAGGAATTTAAAAAAACATTTGTCATTTGTGGATAACATTTCTCGGTACATTTTGTGACTTTTCTGTGTGGAGAGCTCTTTCAAACAGTAAAATAAACCACATAAATAATATTAGTAAAGGAAATTTAGAGGAAATTTATGTTAAATAGACTTTTTCTCTCTGTTAACCATGTTGTGAAGATGTTCCCTCGTCACATACCCGGAGTTGTTTCACATTTGTTTGAGTTTTCCTGTTTACAAGGTCCTCTCCATCACTCAGTTTCAATGTTCCCCAGATAGTTATGTATACAAAAATGTAACCGTAAGTCTCCTCAAGTCCATAAACCACACTAGACACCAGACTTGTTCAAATCGCACTCACAAACACATTCATATATGAGCATGTTGCTAAATGGCTGCTAAAAGGCATTTTTTCTTTTTCATAATTCATGCATCTTGCTGTCAGCAGAGGGAGCTCTAACGCGTAACTACTCACCTGTAAATAGCATAACAAATAGCATTAATTTATAGGGGACATATTATGTAGCTTCCACATGAGCTTGTTGTATTTGGAATATTTGTGTAATCCTATATAGTTCTGCATATCTCCGCCCAAAAATGTCACGTGACCATTTTTCTCAAATTGAAGACTGAAATCAACATATGTTACAGTGTATTACAACACACACAGGAAAAAAAGGGGGGGGGGAAACCATAATATGTCTTCTTTTCGTTGCCAAGAGAGGTCAACATAATGCATGATTGTCCACTTCAAACCAGTCAGATCCAACCTTTGAAATGTTATATTATAATTCACGGTTCCTCCATCCATAAACCAGCCATAATCCCTGGATTATGTGTTCGCTCCATCACGCCGGTGTGAGGATGTGTTTTAGGTTATTGAAATGTTGTGTTTTCCGTTCAGAGAATTTCATTAAAGAGAGAAAAGCTATAGATAAACACTGGAGTGACTGTTGTGGAAGGAGATACAGGGATTATGGAGGTTAGATGTAAGCACCCACCCACTCAGATCAATCCACTCTAACATGCTCTTATAGACCATTCCTGGACTGAAGTGATTAGAAGAGCACGTGCACAGACTGGTACTGATACAAACATCCCATTCATTTTGATGAGGCAGCAATGTACAAACATCAACTTTGACAGTGCAGATAACTGGTTGTTGTTTATATGTTCACGACAGTTCTCACGAGTAATAACAGTCAATATCTAAAACTTACTTTGCAGGTTTGTGGTGCTTCAGCTAAAATGTCATTATCAAACAGTGTCTCCATATATTGGCGCTAATTATTGCAAAGAAGAATTATTTAGACACAGCAGTGCTACACGTGGTCAAGGGAAGAGGGAGGAAAGAGGGAGAGAGAGTGAGGGGGGAGAGAGGGAGGAGAGAAGGAGAGAAAGGGAGGAGAGAGAGGGAGGATAGGAAGAAAGGGAGAAAGGGAAGAGCGGTTGTGGAGAAGAGAAGGGAAGAGAAAGAGGAAAAGGGTGAGGTCAGGATAGGAGGAGAGGGAGAGAGGGAGGGTCTCACATGAAAAGATTAAAGCAGATCACTGCAGGAGGCTGCATTACACAAATTGTTTTTGTGCACACACTGGCACCATGCAGGTGTTCAGTCTGACTCCCTCCAGGGCTCAGAGACAATGAGCCGCTTTTATGAGCTTAAGCCAGGCCCGACTGAGAAGACAAAATGATGAGTAAGCAGACGATTCCTGTCTCTATGAAATCAACTTATTTGGGGTTGAACTTTATTCGAACCAATCTTGTAAGGCCGTAAATCCTAGCGAGACTCGTTCTGAAGATTTATGCCTCAATTTGTCCTTGTGGTCCCTTTCATCACGCAGATCCCGTTGCTGCCAGTAGATGGCGCACCAACACTAAATCCAGATGAGGAAGCGTACGCTGTGAGAAAGTGGTGTGTTTTCTAGTTCTAAAGATGCCAAAGGTACTCAGGAGACTGTTTAAAGGACAATGACAATACAAAGAAAGCGTCACATCCTCTGCAGCTTCTACAGTTCAATAATGCCGATGTCTGTGCACAAGGCTTTTATTTGCTGGACAGTTTCATTGGCATGTCACGTCCTGTCTGGTCGCACAGCCTGTTCTATCGCTCTAACTTCCTATTCAAACCTCATAAAAAACAAAGGGACAAAAGGCTCTGTGTTTAACTCGGAGCAGAATGTCTGAAGCTTTCTGACACACAGGTCCAGTGAGGTTTGCAAAGTGCCTGTCTCCGAGAGAGAAGTATCATACCCATACAGCCTCTGTACCCTTCCAGTAATGATGAGTAAAGCAACGACTGCATTCATTCATTAATCTTTTTTCAGTATAATACATAAAACATGCATCGAAAAAGCAGACACAAACATGCCTTGGATATGCTTTTAACCTGGTCACAACAGTGTTTCCTCATTAGTTTTCTCCTTCTTTGATTAATTCCTGCATGTTTGACTAATCCTTCAAATGAGGTTTGACAAATAAAAATATATGAAAGCACCTTTATTTTGGCTTAATTAATACCCTAACTCCTAAACTCTTAATGAAAAGTCTTTGTTCATACTTTATTAACTCTGATTAAAGTGTAACTATTATAAAATATTAGAGAGTTTACCAAACACTGAAATGATTGAATTGACAAATGTTGGACCAAATCATTGAATTACTTATAATTCCATATTTAAATGCTTTACTCTGCTTTACATTATATCCATTTGCTTGTCCATCTTTTTGTTTATGAGTTTGGCAATTGCATTTAAACGAGTAAATATGTTTTTCTTTTTCAGTCGCATTCATCGTGGTCTATTTTATACGTATCTGCGCATCCTGCATTACAAGTATTACCCTCTCCCTCAGCGCTTTACACTCACACACTGAATATTTACGTTCGTTTGTCGGCCCGCGCCTAATTCTGTCCAAGTGACATGTCGAGAATGTGACAGGAGCTTGACCCGGGCTCAGACAGCGATTCTGTTACGAGTCTGTTTCTTTCTGTGTCAGTGCTGTGTGTGTGTGTGTGTGTGTGTGTGTGAGTGCGAGCATGTGTGTGCGTGTGAAGGGGGAGAAAGGGTCCTGTCACCAAATTCTGATGCCTGTATTCCACTGCAGCTGCCCTGATCAATCACACAATATTGAAAACATCCAGAGATCTGCTGCTGCTCTCGCCTGGACTGGCCACAGGGGGCAGTCAAACTCTACAGACGTTCCCAAAAGTAAGGTTTTTGTCTTTTGTTTTACTTGGTTTTCCCGTCTTGAGGCAATTTGTGAAGAAAAGTTAAGAAAAAAGTTGAAAATGACAAGAAACCGCGCCAATTTACAGTATAGTATTATATTTAGCACAGTCTGTACTTTTTATTATTATTTATTGTTGTATGTTGCATTTTACCGCCGAAGCAATTTGTCAATTTTGTCCACTGACGATGCCAATAAAACTTTTCTATTCCTGATATTTCAACTATTGCAACGATTAATCAACTAATCCTGACTAGTTGACTATAAACCCACCCCCTCAAAAAAACAATCATATTCTGATCATTGTAATCGTTATCTGGACTATACAGACTAAAACACATTTAAAAAATAACTTGTATCATTTAAAAAAAAAAAAAAATCAATAATATATTTTATTTGTAAATATTCTCTATCTAGGAGACTTTTTAGACTGACAATGTATTTGAACTTTTATTTATTTGAAATAAAAAAATCGAAATGTAAAATTGATTGAAGTGGATTTATCAACAAATGGATTGCTAAAACGTGGTCTACTAAAATAACTGTTAATTGCAGCCCTAATTTCAAGATACAATTTTAAAATCAATACTCTTTACTTCTATTCTAATCTATTTTTAAGTGTTGACAGTGCAGCGTCACACCAAACGTCTCAAATAAACAGAATTCGAATAATTGCAAACGTTTATTGCATTTTGCAGTGGGAGTCCCGGGTCGTTATAGTTAATTTGGAGGTTCTGGTCTGAAAAACTGAGGAACCCATTGTATAATATGCTTTCATAGGCGTTCAGTGAGTGTCTCGGTCTACGTTTCTCCTCACAAACTTGGAAAATAAACAACAGCTGCGAGCGAAATAATTCTTTCAAAAACAATTACAACTTGCAAAATGTTGTGTCTCAAATTCAATAATGTAGGTGACAGTTGTTGGACAATACAAAATTGTAAAAGTCGTATATATTTTTGGTTAAATGATTAAACCCCAGCCTGGTCATAGTGTCCTCTTGTCACGCCCTTTCCTCTTAAACTGGGTTAATCCAAGCCTGATGAAGACGCCGAGTCCACCTGAATATCGAGCCGGTGTCGATGAAGAGAGCGAGAATTGGCGCCGAGAACAGACAGCTCGTCAATGGCTCGTCCGGGCCTGGAGCGCTTTATTGAGTTCAAACAGTTTACTTCACTGTACCGGGACAAAGACAGCTCCAATCACTGCACAGAGCTGTGTCGGTGAAAACTGCTCTGAAAGTCTGTTACCTCACACAGGCCGAAAAAATGTGTGAAAGTGGAGTACAGGCCCTTTACAAGTCACTTTTCTTTACTTTTTTTTAATAGCACAACAGAAGAAAACTTTAAATGAATCAAGTTTGTTACATGGAAGGTTCCGGTAACTTTATTTATAGCCATAGGTAGAACTGGTCTGCAGTTGAATTGGACTTGGCTTCCATACACCAGACACACAATGAAATAAAAACACATAAAATCATAGATTAAAAACAGAGGAAGTACCCCCGAGCTGATCAAAAACAAAGCTCTTGTGTAAAACCATAAAAAGAGCCCACAATTAAACATTTACAGTCGGCAGAAAAAGCATGAAAAGAATCACATTTAACATGTAAGGTGTAAGTTACATTTTATTTCGCAAACAAACAGCTGCCGGGATGAAGCTGTTTTTGAAGCGCTTTGTTTTACATCTCGTCACCAAAAACCTTTGCCCAGATGGAAGAAGTACTCGATGTTGTTACTTGAAGTGCATATGACAGGTTAGAGTAGACTTTTCACTAAAACCTAGTGAACATGATTATGGTATATTTCAGATTTGTAAACAAGGGCCAAAATCCATATCAATTACACAATAGTTATGCTATTACAATAATAATATGTAACGCCTTTTTTTTGTTAAATTATTGTTTGATCAGAACTGGATGAGTTTGTTTTAAACCCACTGTCGGTGTGATCCCTCATTCGTCCAGGAGTGTTCCAATGTAGATGTAAAATAAAATGTACCTTGTACCTTAAATGGTTTTTTTTTATAAAAACAGAGTCCAGATGACTACAACTGAAACCTTTTTCTACAATTTAAACCCAATATAATCTGGGCAAATGTATCAAAACATATCGGCATATCGGATTCCAAACAATCAGTATCCGAATTAGCTATGAAAAACGATCTCAGACTAAAACATTTAAAGAAACGTGAGAACACATTTCTTGGGTTGGGTTCATGTTCTAGAATTTGACGATAATGATAATCTCGGAGGGCGGGCGCAATGACCTGTATAACGTAAGGTAAACTGTTTTTGAAAGAAATATCCAAACTAGCCATCCACAAACAACGAACCTTCTCGTTATTTTGATTTGCCTGGGATCGGCTCCACAAACTGGTCATGTCAATCTTAAAGTCTTTTTAACTGGTAACGATCATGTCTTTGGAGGTGTGTAATTGCACCACTTTTTGAGGTGAAAGAATCATTTCAATTTTGTGTACGTGTGCTGACAGAGAAGACGTTGAACTTTGTGTCAGTTTTTGTTTCATGTGGATTACAGAGATATGGACCATAAACCAGGTCAATAAATCACGTGAACAAATATCATCCGACTAAAGTTATCAAGATACTCCAAAAAAAAGATTCAATTTTATTTCACCTACCAGCATTGGGAAGTAACTGAATACATGTACCATAAATACATATTTCTAAAATCAGAGGGAAACGTGGTACTCGATCATGAAATGTACTGAATAAATCAGAAAAAAAATGAAAACACAAACTCAATTTTTCCTTCTCAAACGTTTGATAAAGGTTTTCTTATCTAACAGTGAAACACAAAGCTTTTGTGTACAATATATATAATCCAACTCAATGTGAAATAATATAAGTATTCAGAAAACAGTATCAAGGAATTATCAAGTATCAGAATATGTTACAAACTACAAAACTGTTTCCAGACTGTTTCTATACCTTTGAAACCTTTGACTGCCGTCATAAAAAAAGTGCTATTGTAGTTAAATAAAGCCATACTGTGGAACAAGAGTCTGGTTGTTCCGGATGGACGCTTCCCTGAGAGCATCATGGGCTTGTCATTACAGAGCTCCTGTTTGAAGCCACTCTTTTACTTAATCAAGTGTCTGACGCTGTGAATTGGAAGGATAATGCTCTCAGCTTATTAGAATCACACACATAAATCCGCTCTCCAGCTCCACATTGTGCTGGTGTAATGACGCTCTAAGCTCAAACTCTCTGTACCGAGCCGTGTGATATGAGCCTAGTATTTTTCATGGTAAGCGCTTGAACTCTTTGTGAGCGTCTGCATCACTGAAGCTGAACTGTTGAACTCGGCCCTCTCGATCCTCAGCTTTCCGACAGCTTTTTCGAGCTTTGCGTCGGACTCGGAAACGATCGGGACGCCTCCTTACGCTTCAAATTGTGTCTCGAAGGAGCTGGTGAAAGGGAAGAATTTATACGCCATAACACAACTTAGAAATAGTGGAGAGAATGGAAGGAACGCGGCTGAATAGTCATCTAACAAAGCCTATTTTAATTTTTTCTATTTTTCGCAGTGTAAGGTTTCAATGTTGATGGATGGAGTTCGAACCATCCAACAATCTGGTTAGCATTTCGATGATTTAGCAGAGTTAATCTACATGATTTAATTTACCCTGGAAAATAAACAACAAATAGAACATGAAAAGTAGATGGAGAACCACTACCCTAAGCCATTGCACAGCAAATGCTTTACATTTGGCTTTCGACCAGATCTAAACCTGGACTATATATATCAGACCTAAATTAGAGCTAATCCAAGTCAAAAAGAAGGCTAAATCTGCCATCACTGTAAAGCTAACAACAACTGGCATGTAAGCAATACACAGTTCTATAATCAGATGCAGAGAGCGCACAATGGAATCATTTTCACACAAATAGATAGTTTAACACTATATCTGAACTAATTTATAACTTAAAAAAAATAATAATAATAAACTCGGGTACAGCCTTTTTAACCCTTTTAGCTCTCCTAGCCTTCTCCATTCTGCTGTAATCCCAGTACACAAGGGCTATTCAACATCAAGCCCGTCCTTGGTCCTTTTTTAATTCTGGTGTAGCCCTCCGATACACCAGTAGCTAGTTCGCCAGTCGAAATGTTGATCAATTAAGATACCATCTTGCAGCATCTGGACTCCCCGGGAACCTATGCCAGGATCCTGGTTTGTGGACTTCAGCTCTGCATTCAACACCATCCTCCCTGCTCTGCTCCAGGACAAGCTCTCCCAGCTCAACGTGCCTGACTCCACCTGCAGGTGGAGCACTGATTTCCTGACGGATCGGAGGCAGTGCGTGCGGGGGTGCTGGGGAAGAATGTCTCAGACACTCGTACTTTCAGCACGGGAACTCCACAAGGCTGTGTACTTTCTCCTTTGCTCTTCTCCCTGTACACAAACTGATGCACCTAAAGCCACAACTCCGTAAAACTAATCAAGTTTGCGGACAACACCACCCTCATCTCAGATGGGGATGAGTCTGTCTACAGGAGGGAGGTGAACCGGCTGGTGTCCTGGTGCAGCGGTAACAACCTGGAGTTCAACGCCCAGAAGATAGTGGAGATGATCGTGGACGTTCAGGAAAGTAACAGCCCCTGAGCCCCCGAGCGCCCCCTCACCATGACAGACTCCCCCATCACCCACCGTGGACTCCTTCCTCTTCCTCGGCACCACCATCACCCAGGACCTCAAGTGGGAGCCCACCATCAGCTCCCTCATCAAGAAGGCCCAGCAGAGGATGTACTTTCTGCGGCAGCTGAGGAAAGCCAAGCTGCCAGTGCAGATGATGGTGCAGTTCTACACGGCCATCATTGAGTCCATCCTCACCTCCTCCATCACCGTGTGGTACGCTGGAGCCACAGCCAGGGACAAACAGAGACTACAGCGCATTGTGCGTTCTGCTGAGAAGGTGATCGGCTGCAGACTTCCATCTCTGCAGGACTGTACGTCTCCAGGGCTCTGGGACGAGCAGGTCGGATCACAGCTGACCCTTCTCACCCTGGACATGGACTATTTGAGCCACTCCCCTCAGGCAGGAGGCTACAGGTCCATCCGAACCAGAACCTCCCGCCACAAGTTACTTTCCCTCTGCCGTTGGACTCATGAACACTTCTTAAACACCTGTCACTTTCTGCACTCACAACTGCAAATGTAACTGTAAATTCTTGTGTACATAGTAAGCCTATTTTTATTTTATTCTATAGTAAATTGAACTTGTTTCTTTAATGCATGTCCTTTTTAATTTCATATATGTTGTTTTTATTATTGATCAGTGTTTTATGTTGCACCTTAATGCCGAAACAAGTTCCTATGTTTGTGATTTATCTTTATTGACAATGGCAATAAAACTTTTCTGATTCTGATTCTGATTCTAAACGACTAAACGGAGCTCTTATACAAACCACACTTGTTGAGTCTGTATTTGCCTGGAGCGTGTGCGTTTGCCTTGGCTGTGGTATGTTAACACCCTGCCTCCCGCTGGGCTTCATGACAGCAGGATCACATGACTGACGCCCACTCGACAGCCTGACAACTTTACAACTGTTGTCAACCAAAACCGCAAACGCTAATATTAGAACGCTCCTGATGATTCGAGCCGTCAATCATCTGAACCCAAACTCTGGAGACCCGCCCCCAGGATTCTCCTTTATCTCAAAGTAAGACATGTTTACCCCTTCAGATCATATTGTAAAAGCAACCATTTGTGATGAAATCAGACTACAGTTCTGGAAAGCTGTTCAAAAGCTTTGCACACTCCCAAAGATTCATTGCAATGTGTCAAAAGGTTAGTGACAGCTTGGAGCAAGTTGGATCGATAAATACCTACCTACCCCACCAGAGTTTAGATTAGGCCCAACGACCGTCCCAAAACACACACTCTCCGGATCTGACCTAAACCCGCCTCGACCCAAATCTTCCTGCGTGTCTTTACGTTGCGTGTAGAGTTGTTTTGGCTTCATGTTAGGGCTGTTTGGAAAGCAATCTAATAAAGTGTTACGATTGCGATTAGAGCTGCAAATTATGTTTTAAAAAGGTAGGATTCTGTTCAGAATGCACATTGTAAACACGCCAAAGATCATTAACATTTGAGAGAAGACTGAAATATGAAATAATAAACCGAAAAAAACATGCATTTCCGAACATTGTAGAAGTCTAAACGACAGAGATACAAGATTGGGTTCTTTGTAGAGGACATTCTATTTTCTAAATAACTGTGATTTGATAATAGCGCCAACCCAACTTACGATTTTGATTCTATTGTGATGTGTTGTGCAGTCCTATTTCATGTGTTCTCTCTCTGTCCTTTTTAGGTAACCGCCTCTATTTTCTTCTCTTCCTTATCACACACTTTCATTCACATGCCTTCTACCCTCACGTAGTCACATATTTTAAAGTTAAACACGTTGTTTTGGGAGGAAAAAAAGACCACACCCAAAAAGGTCGGGCTTGGGCCGAGAATTAAACTCTATTTTCTCTTTTCACAGTTTGAAAATCAGTACTCCAGCTTCTCCTGCCATGTTTAAAAGATTCTTCAGAGAAACGAACAGCTAGTTGCTGTAGTTTAACATATTCAAGCTATTTAAGTCACTGAATAATTAACATATTTGTTTTTGCTCAAAATGACTTTCACCAAAACAAGTAGACACACAAATAAGCAAATGCATGTACTTAAAGGCATAGCAAATCAACCTAAAAATCTGCTTAACTTTCTCTATATGGACTTGGATGATAAAGCAGTGGACAGACAAAGAGGAGCAGAAAGACCAGCGCAAAACTGGCTGAAGAAAAAGGGTCTGATAAAAATAAAGTGAATTGTGAAGTGCAGGAGATAAGAGGTTGTGTCAAGGTGCAGAGCTAAAGCCTCCAAATCAGCTTCAGCCGTGACCGCTGAGTCTGTCCAGAGATCCCATTAAGCCCAGGAGAAGGTGAACCAAGTCTAGACCAGGTACCAGGGGCCATAGACCATTGAGCTAAGAGGATAGAAGCTCATTTATTTAAGTGATCCACTAAAAGGCGACAGTATGACGGAAAGAGAATCAGCGGTCCCAAAAAAATGGTTTAGGCTTAGAAAATGTAATCATGTTAAATGTTTAGTTCTGGTTCTGGTTGATTAATGGTCAAAATCCATATAGATACCATACCGATGAAAGGCGAGAGAGTGTGAGATGTTATGAGATTACTTTTAAAGGCATCCAAAGTCTGGTTTAAAACTGCTTCAGCTGGAAGGTGTTGGTAGAAGTAACAGGTTCCATTCTGTGACAGTGCGTGGAAAAAAAAACTGTTTTTATACTGGGTTGTATGGGGTCTTAATATATAGTACTTGTAAACTTCAACGGTCAGCAGAGTGAGGTGTGTGGCACTGCCAGAAGGTTGGTCATTTCAGACATCAGAACAAGTCGTTGATGTTTTCCGTCTGCAATTTTGGAGCATAGATGTTACGCTTCTTTGAGTATTATAGTCAGAAATGAAAAAAAAAACATGTTGCTCTTCTTCCCTGAACTTCAAGTTTACTCTTATCCTTAGATGGACAAGGATCCCAGATGGTTGCGCAGCATTCAAGGGTGTCGTGTTCTGGAGAGTTAAACGAGGGTCTTAGTATCTGTGACAACGCTTCAGATTCCTTCTGTTGCTCGTGTTTCTTGCTTTCTGTGACACTGCGTTAACTCGTGCCGACCTCTGCAAATGTATGCAAATTTACACGCTTAGGTACTTGGTGTGGTCTGACTCTGACAATACTTGATCACATTGTGTTTATAATCGGATCTGTTGTGTTACTGAACGATGAGAGCGTTTTAGTCATGGGTTTGAGTTGCCATTTTGATCGTGTCACTGTCTGTTGTAGCCTATCCCTAGTCTTATTACTACATCATAAAATAGCGCATCTCACTGAAAGTAAAAAGGGGGAGCGATACTTCAAGAAGACAGATGTTTGTGGTTTTGATCCTTATCTACTGCAGGAGCATCGCAGACACAACCGCAAACACGAAAAACCTTCCACAACTAACTTTTGCAGTCCAAGCTGGCCTGTCCATAAGTCCTCTCTGTACGGACAGGCCCTGAAAGCTTTCAAGAGCACAGACTTTGTGGTTTGCCCTAAAATTTTGCACCTGGACAGTAGAAAATTAGATGAATTTTAAGTCTTCAAGTAGTTTTATTTGCATAGCCCCACAATTTCTTGAGAGTCCACTGGCCGCTCTTGATGACAGGGTCTCTAGGGATTTTGGAGAAGAATAACTCTTTCTTTTGAGATGTGTTGTTGGTACAGCACAGTGCAGAAAGCAAACAGCATAATGAATAGTACGATCTCGTTGTGTGTGGCCAGGGTCTGAGCGTATCCATTTAATAGCAAACACCAAAGTAATGATGCTAACATTTCAATTTCTCTTGGCAGTGCGGCTTTATACAAACATGACTTACTTCTTCCGTACTTGGTAATAAGAGGAGAATAAAATATCTCAAGTACTCTTCCATCCTTTCTCTCCCTCCTTCCCTCTCCTGAGACCAGCATACTTAGATGCAATTGAAAACCACTATCAAACCCCGAGGAACTTGATTCATTGACTCCTTATCTGGCAACCCCGGCTAGCACACTTCCCCGGTGAGCCACAAAATTAAATTATGTGTATTTATCCATTCAGGAGGGAGCGCGGGCAGAGCGGAGCAGCTAGGTAAACCATGGATCTGAATTGTAAATGTGATATTTGGAGGTGGTTAAGCCCTCGAGGGAGTGAGACTGACATGTGTGCTGCGGTCCCAAAGAGGCTGTTTACCACGTGCTAGCTTTGATGGGGGAATAAAATGGTGATGTGCTAACAATGTTCCGGAGGCGATGTAGTACCTGACAATGGAGCGGTGATCGTTCAAAGAGAGAGAGGGGGGGTGACCTTAAAATGCCTTTGTGTTAAGATTTTGTAACGAAGAAGCAGACTTGAGATTGCGCCATCCGAAAACATCTCCAGAAAGAAGTTTGACAATGAAGCATTGTTCCCTGGTTCCATTCTCAGGTTGAGTGAAGTTTACATGTTCTCCCTCTGCCGCTCAACTAATAACCGCTCAAGTTTGTCATTCAAATCTAAAAGTAAATACATCTTCTCTTAGCGCACACTGCAAAATTCAGTTCAGACGATAAGGGAGTCTCCATTGCACGATTTTGGTCGACTGCAATGAAAGAAGGTCATGGGTTGCCTGTCGGAGATCCAACTTAGAACCATGTAGACCAAAGACAAGCTGGAACTTCTAACAAACATGTCTTTCTCGCAGCATGAGCCCTCCTGTCACTGCGTCTAAAATCAATCTCTGTCAAACATGCGACCAACAGTAAACACGAGCGTTCTTCAGAGTAACGGCAGAAGAGCTCAGGGGGGAGTCCTCGTTTTCCTTCATATTTATTCACTTTTACAAATGCAAAAACACAGCTAGCATTAGTGTTAAAGCCTCAGCTAACCGGTACAGCTACGATGACCTTCCCAAACCTGCACCAGGGCCAAATACCAAGCCGTCCGGATACATTTGATACCATGCTGTTGGAAGATTCGACATAGGTAATTGTACTTTTAAGTAAACATATTTATTGTAATCGTAAAAATAGAAACGAAATCATGCAAAATAAAATATAAGGGCGACAAAACAACTCCAAAACAAACAAAAAAACATCTGAATAAAGCAGTATTTACGGATATCAAGTTGTTTTGCAGTGCGGCTGGCACAGTTCGACTGTTGGGGCAGATACTAACAAAAACAAAACAACCCTTATTTTTTCAGCAGCGTAACAGAACATTTGATAAAACACAGAAAGTCTTCCTGACCAAATCAATGGAAACTTTAAGGTTTGTTTTTCTCATATTTGAAAAAAAAAAAAGCACACAGTCAAATGTCTGTAGTGAAGTTACAATTCCTCAGACCAAACTGAAAACCAACAGAATCTCTGTCTACTCATTCAAAGATTGAAGTTTTTTGAGTGGAAATTGCCTCTTTGAAACAGTTTGGAGAAAATGTGATAAAAGCAAAGAACACAAGCTTCTTTTCAAATCTATTGCGCTTCTTTCAACTTCCATTAAGTCTGGGGACATTTGAAGTGACGTTTTTTTTTAAACTGTGACTCAACAAAATGTTTTTAAAATATTTGAATGAGCAGTTATATAAGCTCTTCACATCCAAACGATATCATGGACATAAATGCGGCATCACCAGCCCATAGACAAGCAGCAGAAAAGGCAGTAAATACACCACATCAAAATTGGAACTAAAGCCTGGAACAAAACCTGGACTAAACCAAGACTAGAAACAAACCAGGACCAGGACCAAACCAAGTCTACAACAGGACTAAACCAGGAGCAGCTTTGACTTTGAACCTCTCTCACCTGAACCTGAATTAATGACATATCAGTAAAAGGAAACACATTAATGTTCTGCTTGGTCTGCCATCTTCTTGTCTCCATGGAGATGCTGTTGCTTTCCCTGGAATGTGTCACAGTATGGCATTAAACCGATCTATCTAACATAATTATGAGTGTTTATATTGCTAAGAAATAGCTTGGAAAACATGTGTTCTGACTGTGTTCAAGCTCGCCTCTCCACAGATCTGTCTGGTGGTGCCTGCTAGTCTCCATGGCCATACTCTAGAATAGTGAGCCTCAACCTTTTTCAGCTGGGACCCCCGCAATAACAAGCGTTTATATTCACGACCCCAACACAAAAATACGTGAGTAATCATGCAACATTATGTCTAATGTTTGATTTTAATTTCAAGACATAGGCCTTTATAAATTAAAGCTGCACTATGTCGTTTTTTTCTGGTGGGGGGGTCAGTCATCTTTTCCCGTTTTTATTACTCTCAAATGAAGCTTTTTTTGTCCTTCATTTGTTCAATTGTAGGCTTTTCATTGCCCAAAACGAACAGATTTAGTGCAGTCATCCGTTTGTCTCCATGGAGATTGCCAATTTTATTCTATTCTGTGGAACATCAACATCTCGGAGCCTCAACCTTAACATCTACATAGTGCCCCTTTAATCTGTTAGGCCAACACATAGGAATCTATATTTACCATTTCATTTGATTGATTAACGTACATTAACAATATCCCCCCTTATCATGTGGGGACCCAATTAAATCCTGTCCCCCAGGTTCAGAACCACTCCAAAACACGAGAAAATATTTAGCCTTTGGAGAACCACCACACCAGATCTAACCTGGTCTAGAACAGGAGGACAGAAATGTGGATTCAATTCTGGACTAATGGACTCTAAATTCAGCAAATATTTGAGCTGCTTGTTTTAATCTCACACCGCAACCCCACTCACAGCAAGAAAAATAATGCATGTTTTCAAGCAATATACAGGTAAAGGAATAAAATCTCCATGGAAACAACCAGATGGCGCCAGGGAATCTCTCCACCAGAAAGGTAACATAATGCACCTAATAAAAAAGGAGTTATGCTGTTTTATTTTCAGTCCAGGACAATTATAGTAATGAACATTTGTGTCTAAAATTCACCTCTAGAGGAAAACCGTATTATTGTTATTGTTTTTATGCAGTCAAATATTTTAAAACTGCATTTTACAAAACCCTGGAGCAGGTCAAAATCTGTCAAAACATTTATCGCGAATGATGCTGGAATTCGACGTGAAGTTATGACGTCATTACGGTACAGTCGCATGAGCAGAGCCATTCACCCTCAAGAGTGCTGTGAATGAGCGCGGCATGTCGTGAGGGAAACTGGACACGTACCTCGGCCGCTGGGCTCCCCTCAGGAGGCCGACACTGGAGCAAAACCTCTTGTTCTAAAGCCACTTCTTTCCCCAGAGGCTCCTGCTCGAAGGACTTCTTCAGATCTGCAGAGAGAGAGATAAAATAAAGTAAAATGACATATTGGGACACGTACTGAGACTGTACGCCAGTGGAGGGGAGAAGTGTGTGAAATGACAAGGTAAAGTAGATCAAATGATGTGACTTTGCTGTTTGAATATAGAAAATGTCGTCTATTAAAAAAAGCGGAGGATGAAAATTTAGAGAAAAATTTAGTAAATCTAAAAAAAAGATACAATTATTGTTAAGGCATACGGCATATCAACTGCACTACCGCTTAGACAGACGATAATGGACTGTTGGAGCTCTTGGTTTCTGGTTGTTTTCTCTGCTCAACCAATCAGTAAAGCTGGGGTCAAGTGTAAGTCTTTAAGTAAAAGTTGAGTAAGTACATTTTTATTGTAAGTTAAATAACTCAACCTCGTGAAAACACAACATTTAACTGTGAATAAACCTGAGCAAACAGATCAGTGCAGAGAAACACCGAGGTCAACTGACTTTAGCATTATATTTAATGTGTTTGGTGATTGTGGAAGGTACAACATTTTCTATATAAAAAAATAAATGTTATGCAACTTTAACAAACTCTATTTAAAAGGTGCTGTACTGGATTTTTCTGTTTTGAAATGTGAAAAATAGAACTTGTTGCTGTTGTGTTACTTTTAATGGCGGTCGGCAGCCGACTAAAACGGTGCATTTACCGCCACCTTCTGTAGTTGTACGGCTTCAAAGTATGTGTTTTATGCTATACCGTAAAAGAAAGGAGCTGGAGCAACAACTTTTTGCATATGATAAAGTAATCTGTTTTACCCCAGTACATACTATATATATTTTTGAAAGTATCAAGTCGGATAAAACTTAGACCACAGCGCTATTTCTATATCTATTTATAGATTGTATGAGAAGCAGGAGATGTCCGCCGTTAGTGTGCTAATGTTTGTTAGCTTTCCCCGGGACGGCGCTCGCTCTGGCCTCAGGGAGTTGTAAAAAGCACTTATAAACTCATCGCAGTGAATATTTCGGACGCTCAGAATGCATTAGGTATGAGAACGATACATGACTGCTGTAAAGAGTTTAAAATGTTCAGTTCGTCTTGCTTCAAAACAGTAACATTCAGGTACAGTGCCTTTAACTAAAAGAAATTGAACTAAGACTACGACAGATAACGATTAAAAATGTTTTGGGCATTTTACGTAATTAACAAACATTGTCAAGTTAGCGGCTAGCATGTTTGACTCAATTGGGCAAATGACTCAAATAGGGGAGAGACGGGGGGCCGCAGCCTGTCACCAAGTCTGTGCCAAAGCCAGTCCCAGACTGCAGCAGTTATTTGCAGGCAACACTTGTCACATTACCCTAAAAAATGCATTGTAAAAACTGAGATGATGTTTACTCTTTGGTTTTGCATAATTGCACTGTTTTATTATTCATACCCTTTTACAGCTGTCTTATAGGTCGCCATTTTACGGTTTTGAAAATTACGCTTTATGATGTTCCTTGCTTTGCTAACAGAACCGTTTCTCCCTCTCTCTGACAGGGCCAAACAGACGACGTCGTGAGCAGTTAGCCAGCTGTTGCTAACTACAGCGGAAATGTGCGACAGTAACGGACCAATTAACCTGTTCACAGCAGCAGTATAATCCACAAACACCTCATAGATTCAAATAATGTGACACTTCCTGCACCAATTTAAAGTGTGGCTGCTCTGTCTTGAACATCATTTAGTGCTGTGGCTGAAATCTTACAAATAACTACAGGAGTTCTGGTTTGAGCTGAAAAATAAATATATGAAAATGCTGTTTGTGTAATGGAATAGGAAATGTATCTTTTTTTTAATGCACATATGGCACTGTTTTTTCTTAAATATGCCCTAAGTGACTTTCTGGTGCACCTGCTTACATCGAGTCGTTATTGCTTTGCCTAGAACCTTCCACAGAATGGTATTAAAGTTATCTTGCAACCTATGAAGACAGGCAGAAGTCACCAGGCGGTACTACTTTGTCATCAATTCAATTTATTTTTGTAAATGCCCAAAATTGCAAGAGAAAAATGAGTAAATGCAAGATATAGACGCTCAATGTCATACGGTGGAAAATTGTATGAACAACAAGAACACAGAAACACACCCACCAGCAAAGTTATGTAGTTCACCTTCACGCTTTTTCTTTGTCAGTTTGCCCTTTCAACACATACTGTAAGCTTTCACCTGGAAACAACACATTTGTGGAATCTGCCCCGAAGGATGTTTCATTATGTAATTAAACCAACAAATCGTGTATTATATGAGATACTGTAACATCTAAGGCTGTTTTCTCAAAATGCTGTATAGGGACATAAAGATCAGCCCTTAAAGTAGTGTATAATCTTGGAATTAAAACAATTTCTACAGATTGTACAGAAGAATATTTAGATTTTTTGCTCCATTAAATGAGGCAAAATTAAGATTTGCCAGTTTTCAGTATGATCCAGTTCACTCACATATTATATGTTGTAGAGATATCCAAAATCCACAAATTAAATAACTTATGAAACCATTGCATGAAGAAAAACGTATATACCTCTGAATTTAATATTTATTCCTGTTCACCTGCAGTATCTCACCTTTCAACTAACGTATATTTAGTTGGTGGATTTGTGAGTAATCAGAATGGGGGGCAGTTGGGCAGACATTAATTATAAGAAACGTTTTACATGTTGCGTTTCACAAATCCTAGTATGTACTGCATTCATGACATTTGAAGAAGTAACAGTTTGGCGTTGCTGGCAGGATCTGCAAATTGTAGCCAAACTTTTAAACTTTCATTCATCCAGTGGCTGTCATATAGGCTACAAAGCGGATACCACACTGGTCTGTTCACACACTCTTAAGTTTATTTTTCATATAACAGCTGCATGAAACACTGCTTTGTCGGCCTCCTCTCCATCATTCCACAATTTTTCTTTTCTGCGTCAGGACAAAGTTGCCAGATTCTGAGGATCTCAAGCAAAGCCAAAGACAATAACGGATCCGGGCTAATGGTGCGCATGCTGTGATGGATGACAGCATTACAAAGCGCTACGGAACGCGCTGCCGTTTTTTCTCAGAGCCTGCCAGATCCGCGCTACTGCCTGCTTTTAAAAAGGGAAGGGAAACTTAACGGCGACTGACCTAAAGGCGATTATTTTAAAGGAAAGAGACAATCCAATAGAAATTAAATGCAAACATGGAAAAAGGTTGAGGAATGAATCTAAAACCAATTTGTGAATAAAATAACAAACGTCCACACGAAGCTAAACTCATTTGCAAAGTTGTTTTGTCTAAAACAGGTATTATCCGCATGGAGCGAGTGTTTTAGTGATCTAAAAACTTAACTTTTTGAAACCAGGTCCCACAGTGCAAAGATCTCAAAACACTGGCTTGGCGTCTCCGTTGCAACTTTTTTGTGAAGGTTGCATCATCACCCCACCTCTACTTCACAACAAATGCGGCAAACTCCAACAGCAACAACAGTAATGGCACCATTTTCATGTGCAGTTTTAAGCGCATGCACATTGTCTTTGAGTTACTTTTCACCAAGGAATCTGGAATACGTATTACAACATTTTCAAGTGTCGTGTGGATACACACTTTTAATAAAATGGTTCCATGTTTACAGATAACGTTTTAGAAACTATGTTGGTTTGTCTCCATTTGGATGTGGCCTTAAATATTTATTACAGATATTTCTGGAAAAATTAAATTGCAAACAGGAGTTAAAGACAACTGGTTCAACCACAACAGTCAAAAATGATATCCATCCATCTTCTTTCGCTTATCCGGGGCCGTGTCGCGGGGGCAGCAGTCTAAGTAGGGACTCCCAGACGTCCCACTCCCCAGACACTTCCTCCAACTCCTCCGGGGGGATCCTGAGGTGTTCCCAGCCGAGAGACATAGTCCCTCCAGCGTGTCCTGGGTCTTCCCCGGGGCCATGCCCTAGGGAGGCATCCGGAACAGATGCCCGAGCCAGCTGAGGTGGCTCAACGTGGAGGAGCAGCGGTTCTACTCTGAGCTCCTCCCCTGTAACTAAGCTCCTCACCCTATCTCTAAGGGACCGCCCAGCCACCTGAAACTCATTTTGACCGCTTGTATCCGCAATCTTGTCCTTCCGGTCATTACAAAAAAGCTCATGACCATAGGTGAGGGTAGGACCGTAGATTGAGCGGTAAATCGAGAACTTTGTCTTTCGACTCAGCTCCTTCTTTACCACAACGGTCCGATGCAGCGACCGCATCACTGCGGACGCTGCACCGATCCGCCTGTCAATCTCACTTTCTATCCTTCCCTCACTCGTGAACAAGACCCCGAGATACTTAAACTCCTTCACTTGGGGCAAGGACTCCCCACCCGCCCGGAGAGGGCAAGCCACCTTTTTCCGGTTGAGAACCATGGCCTCAGATTTGATGTTGATTCTCATCCCAGCTGCTTCACACTCGGCTGCAAACCGTCCCAGTGCATGTTGCAGGTCCAGAGATGAGATCCTGTGGTCCCCAAACCGGACACCCTCCGACCCCTGACTGCGCCTGGAAATTCTGTCCATAAAAACAATGAACAGAACCGGTGACAAAGGGCAGCCCTGGCGGAGTCCAACACGCACTGGGAACAGGTCTGACTTACTGCTGGCAATGCGAACACAGCTCCTGCTCCGGTCATACAGGGACCGGACAGCCCTGAGCAAAGGGCCCTTATTCCCGCAGCACCCCCCAAAGGACACCCCGAAAGGACAATCCAAAAATGATGTTCACCCTAATTAAAAATATGTCACACTTTTATGATGATCCAAAGCAGATCATTTAGATTTAAGATGATCTATTTGAAATATATACGTTCATTTAAGACTAAAAAACATATTTAAATGGGAAACATGTTACTCTTTGTTTTGAGTGTTTAAGCTAATGGTATAGAACTCTCAGGTATAGAGTAAAAGGTATAGAGTATATTCATTGTTCACATTACAGCTTATTCTAACTTGCATTTTCTGTATGTGGTTTGCATGTATTCAACCAGAATGACTGTGTACGCCAACCTGACAGGTGGACAAATGGAGTATTTCACAATAGGAGATTGCTGTGGTTGTATGTAGTTGTTCCTCTTACCACATTAATACACAGACAAGATCATGGATATTGGGTTTACATGCTTTATGGGAATATTGCATTGACTCATTTCCTGGACACTGATCTTTAAACTGTACTTGCCTAACCCTAAACCATAACTATACGTGGGAGATTTATATTAAAACATTATGATAATAATGTTGTTGGTCTGATAGTCCTG
Organism: Chaenogobius annularis; assembly: GCA_015082035.1. Lineage (NCBI taxonomy): Eukaryota > Metazoa > Chordata > Actinopteri > Gobiiformes > Gobiidae > Chaenogobius > Chaenogobius annularis. The sequence continues at coordinate 108,790 of BJKM01000914.1, forward strand.
CACTTTTAATTTTATGCTCTAGTTATCCAGTCCGTTTACAGGCACAATATATATATATTCCCTTAAAATCCCTTAAATATTGTTGTCAAGATATTAATTTTTGTCAATATCTTCCACCCCTAACTCTAACACCTAACCGTAACCTATTTTAACATTATCATGGGTCCAAACAGTTGTTGATATTAGCATTTTGAGGATGTCTACTTGCTGCACTGTGGGTTTTACCAGCAAATCTCAAAAGAAAGGATTATTCTTCTACAGTATCGTCAAAGACCCTGTTTGTCGCTAGAAATGGATTAGCGCCATAGAGCGGGATCAATGAGAAGGAAAAAAAAAACACTCCAGACTATGCAGTGAGCTGAATTTCCTACTGTCCAGATGCTATAATTTAGGATCAGTCACAAAGGGAGCTTTGATGAAAATGCACGAAAAAGTCAGTTGCGGCAAATCTTCGCCTGCTTTTAAGTGACGCGCGTCTTGCCTGCAGTAGACAAGGATCCGAACCCCAAAATTCTGCGTTTTTTAAGTATCACTCTCTTTATTTTCAGTGAGATTTGCTATTTTCTGATGTAGTATCACGGCTATCTAACAGCTCAGATAGGCTACAACTGACAGCATCATGCTCAAAATGGCAACGACAACAAACCAGTCACATGATTGAAATCCATGAATATTTTAACTCTATCATGTTGGCGATCTAATAATAAAGGATTTACATCATGGGGACTTAATTTTTGTTCACATTAAGGAAGCCGATCTCCATAAATTAGTGTGTATACAGATTTCAGCTCCTACAAGTTGATGAATTCTCGCTCACCTTCTTGTCGGTGTATGAATTTGTCTGACGCAATAACGGTAAACTTTCAACCTATGGATTGGTGGACAGACCCAAATTCTCAGATATTTTAACATAACCTAATGATTTTTTCCTTAACTAGGACATTTGTTCCTCTTTTTGAAAACTTCCCTCCTTCCAGAATATATATAAAAAAATAAAAAATATGAACATTACACAAATTCCAATAATGTCAAACTTCTGCCACTCTTTCAGCGTAGATTTGAACACTCCCTCAGCCCCTGAACAGCGTCGCGTTCATCTGTCTGTCTCCATCAGGCAGAAGATTAGCTTCATGTGACTCTGTGTTTTCATCCCCAGAGTACTTTGCCTTAATCTGCTCTAATTTCATTCTCAATCTTTATGGAAATGCACTGCTGCTGCCTGTGCCCCCTCACCACCCACGATAATTACCACCACCAAATGAGCCTGGCATCAGACGCTGTCTTCGCATATTATCCCATTCTCCTGTTGTTTTAATGCATTTAAGTCTGATTTGCCCAGAATGAAAGTAGTTGTTGTAGCATTAGTTGTAAGTTTCCTTTCGTTCTGCATCACAGGCCGTATGGTAAAATGGTTAAAAACTGTTGCTTCAGGAAGGAAGTCAAGGAAGTCCTTGCTCTGTCTGAAGTCCCAAGATTCAAAGACAGACAAGTCCAAGTCAAGTGCCAATTCAAAGACAGACATGGTCCAAGTCAAGTCCAACATCAATGCCCAACAAGTCTCAGTCAAGTCTCAGTCAACTCAGACAGACAAGTTCAAAATCAGTGGCCCACAAGTCAAGTCCCAAAGCAATAACATCTCCATGGAGACAAGTAGGTGGCAGATTCCCACCAGAAATGTAGTGCGCATTTCAGAAAATACAGTCTGTACTAGCCAAAAAGACAATTAACATCCGTGGAGATTCTTTCTTCCATTCACCAAAGACACATTTTTTATCTTTTTTTCCCCAGCGATTTTCATTTGTTTCTAGATGCTGTCATTGGCTGGTTTTGGCAGAGTAGATTGTGTCAATAGGTTTGAGGCTAAAGCTGTGGGTGATTAGGGCCATAATGAGGCGTGAGGCTTGTTGTCTCTGGGGGACTGGCAGTCTGAAGTCTTCAGCACAAACGCTACATCGCCACAATACGCTCTGGTTAGGGGCACAATACGCTCTGAAGGCAGAAAGGGATGAGTGGGATATGCACAAGCTACATTAGCGCAACTGTTATGACTATCAGTTGAATTTCTTCTTAGGAAACAACACAGTCAGTATGCAAAAGTGTTAAAGTGAACATATATTATTTTTTCTGTTTAAACATTATTTTTTTAATGTAATATGATATATGAAAAAAAAAAAAAAAAGAATGTGTTTGCTCCTCGTGTTCCAATCAGTGATAAAGCTTGTAATAACACTTACATTTCCAGGCACTCCAAAAAGTATGAGTCCTTTATTTAAATTGCCAGGCCAACATGTTTCAACCCACAGCTCTCTATCAGGGTCTACAATCAAATCATAAAACTGTGGCATGGGCATGAACTTAAACAGAAACCACCAACAACTGATGAATGAGCAGGTGGAGCCCAACAGGTGGGAAAGGTGCACCCTGTACGTGGCATACCAAAGAGGGGAGTGAAGAGGAGTAAAACAAAGAATGTTTCATACATGGAATATTATAAAAACACAAAATACATTTATAAAAAACAGGATACATCGAAATCCTCATTTAGACCAGACATGGTTTCAATCACCTTCAATGTGAGCTTTGGTAGTCTGTTTGTTCATTTTGATTGCATATTTATGTTCTGCCAAACCATCTCTTTGCGGCCAATCTAGAAAACAATTCTGGACATGGACAAAACAAGAAGTGTTATAATTGATTCAATGACATTGTTTGTAAGATCTATTGACGTGTGTTTCCATAAAGTTTTGTCTGAAGGACATTTGCATAATGAGGACAAGTCATACAATTAAATGTGCAAATTTAAATTAAATTAGTACAAACAATTTAATTTCATCAATTGTGCACTGTGCTTAACAGAGGTTATGTCTGTGCTTATTAAAGTAGGAGTTTGTCTCAATAAAACTGACATTATTTGTATTTATGTGTTTATTTCCTATTATATTAAAAGTGCACAATTCAAAATTTCTAGTGGAGGGTCCGCCCCCTGTTTGTCTCCATGGAGATGTTACTACTTTGTCTGGAATGTTCTTCAGTATCTCTTTGGGGACAAGTGGTGCAAACATGCAGGCCAAGTTCTGGGTCAGATCTGTGGAGAGGTCACCCCAGCTCCCAGTAAGAACAACAATGCCACAGTATGTAAGTATGCCACACTGTGTAATCTGAATTGTGCATTTTAGTTTTAAAAATGTGTCCATACATTTTACATTGTCAAATAATGGTCTTCAAATGATTTGTTCTTCACTCAATGGACAGTGCAGTTAATCATCATGGAGTTTGCATGTTCTCACTGTGTCTGAGTGGTTTTTCTCCTACTCAAACATTCAAGGAGACATTTTGTTCTTTCAGTATTGAACTATAGCAGAAGAACATTTTGTTGTAAACCGCAACATTGAGCTAACAGAAACAGGTTCATTGACTTCCTGTTCAAAATGTGTCGCTCTGAGTTCTAATAATCCCAAGTAAGTGCAGCGATATGGGCGGGGATAAGGGGTAGGTGAAAACAGGTTATTTCTGAGCGTGTGAGCCTCAGTTGCAGAACAATACAGGATCAACTCAAAGATGTAGGAATCAATCAATATACAACTGTGAGTAAACTAATGATGAGGAAACACTGCTGTAACAAGGTTGAAAGCTCGTTAAAGTTGATTTGGCAGAATATGTCCCCTTTTAACATTCACAATTGGCAAATTCGACAGTTAATCAAAAACCAGATCCTGCCTCAGATCTGGAGAATCTTTTTAATGTAATTCCATCTGTACACTCTGCTAATTTGATATTCTTAGAATTGTTAATATGTTTTAGTTTACTGCAGCATTGATCCATTTCCTGGAAACATAAATCGTACACCTTTATGTAACTAACACCTCTACAGAAACAATGGACATCTATAAGAAAGCCTGTGCTGTGAAAACAGGTTGAATGAATTATTTCCTGACACGTGCCTGGAGATGTAAATGCATTCTCGCGCACAGCTAGATTAAGTTTGCATAATTACACCCTCAGAGTCTTCTCATCTCCTTCATATTCCAAACACACTTTGACTGGACTAAGGCACAAAATCATCTTATTATTGTTGAGGAAAAAAGCATATGTAAGCTTAACACAAGAGAAAAGACAAAAAGAAAACCGTGCATTGTGTATATTGGTCAGAACTGCCAATCCACATGGGACAAAAACGGGTTTAAAGGACACATATTATGCCAAATTGACTGTTCTGAGCTTTTACCAGTTTCATAGCATTGTTCCATGGATGCCTATAACCGGTCATTCTGTTCGCCATCGATAAAGAAAAAACAATAGTGTCATGTCTCTGGGTCAGAAGACATTAATAATTCCATAAGAGTAATACATTAGTTAAAAGGTTCATGCTTGTTCAATAAATATGTTGATTTCATATTACAAAGTTTAGAAGAGTTTGGGTAAAATTGTCAGAGTAAGACATCTTCTCCTTTAAGGATCTTTTTAGTTTCAGCGCAGAGTAAGTGCTCCTTTGCGCACATAGAGGATCTTGGACGTTTTTCTTGTCGGTAATAAACAAGCTAGTTCCACGGCAAAAGTGAAGTCCCGAACGACTCATTTACACGCTGAATGTGCTCTATTTGTTTGAACCTTGGGAAACTTTCGTCTTTGTGAGTATTTGTATGTTCATAAGCACTTTTGTTTAACAGTCCAACTGTGTTTTATGTGATCATTTAATGTAAACCTGTACACGAAGCTAACTGTGACTTGTTTTTTACATGTGTTTAAGCTAGCTACTTTGTTAGATCTTCAATTGTACAGTCTAGTTTGTAACACATACTTTTTCTGTATGTTTCAGTTACCATTCATTCATTCTTTCATTCATTCATTCATCCATTCACGCATAAGATACCTCCATAAAGCAAGAAAAGAACGCCTTGTGTACGGAGTTTTCTTTATTGGTTCGCTGGCTGTCTAGCTTCACACAGTCACGTGTCGTGAGGACAGCACACAGTATTTTTATTATTATTTGGTTTATTGGTCTCTAAATGTGGCCAGCTATGCCATATAAAGCCTAGCAAATTCTACAAAGCAACATCTGCCAGCTTTTAAATTCCACAATCTAAACTCTATGGCCTATCAGATTAACGCGTCATAAAGGCTGGACCTACATTCATTTTGCTTGCCACCTGTTAAGATTTGGTAATGTTTTTTTATTTTCTCAGAGTCCTTATTATTTATCCTACAGGTTTATTTGCGGGTTTCTTGCTTTGTGAAACACAGGGAAAGGTGTGAGCCCTGCAGCACTGTGGAAAAACCCGAGCTGTGCAGAACAGTCATCACAGCAGCAGCTCAGACTCAGACAAACTCATCTCACTGCACAGAGACTATTGTTCTTTGGTTTGATCCAAAACTAAAACAAAAGATGCTCCTCGCAAAGTCTGACCGGCTAGCGTCCATGTCAAGCGTGTTAAGCGCTGATGAGAGCTGCCTCTTGTTTTCACTCAGCGTCGCAGTGAAACTGTTTAGATGACTTGGTAGATTTAATGTGTCATGGGGCTGACCAAGCAGGTTCACTGAAATAACTTTCCTCCAAAGGATAAAAGAAGCCTGCACACAAAATGTTCCTCCTCCTGCCATGATTATTTCTTTCGGGGAAAAAAAACAATATGGAGAAGCCTGGATCATTTTAACCCTTGTGACATGTTGAGAACTACTCTCATGTACTATTAAAGCCATTTTACACTGCTTTTTTGACGACTGTAAAAAATATGGTCGATTTTTTGGGTTAATACACTTCAGTTCTGACCAAAACAATACATTCTTGTGAATGTATTATTATTGTTATTATTATTCTTATTATTCTTATTCTTATTCTTATTCTTATTATTATTCTTATTATTATTATTATTATTATTGTCATTTAAAAAAGCAAAGCCGCAGAGGTAGTAAAATTTATCACACAAAACGCACAGTTAAAACATTTAGTTTTAATCTTTTATTACAATCTTGGTCACAACAAATATGAGGAACATAAGCTTTGATGATTATATTTATGTAATTTTTTTCTTTGAACTCTGCGACCCATACAACAGTGCGTCTAATTTATAGAGTTTTACTGGCTAACTCCTGGGGGAACTCTAGCAGGAAGCATTTGACACACTGTAGAAGAAGACGTCAGTGTACAGTGGTCACTGTCCAGGGGACACGTTGTGTTCTCTGTATTTTAAGCTTCAAAACACTGTGTGTTTTATTACAATCAGACTCATTCACAGAGTCTAATGAGGACGTGAATTTAGACGCGGCAAAATGCAAAGACACGCGGAGCGTGGACATGCCATATACGGCGGTCTGCAGTTTAGAACATTGAAATGAGACTTTCTTGGCCCGACCTGTCCAGCGGATCAAAAGACAACCCTGCATCACTACCGTGGACCATGTTTCTGTGTAAATATCTCATGTTACAACGTGGACACCAGCGGACCTGCAACACTTCCCAAAAATCCTACTGTTACATCCTTATTGCTAGATGATATGAAAAAAACAGGACATTCCGGACGTAACCACATGCTCTCTCTCCTCCGGCAGCGTTATTGCATCCCAGCAGCAAATTCTACAATCAGAAAGCTCCTATCCCATTGTGTTATATGCAAAAAGCATCATACATCAGTCAAAAACATGCCTCAAGAAACTACAACGATCTGAGATGAATGAATGCTATTGACCACTATCCTTCATGTTCCTGTAATTATATGCGAACCTCCTCCGGTAGCCACAGGTCAACTAAAATATTGAAACAATGATTGAAACACATGCACACTCGCACTCGTGTTAGAAAGGAGAGGAGTGCTAGCATATTTACATTTGAGGCACTTGTACACAGTATAACTTTAAGTGTACTTTTTCCAGCGTTTTCTTTCAACTGTCCCTTTTCTCTGCAAATTGAAGTGCGTCCGCCTGTCCATCCGACGAAGACGAATCTCTCCTTCACTGTGGAACTCCTCGAGGTTTCTACCTTATCCTAAAGAGGTTTGGTAGTTTTTCTTTGACAAAAAGGAGGGGTCTAAGGACAGTGGACTTTGGGACATTTGTCTAAGGACACGGGATGCTGGGACATTGCTAAATTAAAATGAACATTGTTTAATCTGTTTTCAATGTCGCCCTTCGAGGCAACTGCAGTTGGGATTTCAGGTGCTACAAAAATAAATTGAATTGAATTGAACAAACACACACGGACTGGTCAGGATCATAAGGGCACTCCTCACTTATCATTTCCCAGGTTGCACGTAAAAAAGAGCTCTCAATCTCAACAGATTCTCAATTGGTTATAAAATTCTCAATGGTAATTTTGCTAGCTAGCACCTCAAGTCTTTATTTCATCATGTTCATTGTTATGTCCAAACAACGGTGTTGGTCATTTGGTGGGCCACAAACAAAGGGCGTTTTAGGGCGACAATTAAGAAATAAAGAAATTCTGATGTAAGATGTACATCCGTCCATCCATCCATCTTCTTCCGCTTTATCTGGGGCCGGGTCGCGGGGGCAGCAGTCTAAGCAGGGACTCCCAGACTTCCTTATCCCCAGACACTTCCTCCAACTCCTCCGGGGGGATCCCGAGGTGTTCCCAGGCCAGCCGAGAGACATAGTCCCTCCAGCGTGTCCTGGGTCTTCCCCGGGGTCTCCTCCCGGTGGGACATGCCCGAAACACCTCCCTAGGGAGGCGTCCAGGAGGAATCCGGAACAGATGCCCGAGCCACCTCAGCTGGCTCCTCTCAACGTGGAGGAGCAGCGGCTCTACTCCGAGCTCCTCCCGTGTGACTGAGCTCCTCACCCTATCTCTAAGGGAGCGCCCAGCCACCCTGCGGAGGAAACTCATTTCGACCGTTTGTATCCGCGATCTTGTCCTTTCGGTCACTACCCAAAGCTCATGACCATAGGTGAGGGCAGGAACGTAGATTGACCGGTAAATCGAGAGCTTTGTCTTTCGACTCAGCTCCTTCTTTACCACAACGGTCCGATGCAGCGACCGCATCACTGCAGACGCTGCACCGATCCGCCTGTCAATCTCACGCTCCATCCTTCCCTCACTCGTGAACAAGACCCCTAGATACTTAAACTCCTCCACTTGGGGCAAGGACTACCCACCCACCTGGAGAGGGCAAGCCACCTTTTTCCGGTCGAGAACCATGGCCTCAGATTTGGAGGTGCTGATTCTCATCCCAGCTGCTTCACACTCTGCTGAAAACCGTCCCAGTGCATGTTGCAGGTCCAGGTTTGATGGAGCCATCAGGACAACATCATCTGCAAACAGCAGAGATGAGATCCTGTGTTCTCCAAACCGGACCCCCTCCGACCCCTGACTGCGCCTGGAAATTCTGTCCATAAAAACAATGAACAGAACCGGTGACAAAGGGCAGCCCTGGCGGAGTCCAACACGCACTGGGAACAGATCTGACTTACTGCCGGCAATGCGAACACAGCTCCTGCTCCGGTCATACAGGGACCGGACAGCCCTGAGCAAAGGGCCCCGGACCCCGTACTCCCGCAGCACCCCCCAGAGGGCACCCCGTGGGACACGGTCGAAAGCCTTCTCCAGATCCACAAAGCACATGTGGACTATTTGGGCAAACTCCCATGAACCCTCGAGCACCCGATGGAGAGTATAGAGCTGGTCCAGTGTTCCAAGACCAGGACGAAAACCACTCTGCTCCTCCTGAATCTGAGGTTCGACTATCGGTCGGATTCTCCTCTCCAGTACCCTGGAATAGACCTTACCAGGGAGGCTGAGGAGTGTGATCCCTCTATAGTTGGACCACACCCTCCGGTCCCCCTTCTTGAACAGAGGGACCACCACCCCGGTCTGCCAGTCCAGAGGCACCGACCCCGACCGCCACGCGATGTTGCAGAGGCGTGTCAACCAAGACAGTCCTGTAACATTCAGAGACTTTAGGTACTCGGGGCGTATCTCATCCACCCCTGGAGCTCTGCCACCGAGGAGTTTGCCAACAACCTCAGTGACTTCGGCTTGGGTGATGGATGAGTCAGCCTCCGAGTCCTCAGTCTCTACTTCCTCTTCGGAAGACGTGACAGTGGGATTTAGGAGGTCCTCAAAGTACTCCTTCCACCGCCCGACGACATCCCCAGTCGAGGTCAGCCGGTCCCCACCCGCACCGTAAACGGTGTTGGTGGAACACTGCTTCCCCCACCTGAGGCGTCGGACGGTTTGCCAGAATTTCTTTAGGGCCGACCGATAGTCCTCCTCCAGGGCCTCCCCGAACTCCTCCCAGACCCGGGTTTTTGCCTCTGTAAGATGTACATGTTTTGTTATAAATGAGCTTTCAATTCATTAGCAGCGACGAGTCTGCACTAACTGGTTGAATCACTACAGTCTGCTCTTCACTGACCCAAACATCCATCATGGTTCTGAAGATGCAAACGACATTCCTTGTCAACAAGTTAGTTCTAGTTAGTGGAAACAATGAGGCTATTTCCACTTTTGAAGCAAGTACAGTACGGCGAGTTACCAGGGCTGCAGTGGATGCTTTAACACCCAACGTAAAAAGTCACAAACGTAAAATACCAAAGTCTGTTTTAAATGTAATAAACTGACAAACTTCATGACTTTTGCCTACCTCAAATTTAATTTAAAAATGTGCACAAATGTGATAATTATTGTGGGAATTTATTACATTTGCTGTACTGTGAAATCAGCGCTTACAACAAACGTAATAACTCCCCACAAACGTAATAACTAAAGGAAAAATGGATTTAAATGTACATTTAATGCTGGGCTAATCCTAAACACACTATGATATTTGGGCTATACATAAACAAGAAGGTTGTGTAAGCCCATATGCAGTAGATAGACAGTTTAATATTTGAGTTAAGTTAAAGTTAATTGTCTCACAGTAGGAAATTTGTCTTGGGCTTGAAAATGAACAATTCAAAAGAAAAAACAAAATGAGAGCAGACATAAATATCTCTTTTTGGTGCTGCTCCATGAATACCATTGGATTTTAATGGGGAATATTTGTGATCGAACAGACGAAATGGTCCAAATTAGGATTTAGGTCTTTTTAGATGTATAAGCTTATCCAGAGTATAAACAGTGATTCAAATTTCAACTTGATGCGATAATGCGTGAGGAAGTTACAAATAAGTCTTTGTCATATCCAATCATCCCCACATGATTGAAACATGTTTAAATATAAAAGAAGAGGTGAGTGGTAGGTTGACTGTATGAGTTTGTTGTGTTGGTTGGAACTCTCAAAGCAGATCCGTTTGGAGCTCCTTATCAGAGAGATGACTGGCAGATCAGTCCTGAGGCAAACTCTCTAGTATGTTCAAAATGTTCTGTAGCTATGTTTTAGTCTGCACCTGCATCCGTGAACAGTCCCTGAAGATTTGGACTTATGTCTTTTTATAAGTAGGGCTATTAAGTAGGCATCTCATTTTATATAGTGTATACGTGTTTTCGGTGCGTCTGGTTTGTTTAGTTTAGGGGGTGCGCCAGGGTTAAAGTAACAGCACTAAATAGTAGTAGAATCCAGCAATCCTTCTTAGAACGATATAATGCAAACAACACTTTATATATTGATTTGTGTGCCTAAAATCCCAATAATTACAACTGTGTGGCTGTTTTAGCATGTCGGAGGCAAGCTAGCATTTGTTTCTCTATATATAATTCCCTCTGCAGCCAGTAGATGGACCCCAAAGGTCAGTTCCTAAAGGTTTTTTCAATAATTTTAGTTCTAAAACATGACATGCCAAAGTAAAGGTACTCAAGAGCATATTTAAAGGCCGAAAACAATACAAATAATGCATCATATTCATCCTTAAAAACGACAAGAATCACTGCTTTAATATTTGTGTATTTTCTGTTTGGTTGTTCCTTTCGAAAACACTGAATCTCCCATATTATGACATATTCAAGAACGTGCTCGCCACTTACATTTTCAAACACGTCAATAACACGCCTGTCAAAACAAATGAAGACGAATATGTCATCTACAGATATTCCAATTTGCACTTATTTCACACATACTGTATTATTAAACGTATGAGTCACATGTGGGCTGCAGACTAGAGAATATAATAATCAGCAGGCTCAGTGATCCATTCATGATAACTCTTCATAATAAAGAAATGAGCGATAAGAAGTCTGCAGATAACGGCTCCAGTCAGACAGACGTGTGTGAATCTGAGTTATGACTACGATATGATCAGGACATGGCTGGTTTAGCCCTGACAACACTGGCAGGCTGAGATACTATATATCGTTCACTTTGTAATTCACTCATTTAAAAAGTTTATAGTATAACATAACACAATTTGATCCCTGAAATCAAATAAATATTAGATTTGTGATGCACTTTTCGCGATATGTCCGAATAGTTCATTCATAAACACACAGCTGAAAAATGTTATTGCTTTGTCAAGAATGTTCCGCAGTCTGGCATTGAACTTATCTGCCTTGTTCGTTTTCAACTATTTTTATGTGAGCTGGTTCGCCTTTCCACTGGTCTGACCATTAACTTTGCCTGTTGGTGTCACATGCCGGTTTCCATGGAGTTACATTATTGTAATGCCATATGGCGTAAAAGTACAGGCAATTTCATGGAGACAAGCAGGTGACAGACCCTCCACCAGAAAAGTGAAAGAATGAACCTTTTAAAAGGACACATTTGAAGCATCATTTGTATTGTTATTACTATTAAGTGTGTGCACAAATGTCCAATACATCACACAACATATGTATTGAAACCCACACATTTCTTTCCATCAGTAAGGCATTCTCTTCTCAGGATTTGAGTTAGTCCTCCATCTACTGGCAGCAGAGAAAATTAACCCTAACCCTAAGTCTAGTGATGTTTTATGGACTTAAAACAGCACGAGAGACCTCCGAATCACAATTTTTTTATTTTACAAAACTGTGATATTTGAAACAGATTGTTTTAGTGAGGCTCAGAGAAGGAGCAAAGAAGACATACTTGTAAACAGGATTAATGGAACAATTGTAAATTAAGCTAAAAACAACTTCGGGTATGTTTTTGATGAGGGAACACTATTATAACAGAAAAGTCAATTGTATAATATGTCTTACTATGACAAACGGTAATCTTTTACACTGACTTATGTATGTACCTTTGCAATTTTCAATAACATCAGTGATTGCGGCCAGTGATGGGACAAAAACACAAAAAAACAAAGATAATACGATTATAAGTTAGAGATGTGGCAGAATGACAGTGCCTCATACCTCGGTGCGCTGTAAGTGTGTGTCCTCTGTGCGTGTGGTCAGTCTGATGGATCTGGTGCTTAGTCTCCTTCTGAGATCACGACACAAGGACACTCTTCTATCATCACAGTTCTACAGACTACTCGAAACTAAAGGACTCTGTTGTAATGTGGTCCTAATAGAAAAAGACCTGTGTAAGGCTAGCTCTCCCCGTAGAGTCCGATCGACCCCAAAATCTTGTGATTAAAGGCGCTGTACCTGATTGTTGTGTCCTAAAAATGTGGAAAAAAACAGGACTAGTTCATTTTAAACTCGAATCGCTCACTTACCGAATGGATTCTGAGCATCCTAATTATTCATCGAGATGAGTCACGGTAACGCTAACAAACATTAGCATGCTAACGGCACACTTCCTGCTTCACGGAGAATAAAACGCATTGATTGCAGACAACGCACAGCGGCTTCATTTTGACCCTAAAAGCTGCTTTTACAATATATCTGTACTAGGACACATTTTTTTACATGAAAATCAACTGCAGTACCTTTAAATGTTACCACAAATGTTTCACACAATTTTAAGATCAAGAAGACCAACTACCTGTACACACGAAGGGCAGACCATTACCAATCAATGATCAATAGCTCAATCAATCAATTAATCAAACTCTTATTTATAAAGCACTTTTCATGTACCGAGTCATTCCCCAATTTGAGTCATTTGCTAAATTTGAGTCAACCATGCTAGTCGTTAGCTACTTTCATTACTTAACTAGCCACAGATGGTAAAAAGTGTTTTAGGTGTGTTGTAGCCTTCGAATACTAGTTATCTAAATGAAAGTGATAGTGTTTGTTAAGAAAGTTTTATAAGGTATATTTTTCATAAAGACGTAATATTACACTAAAGTCAGTTGTCTGGATGTTTCTCTCTGATCTGTTTGCTCAGGTTTATTTAACAGTTAGATGTTGATGTTGTTTTTTCTACCAATGTTGACGTCATATTTAACCTAAAATAAATGTTTAAACATAAATATATATTGTAGTAGGGCTGGGAATGACAGGGTCCCTCACAAGTTGATGCTATACACGATTCACAGCTCATGATGCGATAATATTACTATTTTGCGATACGTGCAATAATCGATATATTGCTCATGATATTCTATGATATATATCACTATTTTTTTAAGAACCCAAATACATTTTAATGATGTTTTTCTCTGTTAAACCACAACCTGCACAAACACAAAATGAAAAACACCCATTTTAATCATTAAAAATTAATTATGGTTTAGCATAAACAAGTTTCCTTTCTTTAAAACAGGCAAAAAATTGCAGTGCGGTCACAAAATAATTCGGGAAATTATACCAAAAACGACTCATGGCGATATATCGATACAGTAGCCCACGATATCGATACTGTATCACCAAATTTAGTATCACGATATAGATATATTTTGGCATAACCCCTAATTGACAGCATGTACGATGTAATTGGTCTGCTTACATGTTGCTATAGTAAGAGACGTGAAGCATCTGAACATGTGCATATTTCTGAGTCACACATCGCATGCCCACACTGGCCTGTTTGCGTGTTTTTATTGAATGCGCAAATGCTTGACACTATTTGGGGGGTGAATCGGACACTACCAGCTTCACAAATTCTCAAACTTCTTCTAAAATGTTTGATTAAAGCTGTACTGCAGGGACATTTCACCCAAAAATAGACAAGATCACAACTCTTTTTTGTGATTTTAGTAGCAAAAAGAAGAAAACAAATACCTTGAAAACATGCATGCCTAATGAAAGGTTCCACTTTCCACAAACCTGACTCATAACTTGCCTGTCATTTTGTGTCATATTTTGTTGCTCAACCATTTCTGGTATTGTCCTATTTCTTGTAAAGTTTGGGGCAAATAACCTGGAATGTTTTGCAGTATGACTCAACTACTTAATAGGAATGTGTTGGTCCTTTTTTTGTGTTTCAGTATTCTAATTTCCTCCAACATAAATTTGCTCAAAAGGCTATAATTCTCAAGTTATAAGTAGTCCTGACAAAGCCTGGCTCAAGGTCTGAAGATGGATCCCCAAACGTTAACATGTTTGCCCAGTGGAAATGAAAGATGAAGAACCATTTTCTCCTATATTGGGTGTCTATAGACCTTTGCTGGAGTAAATAAAGACATTTTAGGACACATATTTTTGAGTCTCCTGATTAAAATCTAAAGAATATCCAATTTCACCAGCGGTAAAAGTCCATTGAGCCCTCCCTTTTGGCCCATATGTTCCTCATCACCTGCTCTGGCCCTCACACAGACGTCTAAACTTACTTACAGCACAGCGCTAAAACAACCAGAACTCCCTGAGGAGCTAAAACGACCCCACCTCTGCTCTAGAACAACTATCGCATTTCAACCCCTGCTCTGAGGCCGGGGGCTATTAGCACTTTGAAATACACTTTGAAATACTAAAACGAATGACATTTACAGACCACACAGTACAGGTCTAAGAAACTAAAGGGGTGAGATATTTAGGTTGTAGGTTGTAGTAAATTGTTTAATAGTTTAACTTGGTCCAATTGTCAATGTCTTTTGTGGAAATTGAACCCAGAATATTCCAGGACGGACAAGGATGTCAGCCAAATAAGCAAAATGTATAACCACCGGAAAATGATTAGGTTTATTGTCGAACATGTAATTTGAATAACACATAATTACTACCTTTGCATGTGCCACATCTTTTAGAATTAAAAATAATATCTATATTTAGAATACATGACTTTTCATATCTGTGTTTCCTCGGAGTTTGGTTTTAGCACTCCCTCTCCTGGCAGCAGCGGGAATTAAGAAACCAAACCTAGCAATCTAAGCTATGTGGCCGCGCGGTGATTTTAACACACAGTTTTAATGAATGCAATTTGAGTCGGAAATGCTCAGAACGAGTCAGAAGATCCCCGGATCTTGACCTACGACGTCACGACAAATGAGTGAAATCTGAGGCTCAGATCAACAGAACCTTGTAAACAGGATTAATGAAGTAAGCATGAATGAGGCTAAAAACAATTTCACGTACGTTTTTGATTACAAGCTCAACAACCTCAATTTAGCATAATATGTGTCCTTTAAGACCATTTGGCTGCAGAATTGCTTTCTTTACTCATTTAAAATAACAAAAGTTAAATTACAGGCAGACGGCTGTTGTGCTATTTTTAATTAAATGGGAAAAAGAGATTTACATAATGTGTTTTTATGTCATGCTGTCTTATCTTAGCTAATGATGATCGCTTCAAATGATAACTAGTCATGTTGAACCACATTTTACAGCCACATTTTACAGCCATATTTTTTATTCTATGTGTTCTTCCTTGACTGGGTGAGTTTTTAGAAAGTCAGCGGACATAAATGAAGTAACGGGATGAAACTACGCGCGTCTGCATTTTTGTGTGAGGACATAGAATCTGACGGGAGGTTGAGTTTGCAGCTGCTGGGGCGAATTGTCAGCAGACGGACAGAGAGTCATGTCCATCCCCTGACCTGAGTCCAGACTGATAACATTAAACAGCTCATACATAGAACATCAGTACAGGCGGGGACAGGCGGGGGGCAGTGTAGTTCACTTTGCTCAAGGGGAAACTTTCAATATCACTTCTGAGAACAAACGGAGCTACAGAAGAACGCAATCGATCAGTATTTCCACAGGCGTAACTTTACTGAATTTACAGTGATATTTGGGGGTAGATTTGGTGTATCCCTAAACACATTTCTTTTATATAAAAACAAACAAACAAAAAGCAATCAAAAGCATGACCAGAGAGAGAAATCAAAGCAAAAAAATCAGATAATAAAAAACTAGAACATAGTTGTTATAGTTTGTTATCTATGTCTAATTCCAAATGTAATTGTTCCATTCAGTAGATTTGTGTCCAAATGTGTGCCCGGTTTTCGATGGCTGTTCCAAAGGTATCCATCTATTGTTTCCATTGCAGGAGGTTTATGTCCCAGATACCGTACATAGTTTTAAAGTCAAATGGGATATGAATGTTGAAAATACTTTGCTACGCTTTATTCATCTCATGCAGTCCAATATTCTTCGTTTTAGTCCTTCTTTTTTCCTACACACTTTTGAAACTATACAAAATGTCTTCATGCTGGCAGCACAAAAACAGTGAGTACAAGTCTCTAAGGGTCTTTTTAGCACATTTTGTTTAGTTTATTGGAACGTTGGAGCATGTATATACCTAAAAAAACATATTCTCCAGCATAAACTTGACTCATGTATGCATGCAAACCTCAATCCAAAACAGACAATCTTGTACCTTTTAATTATTCTTTTTCAAGTATTTGTGCCCAGTCTTTGATGGCTGGCTCCAAAGGTATCCATCTATTGTTTCCATTGCAGGAGTTTTATGTCCCAGATACGTAGTTTTAACGTCAAATGGGATATGAATGTCGAAAATGCTTTGCTGTGCTTTATTTATCTCATGCCGTCCAATATTTATGAACAATCGGACAACCCCAAAATTAGTATGATAATAATTGGCTACTTGATCATTTCTCCAGCAACAATTCAAAGTGTGCATGTATGTCCCCATTCTTCATCCGTCATAACAAAATGTTCTTCGTTTTCGCCCTTATTTTTACCAAAACACATTTCAAATGATACAAAAAGTCCGTCTCTAAGGGTCTTTTTACCACTTTTGTTATAGTTTATTTGAACTTTCAAGCATTTACAGACCTAAAAAACCTATCCCCCTGCATAAACTCGACTCATGCATACATGCAAACATATTGGACATTTAAATATTCTTTTTTAAATCTTCCAAAAGGCTAAGTATTTGTAGAATGTGCATTTTAAAGCGCATTTCGAAGCCACTGAAAATGAGAAAACAACTTGTGCACATTCGCTCAAACTACAAACCCTTATTTTGTTGTTTATTCAATGCTTCAAAAGATTTTACGGCATTTCAAAACTAACTATGCTTAAACATCCAACTCATTAAAAAACACTTTTTTTTCTATCTCACAAACCAAAGAACTCAAAGAGCTCTCTCTCTTCTGAGGAAAAGAAGCTTTACTCCAATTACGCCGAGCTAATCTGTGTCTGCTCTGAATCAAAAACTCGGTTTAGATTTCCACTTTCTTTGGGGCGAACACTTTCACCCCTCTCTTCTCTTCATCTCTCCTCTTTCCACTCCTTCCCTCTCGCTCCTCTCTCTCTGTCCCTGTTTCTTTCTTGCTCTCTCTTTTCCCTCATCTTTCTCCCTCTGTATTTCTCCTTCTCCACCTCTTCTCTCAGTTTTGCTCTCTCACTGCTCTGCTCTATTTTTCTTTCCCCTCTCTATCTCTCCCTTTCCATTCTTTCCCCCTCTCTCCTCCCTCTAACTCTTCATCCCCTCTCTTCTTTATTCTCTCTCTCTCTTGAGTTCTCTTTCTCCATTTCTACTCTCACTGCTCCATTTTTCTCTTCTCTCCATCTCTCTCTTTCTCTCCTCTTCCTCATTCATTCTCTCCCTACCTCTCTCCTTCCCCTTCTGTCTCGCTCTCGCCTCTCTTCATATTTCCCTTTCCACTCTTTTCCCCTCTCTTCTTCCTCTGTCTTTGTCCCTTGCCACTCTCTCTACTCCCCATCGTCTTCTTTATCTCTCCCTCTTTTTTTTTTACCTCTCTCTATTTCTTTTTCTACACCTCTACTATTTTTCAACTCCCCTTTAGCTTTCTTTTCTTTTCTCTCCATCGCTCTCTTTCTACTTTCCCCCCTCTACTCTCTCTTTATCCTCTTCCCCATTCCTTCCATCCCCTCTCTCCTTCCCCTCCTCTTCCCTCTACGCTTTCTCTCGTTGTCTGCTTACCCTCCCGCCCTCCTCTCTCCCTTTCCCCCTCTCTCGCTCTGTCCGTCCTTGTCTCTTCTTCCCTCTCTTTTCTCTCCCTTCTGCTGCTCTCAATTTCTATTCTTCTCCTCTCGCTTTCCCGCTCTCACTGCTGCATTTTTCTCCCCTCACTCTTCTCTACATCCCTCTCTTTCCACTCTTTCTCTCCCTTGCTTATTCCCCTCTCAACAACAACACCACCCTTTCTACTCTCTACTTCCTCTTCCCGTCCTTGTCTCTTCCCCCGGCTCTCTAGTCCCCCTCTCCTTTCTCCTCTCTTTATTTGTCTCTCCTTCCCTCTCCATCAACCACTCTTTCTCCTCTTCTCCTCATTCATTCTCTCCTTCTCTCTCCCTCCCCTTCGATCTTCCTCTCCCCATTTCCATTTGTTCTACACTCTTTCTCCCCTTCTTTTTCTCTCTCACCCCTCCTCTCTTGCTCTCTCTGCTCTCTTTATTCTTTCTCCCTGCTCTCACACTCCCTTTTCTTTTCTCTTATTTCACTTTCCCTCTTTCTACCCCTCTCTCTTTCCTTACAGTTTTCCCCCCTTTTCTAACTGCTCTCTCTCTTTCTGTGTTTGTTTTTCCCCTTCCTTCTCACACCCCCCCCTCCCTCCCTCGCCTTACTCTAAGTGCCGTAGTGTTTGTGGTGAGCTGCTTTAGCCGCGGGCCGCTGCACAGAAGCACATTTCAGAGTAATTATCCTGAATGGGTGTCTGTGGCTTCGCTCGAGTCCTGCCAAAACAGAGCTCCAGCACCGTCTCCACCGCCGGGGAGAGAAACTCGCCCTGCACCGGGACTCTTTCGCTTTCTGTCCACCAATTTCCTGCACAAAGGTGAGCGATTAGAGCTCCGGGGTGAACGCAAACTGAGAGGAGGCAAGTGGGCTGCGAGCGACGCCTTTGTTAGAGCGTTTAGGAATGAAAATGGAAAGACTCAAACTTCATACTGAAATGATACGGCTTCATCATTACGAACCAGATCCAAACCAGGACTAAACTAGGTCTGAAACCACTCCGGATCAGAAAAAGGTCAAAAAACGATTGCTGGGTGAATCAATACCAATCAATCCTCAAGCAAAAAAATATTGATAGGCTTACTAAAAATAGCATTTTTAAGTCTGCACGTTAATTGAATCTATCAGTCAGTGGATATTGTGATACTTTCCATAATAAAACTACGCCCAACTAAAAAATTCAACACAGGGGTCCTGTAAGTGCTAAGGCTGTATTGGGCCTAATCAGAACTCCTCTTGAGTCACCAACTACTAAGGATGTCATCGCCTTTACCACACTACGAGCCAGACTAACCAAACGGTCGCTTACTAAATGGGACCCCTTATTTACAATATATCGATAACAACTTATATTCATTGTTCTGGAAATGTAGATAAGAACCCTATTTTAGTCACTTTGAGTTTCAGATTTTGTTTCCTCTTTTTTAATTTATTAAACGTAAATTTTTATACTTTACTCTTATTATTTCCAGTGTTATTATTTATCTATTTACTTACTAGTATTTTGTGTGTGTGTGTTATTATTACTGCTTTGTTATTTACCTCTTCTATATGATTATGCTTATTTATCATACTTTATCTTTATATATTTTTTTTTTGCCCAAAGGCTTTATTAGACAGGAAAGGACAGTGTCTGAAATGGGGAAGAGAGAGAAGGGAAGACATACAGTGCACTGTCGGAGTCGGGATTCGAACTCACGACACTGCGGCTGGATGCACTTGGATATATACACTTGGGCATATGTACGCTGCGCCTTAACAACTCGACCACCGGGCAGCACGTTTGATGTAATTTTGATTTGTTTTATTTTCGTTTAAAGCGAGCGGGGGGTGGGGTTAATTGAACACATGATTAAATGGACACGGACTGATGGACAGGAAAGGAGAGGAGGGGAAGCGACTAAATACGCACTCCGGGCTGTAGGGACGAAGGATAACGGACAAACCTGTTGACATGCATTTACGCTGTAACATACTTCATGAACTTTCCTCACCCTCGATGTTTGTCAAATACCCAAATAATGCAAAAAAAAATAAAGATTATGAAAAAAAATAAAGTCAACACAGCAAAGTCTATACCAGGTCTTAAAGGAGACATATTATGCTAAATTGACTTTTTTGAGCTTTTATTGTTCCCTCATCCAAAACTTACAGTACAAGTGTTCGTACTCCAGGCGCATTTTCAACATTTTATCACGACCACAAACTCAAATCCATTTTACTGGCATTTTTTGTGTGTGAAAGAGCAACATAAATTGACAGACAATTGTTAAATAGAAAGAAAATTAACCCACGCACACACACACAAACACAAAAAAAAAAAATACAGTAAAGTCCAATAAAGTGGTGGAGAAGTTTAAAGCAGGGTTACAAAGATTTTAGAACGGCCGGGTCAAAGTCCAGACCTAAATCCAATCCAGAATCTGTGGCAAGATCTTAAAACTTCTGTTCACAAATGCTCTCCATCAAATCTGACTGAGCTTGAGCTGTTTTGCGAAGAAGAATGGTGTGTAGGAGTGTAAAGCTGGTAGAAACAAACAAACCAAAAACCAAAAGAATTTCAGCTGTTGACTCAGAGAGGCTGAATACTTTTGCATGCTGCACTTTGTCACACTGTATGTATTTAAATTCTGGTAAAGCATTTTGTGCAATTGTGTTGTTCTTTCACAAAAAAATGCCAATACAATTCATTTAAGTTCGTGGTTGTGACGTGGCAGGATGAGGAAAAGATCCAGGGGTATGAACGCTTTTGCCCAGCCACTGTACCTGGGGTAGCAATTAGCATCATTCACGCTAGTTTGATGAATCCTGTTTAGAAAGTCCTCTCCCTCTGACCGTCAAAAACACTCCATTCTGAATTTGCCCGATCTGTGACGTTATTTCGACCTGTGACTCATTCTGTGCATTTTCTCCCGTCTAATCACGATCTGTACAACTGCGTGGCTACCTAGCTTCTCCAAGAGACGTTTCCTGTTGTTAATTCTTAAATTTAAACAAACATTGACTTAAACCAGGAATTCACCGGGTCTAGAAATGATCAACAGGTATAAATCAGGATAAAACCTATCCAAACCAGGACTAAAGCGGCTCTGAAAAAGGTCATTACAAGGTTTGAGTCAGGATGTAACCGAGGACAGAGTAAAAAGGGGGTCTGTGTGTGTCTGTGCGCTGAGCAGGGAGAGGAGTGGACTTTTTGAACTATTTCAGCTCTGGTTTTACGTGTAAAAGTAGTGCGTGTGCCCTTTCTGTATTATTATTCTGATGTTTAGGCAGGAATAATAAGCATACGCCTTGCTGTTGTTGTTGTTGTTGTTCTTTCCGTAAAAATAGAACGTTTTAGCTCAGACGCTGTTTGGGCTCCGAGTGTGGAAATGTCAGCACGGCCAAAATCGGGCTTGCGACTGGAGTTTAGTCACGTCCGTCCACACTTTGTGATTCGAACGTGAGTCCAATCGTAACTTCTCCACACTACGAGACTGATACAACTGCGACTTCTGACTTCAGCAAGAGATGACTGAGAGGGACCAAAAATCAAATTCGTGTAGTGTGTCCTCAGCTTTAGTCAATCAAAGGTTTTATTAGTCAACTTTTTAAGAGTTTAAGGCTATGAAGGTTTAGGTGGACCACAGCAGAAAGGAGAAAGCAAGAAATGAGTTAGGTGGAATTTTGGAGTGACTGCTAATCCTAACAATTTTTCGATTTTTTTTTCTCATGTGGAAATATGAGAAGACAGAAGGTTTGAATGGTTCTTCTGCACCTGAATTTACATCCATCCATCCATCCATCTTCTTCCGCTTTATCCGGGGCCGGGTCGCGGGGGCAGCAGTCTAAGCAGGGACTCCCAGACTTCCTTTTCCCCAGACACTTCCTCCAACTCCTCCGGGGGGATCCCGAGGCGTTCCCAGGCCAGCCGAGAGACATAGTCCCTCCAGCGTGTCCTGGGTCTTCCCCGGGGCCTCCTCCCGGTGGGACATGCCCGAAAACACCTCCCTAGGGAGGCGTCCAGGAGGCATCCGGAACAGATGCCCGAGCCACCTCAGCTGGCTCCTCTCAACGTGGAGGAGCAGCGGCTCTACTCCGAGCTCCTCCCGTGTGACTGAGCTCCTCACCCTATCTCTAAGGGAGCGCCCAGCCACCCTGCGGAGGAAACTCATTTCGACCGCTTGTATCCGCGATCTTGTCCTTTCGGTCACTACCCAAAGCTCATGACCATAGGTGAGGGTAGGAACGTAGATTGACCGGTAAATCGAGAGCTTTGTCTTTCGACTCAGCTCCTTCTTCACCACAACGGTCCGATGCAGCGACCGCATCACTGCAGACGCTGCACCGATCCGCCTGTCAATCTCACGCTCCATCCTTCCCTCACTCGTGAACAAGATCCCGAGATACTTAAACTCCTCCACTTGGGGCAAGGACTCCCCACCCACCTGGAGAGGGCAAGCCACCTTTTTCCGGTCGAGAACCATGGCCTCAGATTTGGAGGTGCTGATTCTCATCCCAGCTGCTTCACACTCGCTGCAAACCGTCCCAGTGCATGTTGCAGGTCCAGGTTTGATGGAGCCATCAGGACAACATCATCTGCAAACAGCAGAGATGAGATCCTGTGCTCTCCAAACCGGACCCCCTCCGCCCCCTGACTGCGCCTAGAAATTCTGTCCATAAAAACAATGAACAGAACCGGTGACAAAGGGCAGCCCTGGCGGAGTCCAACACGCACTGGGAACAGGTCTGACTTACTGCCGGCAATGCGAACACAGCTCCTGCTCCGGTCATACAGGGACCGGACAGCCCTGAGCAAAGGGCCCCGGACCCCGTACTCCCGCAGCACCCCCCAAAGGGCACACCGTGGGACACGGTCGAAAGCCTTCTCCAGATCCACAAAGCACATGTGGACTGGTTGGGCAAACTCCCATGAAACCCTCGAGCACCGATGGAGAGTATAGAGCTGGTCCAGTGTTCCACGACCAGGACGAAAACCACTCTGCTCCTCCTGAATCCGAGGTTCGACTATCGGTCGGATTCTCCTTTCCAGTACCCTGGAATAGACCTTACCAGGGAGGCTGAGGAGTGTGATCCCTCTATAGTTGGAGCACACCCTCCGGTCCCCCTTCTTGAACAGAGGGACCACCACCCCGGTCTGCCAGTCCAGAGGCACCGACCCCGACCGCCACGCGATGTTGCAGAGCGTGTCAACCAAGACAGTCCTGCAACATCCAGAGACTTTAGGTACTCGGGGCGTATCTCATCCACCCCCGGAGCTCTGCCACTGAGGAGTTTGCCAACAACCTCAGTGACTTCGGCTTGGGTGATAGATGAGTCAGCCTCCGAGTCCTCCGTCTCTACTTCCTCTTCGGAAGACGTGGCAGTGGGATTTAGGAGGTCCTCAAAGTACTCCTTCCACCGCCCGACGACGTCCCCAGTCGAGTCAGCAGGTCCCCACCCGCACCGTAAACGGTGTTGGTGGAACACTGCTTCCCCCACCTGAGGCGCCGGACGGTTTGCCAGAATTTCTTTGGGGCCGACCGATAGTCCTCCTCCAGGGCCTCCCCGAACTCCTCCCAGACCCAGGTTTTTGCCTCTCGCGACAGCACGAGCTGCGGCACGCCTGGCCCGCCGATACCCCTCAACGGCCTCAGGAGTCCCACAAGCCAAAGAGGCCTGATAGGCCTCCTTCTTCCGCCTGACGGCATCCCTTACTTCCGGTGTCCACCACCGGGTTCGGGGGTTGCCGCCGCGACAGGCACCTGAGACCTTGCGACCACAGCTCCGAGCAGCCGCATTGACAATGGAGGTCGAGAACATGATCCACTCGGACTCAATGTCCCCAGCCTCCCCCGGGATTTGGGAGAAGCTCTCCCGGAGGTGTGAATTGAAGACCCCGCTGACAGCGGGCTCCGCAAGACGTTCCCAACAGACCCTCACTATACGCTTGGGCCTGCCAAGTCTGTCCGGCTTCCTCCACCGCCAGCGGATCCAACTCACCACCAGGTGGTGATCGGTTGACAGCTCCGCCCTCTCTTTTACCCGAGTGTCCAAGACACGCGGCCGGAGGTCAGATGACACGACAACAAAGTCGATCATTGACCTCCGGCCTAGGGTGTCCTGGTGCCACGTGCACTGGTGGACACCCTTGTGCTTGAACATGGTGTTCGTTATGGACAGTCCGTGACTAGCACAGAAGTCCAATACTGAACACCGCTCGGGTTCAGATCGGGGGCCGTTCTTCCCAATCACCCCTCTCCAGGTGTCACTGTCGTTGCCCACCGTGGGCGTTGAAGTCCCCCAGTAGAACAATGGAGTCCCCCGGTCGGTGCACTGTCCAGTACCCCTCCCAGGGACTCCAAGAAGGCCGGGGTACTCAGCACCGCTGTTCCGGCCCGTAGGCCGACACCACAGTGAGAGACCTGTCCCCAACCCGAAGGCGTAGGGACCCTCTCGTTCACTGGGGTAAACTCCAACACATGGCGGCTGAGCTGTGGGGCAATAAGCAAGCCCACGCCAGCCCGCCGCCTCTCCCCGCAGGCAACACCAGAGAAGTGGAGCGTCCAGCCCCTCTCAAGAGGATGGGTTCCAGTGCCCAAACTGTGCGTGGAGGTGAGGCCGACTATATATCTAGTCGGAACCGTTTCAACCTCCCGCACAAAGCTCAGGCTCTTTCCCCCCAGTGAGGTGACGTTCCATGTCCCCAGAGTTAGTCTCTGCGTCCGGGATCCGGTCGTCGAGGCCCCTGCCGTCGACTGCCGCCCAGATCCCTCTGCACCAGCCCCTTACGGATCCTCCTGCAGGTGGTGGGTCCACGGGAGGACGGCCCCACGTCACTCGTTTGGGTTGCACCCGGCCGGGCCCCGTGGGGAAAGACCCGGCCACCAGGCGCTCGCCGTCGAGCACCCACCCCAGGCCTGGCTCCAAGGGTGGGCCCCGGTAACGCCAATCCGGGCGACGTAACTGGCCTTGGTTTTTTTTTCGTCATAGGGGGCTTGTGAACCGATCTTTGTCTGACCCGTCACCCAGGACCTGTTTGCCTTGGGAGACCCTACCAGGGGCTTGAAGCCCCGGACAACATAGCTCCTGAGATCATTCGGCGCTCAAACCCCTCCACCACGTTAAGGTGTCGGTTCAGGGAGGGGCATGTGGAAATATGAGAAGACAGAAGGTTTGAATGGTTCTTCTGCACCTGAATTTACAGCTGTTAGAAAATCTGTCTGGGAAATTGTGATCAGTGTCAACACAATCTGAGAATAAAAGAGATTTGTGAGGCTCTCAGACCAAAAACATCAGTGCTTCTTTTGACGACTAATATTTTCTTTTTTTTTTTTTTTATTAAAAAGGGTCGAGTAGGAACACATTTTGAAGCATTGTAATATGAAAAGAAATTATTTAGCTGATTTGGACAGATTTTTCAAATTTGACTCTTTTGAGCTTTTGATCATCTTATGGCATTGTTCCCTCATCAAAAACATACCAAGATTTGCAATTAGCTTCATTCACACTGTCACAATAGTCCTGTTTACAAGCTCCTTTTCTCTACTCTTTCCCTGACCCTCACAAAAACACTCACTTTCACACTTCCCAGATTTGTGACATTAAAAGTAAAGATCCAGAGGTCTCGTGAGCTGTTTTTAAGACCATAAACCCTCAACGTTTGTAATTCCCTTTGCTGCCAGAAAGTGGAGCGCTAACACCAAATCCTGATGAGGAAGAACGCCAGAATGATAGAAAGTAATGTGCCATTTTTAAAACATACATTATTTTAAGTTCTAAAAGATGAAATTCCAACGCAAAGGTACAAGAGCATGTTTAAAGGACAATAACGATCATGTGTCCTTTAACATGGGCTCAAAATAGGCCCAAAAGAGAAATGTGGCTAAAAGTAAAAAGCATTATACGAAATTGAATTCTAATGTGTTTTCAGACTGAACCTTGGTCCGGTGTCAGCGTCACTAGCATCACTCGGCTCTCTCCTTCAACGAGTTTAGCCAAGGTGACCCACACACACACACACACACACGCAGCAGAGGACAAGAGCTGTTTGTGGGGTTAGCATCAGCGGGACATGGGGGCGCATAGCAATCAGGCATCAGACACCCATGGGTGCCCCTCAGACAGCCACACGGGTCACCCACAACCCAATCAGAGCGGGTTATAGGGCAACCAGACTGTTTCGTTCTCGGTCAGCAGACAAACGCGACAACAAAAACATCCGTCCAATGTGGCTACGAGATACAAGCAGGAATATGATCAAAATTATTATCTTTTCTCTATAGCTGATTTGAAAATGTGTCATTGTTGTGTTTGCTTTGAATAAAAACAAAACAGTTGACCAAAAATCCTTATCTTGCAATGCTAAAGACATGAAATACTAAAAGATAAAATACAGCAGGTTGGAGGTTCATTTATTCAATTACAAGTTATGGTCCTTGCAGGCTTCCTTCCAAGAACACCCACACAATTATGCCAGAAATGCGAGTGTTTTCAGAGGCTTTTACGTCAGTTAAATGCCCGACAGAGGCACAAGCACTTTACTTTACATGATCCATAAATCCAGTCGTTATGGACTGACATGGGAAAGCATGTTATTTCATACAGGATCATAACTATGTCATTCACATATGGCCGTTACTGTGCTTTGGACACAAGATAATTATTAGTGGGCTTTCACAATTTTATACCACAGTAAGGGAAGATCCAATTGCTAACTGCAGTGTGCTGAGACCCCGGTTACACGTACACATACTGTATATCTTCCTGTGTTTGGGAATGAAATAAACACTCTCCAAAATGAAGATTAAAAAAAAGCAAAAAACACAGCATATCTCCAACACGTGTGGACAAAAAATCTGCATTTTAAAGCTTTAAAGCATTTTTGGTCCATGTGCTTTGATAGACCGTGTAGGGTGAAATGGGGACGGGACAGTGAAAGGACTGCAGCAAAATGTCGAGATGCGAACTCATGACACTGCAGGTTGCTCACATGGCACGCACGTGTGCTATCCACTCGACCACGTGCGGCACTAAATCCACATATTTTCATATCTGAGCTGTGCGTGTCCATGGCGGCGTGGCTCTGAAACATCCCTGCTGCTGCTGGTGCAGGTGCTGCTTGAGGTTTACCAGTTTAGTTGTCGACCTGGCTATGGACACATGTGAGTGCACCATGAAGCACTTGGGTGAGGATGCGTTTATAAAAATATCTGGGGATGTGTAACTGGAGACTAATTCCCACTGCACTGATTGCACCTCAATGTTAGCTTTTTTAATGCTTGTATATTGAGTTCTACATTTCTTTTAATTTTTAACACTTTAACTCATGCTGTGATAAAAAAAAAAAAGTTGCATTAATATGAATTAACACAAACAAACACTGAAGGTCGTGGTGTTCTCGACTGTGTAGCGCACTGCTCTTCGCTGTTTTATTCTCACTAGTATTAATTGTCGCGCTGCTCTTTGCGCTGCTGAAGCTTGACCAGATCGTCATTGTGCATAAAAATTAGTTCTGAACTGACCTACCGGAATAAATAAACGGTACATAAAAATACCTCTTTAATTACAAAGCCTATCAGAATGAACTGAGGTGAAATCGGTGGCATTATTTGAACCCAAAGGTGTGCTTGTTGTCGGCCGAAACGTTTAAATATAACAGATATCCCAAGCTTAAGTTTAAGTTTAGATATTTCCTTCGAAAACGTTGCTGCTCCCAATGAGAGCTCAACGTGTCTGGCAGCTGATCTTATTTTACTATTGCAAGATAAATTGAATAACCTCGACGTGGTCATCATTTAAACAGTTTTAGACGTTTAACCATATTGCATCACTATGACCCTAACAGGCTTCCGTCTACAAAAACACAAACGTAATTACTACCAGGAACACTGCGCAATGCGGACCTCCCATACGTCCATTTCCATTAACTGGCCTGTCGCAAGTGCATTACTTTATACGTGTAATAAAATCCGGCGATAATTTACCCTGACGTCTATAAAAACATATGCGATTCCAGCCTTACGTCATTCTCATGTGACTTCTTTTTTTTCAACGCCGCGGTTCACCACTTTAACACAACTTTTCATTTTAACATCTGGAAAAATGCGGTGCGTTGGACTGGGAGCGGAGCCACGGCCGCGACGCTCAACACTTTTCGAACGTTCATCCCAGCGTTTGTGCCGTGATGTCATCAGGAAGGCAGACGGAGTGCGCGAGGTTTTTTTTTTCTTCAAACGAACAAGACCTTTTACGAATGTGGTGATTGCATTATGCTGATTTCGTGCGTTTTCGGTCCGAAAAGTCAACGGTTGCAAAGGTGTGTTGTTGTCTTTGTTTCCACAGGAGTAAAGTGAATGATGACTGCACCAAAGGAGACTGCTTTTGGATTGGTTGAATCTGTTTTAAATCTGGATGCAAAACTGCCTTTTTGTAGTCAGCCTAGTCTAGTAACGACAAGTCTCCTCTCATTTAAAGATCCAAGACATTAATATAGAATGTACTCTAAATTATGCATTAAAATCACACACGCTTTCTTCTATGACAATATACTTCTGTGGTCCAAGAGTCTCTAAAAGACAGTAGCTCTGTTATGGAATCAGCTCCTCCCCGAGTTAAAGAGGCCGACACAGTCTCTTCATTTAAGACCAGGCTTAAAACGTTCCTCTTTGAAATGCTTATCAGGCCCAATTTAGGACACAAATAAAAAGCTAGTTTCCCAACTACGCTGCCCTAGGAGCAACTATGCTGGGGGAAGTATTCAATTCAATTTATTTTTGTAACACCAAAATCACAGTAGTTCCTCGAAGGCGGCAGTGGAAAAAACAGAATAAACAATGTTCATAGGGACTTGTAAGTCCCAGTATGGCAGCTTGAGCACTATCCTTGCTTCTGACTACTTTTTCTATCAACAATATTTAATATTTAATTTCATTGCAATTTGTTCATCGCTTTTCCTTCTTTTTCTCCCACTTCCTGACTGGAGGGAGCAGGCACATCGAGACCTGTGATCCAGATGCTCCTCAGCTGCCTGCGGTCCTGGAGAAACGGTCTACTCCATATGAACGGTTCTTCATCGGCCTCGAAGAATTGGTTCTCCTCCTGAGTGGGTCAGCTCCACCGTCTGCAAATTGAGGCGTGTCCCCCTGTCCGTCCGAGGGAGTCGGATCTCTCCTTCACTGTGGAACTCCTACAGGTTTCTACTTTCCCAAAGAGGTTTGGTAGTTTTTGGCTGAAAAGGAGGGTCTAAGGACGGGGGGCTTGGGACAGCTGTCTAATGCTTGGACATTACCCAGTCCCTATGAACATTGTTTAATCTGTTTTTCACTGTCACCCGTAGAGGCAACAGCTGTTGTAATTTTGGGAGTTACAAAAATAAATTGAATTGAAATTGAATATCTGTTTCTGGATAACTGCTATTTTCTTCTTCTTTTTTCTTTTTTATTGTACTGATATATGTATTTTATATGTAGGTTATTACATGTTTTGAGTGATGATACCACCATCACATTCTATTATATGTTGGGTGGGCAATATTGATAACACTGAATACCTTAATTTTTGAGTATCTTGATAATGATAGTCAGATTAAGACAATCCAACAGAAATGTATTAAAACCTGATTTTAAATGCATTAGTTGAGGTTTGATTATCTGAGAAATGTGAAATGTCAAATCAATCACAAAAGTGCAGAAATGTCACCTTGTACCCTTATTTGAAAGCTGTTTCTGTATTATTATTTTTTTAAATATATATAAACGATAAACTCTGTATACAAGTTTAGCATATCTTCAAAACAACATTAATGATACTCTCTGCATTTACATATATTGTCCACCCCAAGTGTATTTATTATATGCTTTATTTTTTTACCAAATGAAAATACATCTAAATCTAAAAATTTTAACAAACTTGGCGCCACAGATTTGCAATAAACATTATTTTATCCGTCCACCATTTTGTGTGTAAAAATTGAAACACAAATAATAGGTGTGCTGTAGTTTAAACAGACCAAATGGCCTTAAAGGTACAGTCAGGGTTCACAAACGACTTGTCTGCAGGGTCTTGAAGATAGAAAGACAGAATTGAGGTGAGTAACGACCCTCAGAATAAAAGACCATTCAGAAAATGTAGGGTTTTTTCGTACAATAAAAACTATAATAGATAAGTTTAACGTCATACTGTGGAACATTCCAGGCAGAGCAATAACAACCGCGTGGAAAAAGCGAGTGACGCCCATCGCCAGAAAACACAGAATATTGGACCATTAATTCATTATGGATCAACTGATTATACAGATTTTACAGCTTCGAAGTTGCGGCGCCTTGATAACCAAAGCAAATCGCCGCGTTTCAGATGCTGCTCTTTGGGGAACACCGACAGAATAGAAAATCTATAACGAAGCTTTATAAGAGCGCGTGCCGACATGACTAATAGACCGCGGCGCTGAAAACAATAGCTGACCGCAGAGAGCGAACGGGACGGGCGCAGAGGCGGAGGAGAAACGCTGAAGAGACACGGTGTCCGGTGAGGCCAGGCTGACACCGAGCGTTCAAATCACGGCGGCTGATTCCAACCGGAGCGGACGGCGGGGAGAGGGTGAGGGGTGAGAGAGAGGTTAATGCATCAGGGTGCTGAGAGGGATGGAAGGGCCCAGTCCGAACTACTCAAAACAAAAAGAAAATGGAACTGACAAGCTTGTCTTCTATTTTCATTCTGAATTCTGTGATTACTCTCTGGGGCGCATAATCCATCTTTGGGAGCAGGAGGATGGAACTTGGAATCAGAGCCAAACTTTAAATAGAAGGGATCCAAGGATTAGAACAGAACCAAACCAAGTCCACATCAAGGACAAAAAATGAGTCAGTTCAGGACCAAATAATGCACAACAATCATGTCAACACAACTTAACATATTTTGAGCAGCTTTACTTCAGCAGATTAGATTCTAATTTACATTCTAAAACATGAGTCCGAAGTATAGAAAATACAGATTACTTACCATTAGCCATGCTCTCTTTACTGGGATTTGCAGTCGATGCAATGGCAGCTCAGGAATTTACATGAAGAACAAACTGTACGCTAATATAAGCATCTACATAGCTAATATTCTCTAGCTTGATGTAGAATCTGGGAATATTTAAACAGTGATTCTGAGCCTCAGGGAGAGGGCCTCATAAACAGGCTTATGAAACAAGTGTGAAGCTGAACACCACTCCAGTTATGTTTTGATTACGTTACATGGTTACAAGCTCAAAATAGTACATTTAGTATAGGTGTCATTTAAGGAGAACTAAGTTACATTTTGACCTTATTAAATATGTATTGAGGGGATTTGAAGTGTCCGTCATCGCCCCCTGTGTCTGTCTCTGCTCTGTCTTATGTAAAAAAATAATATGTAGAAAAAAAGAAAAGAAACAACTGGGTATTATTTTCATTGGAAGCGGCTTTAAGATGAGTGAATAATAATTTCAACATATTGCAACAATAAATGGAAAATGCCCATGTTTGCTTTTTCACGACCCATCTTGATTGTTTTGCACATTAATTCGAGTTATTTGGGTAACAAAATAACATTTGAATAACCTGTTTAGTCATCCCAGTTAGACGTGAGAAAGTATGAAGCGCCAAATCAAATGATGAAGCGGGAAAAACAAGTGTGATTTATCTGCTGCATAACACCTGTACAGCCACAGGAACAGTTCCTGCTCACACGCCTCGGAAAGCATCACACTGCAGGGCTGACTGAGCGAGAATGTGACAAGACCATATGACTGCAAAATAAATCCCCTGTACGATCTGCTATTTGGCAATTTTGTCATTTGTGAGTGTGTTCTTCTGTTGAAAGCGGCGCTACAGACTGTGCGCTCGCCGGCTCGCTCAGGTATTGTCCTTCTTCTGCTCTTGTTATTCTCCACGGGGTTTAATGTTAATATATACCTTAAGAGAAGTGGGCGATAAAGACTGCTGCCCAGGGCTTGGCAGCAGGGGCCTCAAGGACTCCAAATCCAAAGTTATTGTCAAACCATTTTAGATGAAGAACCCAGAGCCGAGAGGTTCCATTCCCGCTCGACCAATTCTGTGGTTGCTCCTTAAGGAAGACACTAACCATGTAGTATGACGTTGAATGGTTGGTGGCGGCCTTGCTTCCATCAGTCAGCCCCAGGACAGCTGGGCTACAATAGTAGTTTGCCACCCTCCGATTATGTGCTATATAAAAAAAAGAAAAGCTAAAAAACAATTGCAGTACCATTAGAAATATCATAAAACGATTTCAGAACAAGCTGCAGACAACAGAGGACTGATAGTCAAAACTTTAGTCAAAGTTACAGCACAGCATTGTTTAATTATTTTTAAATTGTTTCAAACTACAGATCAGGACCTCAACTGTGACAGCCTGGGGCCTCCAAAGTCCTTGTTCCGGCTCTGCTGACGGCTCACCCAGGGGGCAGTGAGGTGATGGGTGGACTACACTACACCGGCGAAATGTTTTGGGTTCAAAGCTAATGCAAACTTTACTCAACTAAATATTAAATATAATGGACTGAATACTACACAATGTTTTTTAGTGATTACTTGAGTTTGTGGTATTATCTAATTTATTAGGCTCCAAACTTTTAACACGGCATAGTTGTAGTCTTGTTGTTTTTTATTGATTTTATGTATCCATGCTATTAGCAACTTAATTGTCTTGTTTTTATTATGATTGTTTTTTATCCATGTCTCCTTTAAACGTTATTTTATTTCCCAATGCGCAGCGCTTTGGAAACGCTTGTGTTCTAAATATGGCTACAAGTAACCCCACCTCTTTTCATTTCCAAATGTGAATGTGCTGTCTTTTTAGTGGGTTTTTTGAGGTTGTACAACATTTAACATGGCAAAATGTAACAAAGTTTGAAGTCGGCATGCTCCCGTGCACATCACTATATTTAGAGTTGCTCTGCGTACAGCTGGTGTGAGCAGAGACACTTGCGCAGCATCAGGTGCTTTTCCAGCTCATATGTTCTCGCCGAGTGCTATTAAAAACACTGTACATTACACTGGAGCTGAGGGACTGACTCCAAAGTGCACTCACACGTTTGGATTCTTAAGTTAAAGTGTAAAGACGTACAATGACGTCTGGAAGCTGCTACCTTCTAACCTTTGGACTATGGAGATGTGCTTTATACAAATGCAACAGCAAAGCGCTTACAATCATCAAATACTCATTTATTTATGTATTTATTTACCTTTATTTAACCAGGAAAGTCCAACTGAGATTTAGAATGTATTTTTCTTTTTTCTTTAAATGCATTTTGTATTTATAGAATGGAGTGGTGCATGTATCATTGTGACTCATGACTGCGGATGTATGCACTCAAGAGACTTTTACTACTTGTCCGTCCCCCCGGGGTCAGGCTGATTAGGGAAACCGAGCCTTTAGCTAAGCTGCTCCTGCAGCTCGGAACTCTCTCCAGGATGAACTGAAATTGTGTGAGCTGGTGTCACTGAGGGCTTTTTGCTCCAATTTAGAAAACAAAGAGTGTAAATCTTATGAAAATTGTCAGCACTTCTAAATGTACTCGTGTTTTTAGCGAGAAGCAGATTTTGCCCTTTGCCCCATGTCACCCTTGATTGGTTAAGGCATAAATAAATACAAGATGCTTGCCATGACCTGAGATGCCTCTAGCTGCCAATGATATGACGAATACTGTAAATGTATTTAAATGCAAAACAGAGGTTATGCAAATGGCTGCTACAAAAAAAGTGTACAACTCTGCTTAATATTTAGTTTGTGTTTGACATTTAGTAAGTAAACAGTTGTAGTAAACCAGATAAACAACAGGAACACTGCAGCTATGCTCCCATTTATCACTGATAAAGACTTTGCAGTTGAATGTATTACCCTTTTCTCCTTAAATAACATGTTTCTGTGTCTGGGTGTCGTGAAAAACAAATGATGTGGGCCGAGTTGAGGTGTCGTTAGCAAACAAGCTAGATAAGCGTTGTCGCAGCGACATCGAAGAAACTACTTTTAGTTTCCATTTTGCTGTTTGAGCCCAAAGAAGCAAAGAAAAACACTTTATCTGTTGTGCCGCTCATAATTCTGCCACTCAGTCGGAATGTTTGGGAGCCGTTTCTGAAATGAAGAGTGTCAGTGCATAAACCTCTTCACTGAATACTTGCATTCAAATGTATTCTGCGATTCCCAGTGGGGGGACTTCAAAGGCACTGCAGGGGGGCCCCCAAATGTTGTCCATACTGCAAGTGAGATTGAGTTGGAAATCAAATGTTATTAGTATTATTACATGACTACTAATTGTTAGAAGATAAATCATTGTTATTTATATTTTTCAGTATAAATTTGAAAGGAAAAACATTACATTCTCCTTTTTGTTACTGGGGACTTTAGGAATGGGTACTATCACGTATGCTGTTACATGGCCTATTACAGTATTACAGTATAAAAATACAAGTTTGAAGGGGGTCGGTGGTATGGGGGCACCACTGACAATTTCTGCTTTGGGCACAAAATTAAAATTGTTTCAGTAAAATTAGTATTTGATTAGAACATGTTTACGTTATTTAGCTGAGGGGGACAGACAGGTCAAGTTTATGAAATATTTAATCAAATGCAAATGTAATTAATTTGTATTTTTTTCATTAATTGAAATTACTTTAATTATATCAATGTTCATGCCACAATCTACAATTCAGATTTATAGCACTTTATATGAAAATGTTTTTTTTTTTTTATGGACTTTTTCCTTTGTAATGCCAAACAAATATAGCAATAGTATCCTGAGCGGGTGCGCATTTTTTATGTCCAAAAAGCGATCTTAATTTAACAATTATTGACGTCATCATAACCGAAGAACAGTGAAATCTTTAAAGGGGACATAAATGAGACTTTCATGAACTTTAAACGACGTTTGATTCTTGCATGTTTCAGTAAATACATGTCGGGATCAAAAAGTGTTGCAATAGCCATTTTTCCACAGTAAAAACACACCAAAAACCTGCTGTTTTAGATCAATATTGTGGTTTACAGACCAATAAGTGAAACATGATCTACATGCTGTGTGTTCTGTAGTTGAACACAAATGTTTAGTTTGAGATAAACCACAAAAAGAGGATCTGGTGGACCAATTTAATCATTTGTGTCAAGTTAAATCCAACAATATTCTGTTAGTAGCGCATTTATAAGACGTTTACATTTCTTTAGCTTGCGGCTCAGCGTTGGGCATGGTGTTTACGTACAGTATGAGTAAACTGAACACACGGTACAACTAATGGCAGCTAAGGAACTGTTTCCACTGTAGGGATGTCAAGATGATTAGGTTAATCGATAATCGTGATTATTTAGGTCACAATATAATCGTAAAGACTAAAACATTAGAATTGTTTAGAGAAAAAATCTATTCAATTTATAAAAAAGTACAAATGTTCCAGCTAAATTATATCTTATTTTGGTTCAATTAAAAGAAATCTGACGATTTTAGAAGCAAAATGAAGTCCTTTTTGCTCAGCTTTTCCTCCAAAAAAAATAAACCTAAATGTCAAGTGCGTTTTTATCGTGCGGTTTATGTCAAATTGATCGCTCAGAAAGTTTGAGTTCAAAAAGCAGCTCACATATTGAGGATTGGTGATGTGTTAAGAAAACAAGAAGGAAAGAAAATGTAGGATTTTATTGTTGTTTTGGTCGTGAGGTCGATAACAGGGAATAATTGTTAAATCGCAATGTTTATTCTCACAATAATTACACAAAAATGTGAAAA
Organism: Chaenogobius annularis; assembly: GCA_015082035.1. Classification (NCBI taxonomy): domain Eukaryota; kingdom Metazoa; phylum Chordata; class Actinopteri; order Gobiiformes; family Gobiidae; genus Chaenogobius; species Chaenogobius annularis. The sequence goes on from BJKM01000914.1 coordinate 144,598, forward strand.
TGTGACATCCCTATTTCCCTGATTTCCTTACAATCTGTATTGAAAAAGAGCCTAATTAAAATGCGTAGATATAATTCTTGAGCTGGATAATTTGTTGTGTTGTTTTAGACATTTTAAAGCAGAACTAAGTAACTTTTACCTTATTGAATGTCTTTGTAAGTCCCTGTGATGGTTAAATGTATTTTAGGAACGTTTGAAGTACCCATCGTCGCCCCCTGCTGTCTCTGAACAGAAAACCAGCCTTGCAAGACAACTCTCCTGAGAAACCCTCGCTCTTTTTTTTTTACATTTGGCATGTGAAATGTTTTTGTTTGTGATTATACCGTATTATTATGATAAAGAAAGAAAGAAAAACATCTGAAAAAAATAAATAAAAATGTTTTTTGTCTTTTTTCTGACAATGTATTTTCACAAGAGAGCTCTAGGGGGAACTCTATTGCCAGAGAGAAACATTTTATCTCAAGAGACTTCCTGGTAAAATAAAGGATAAATAACAAATTAACAAATAACAAATTCGAGAAAAAGAGCTAGTTAAAATGTCTTTCATTCAATCTGATCGTCACCAAGTGTTCAGAAATAAATGTTCTGAATAAGAAAGTTAGTGTAATATAAAAACAACACTTTACATTTAGATTTACTTACGGGGCATAGATTGACTGACAATAATTATTGCTATCAAGTCTTTATGGTTGTGTTGTGACCATATCTTAACATCCCTATTGAGTCGTGAGTCTATACACAGTAAATAACCCTTTGCAGCAGCTTTAGTGGTCTCCTTGTTGGTTGTACTCACATGCGACGCGGACGTGGGCCTTTCGACTCTTGGTGGTCCCAGCCGAGCTCCAGGCCACGCACTGGCACCAGTAATCCTCCGGCCCAAACAGCTCGTCCACCTGCTGCCTCGTGATCTCGATGCTGGCCTCCCGCACCACCAGACCTGCACCGGACACAGACACAAAGCATGGGGTGAGCTTTCGGACGAGGAAGGGCATTTTCGGGAGCTTTGTCTCTCTCTGGCTCATATGGACGCTTATTCTGCATTATTTCTATTTCTGTTATATAACGTGCTCTTGGTATCTCAGCGTCTCAGCGTTTTAGAACTTAAAATAATGTATTTATTGAAAAGCGCACAACTTTCTATCAATCCATTGGAAAAACAAAAAATACCTTACACCGAGATGCTTATGTATGTATTTATTTATTTATTTGACAAGGTGATATAGATGTAGCAATTACATTAAAGTCTAGATGAACCAGATGCATTGTTTTGAGTGTTATTTGCACCTGAGGCTTTTAGAACATTAAAATAAATGAATAAATAAAGTAATTAGCAAAAGCAATTTAACAGCAGATATGCTCAGAATGAGTCTGCCGGTGATTTATGGACTTAAAAACAGCTGTCACTTATGATGTCAAAATCTGGGAACTTTGAAACCAAGTGTTTTTGTGAGGCTCTGAGAAGGAGAAGAGAAGATGAATTCATAAACAGGATGTGTGAATGAAGCTAAACACAACTCTAGATATATTTTTGATGAGGGCACACTGTTAGAACAGGGTTAAAAGTTCTTATACTTATATTTAAGAATTTAAAAAAACATGTTACAAATTTGATCCCAATTTGGCAATTTTGAGGTTTCACAATCGCAATATAAAATTACCTAGCAACCAACTTAAGCTCTTATAATGTACACACATTATTATTTGACAAACAAAATGCTTTAAACACCTGCATAATGTTGGAAGGGTCAGAGAAAGATGTTCAGAGTCTCCCTAGAGTGAAACTCGCTCCACTTCCTGTTATTTTTAACGTAACATTTCTTCACATACTGCTACTTGATTCGTATAAAACTATCATGTATATTTACACCAGGTTTTATCCCACCAAAAAAAGTAAAGAATAGAAAATCATAAACCTGGCATAGATGCACTTTAACTTCAACTTTTTTAATGCACAAACATGCCTCTGGCATGTTTCGGCAAGTTACAGTCATAAACACTACACGTTTTAGTTCCGCTTAAATACATTTTTTGTGGTTTTACTTCGGAAGTTTAACCCCTCGATATCTGACTTTTTAACCGGGCACATGGGAGCAAACGCAACCGTTACAGCATAAACAATATAAACCTATAAACACATGGGAACAGATGCAGCCTGCTTATTTGTAATGGCCTTACATGGACACTATGGGGAGCGCCACTGTCACAAGCCCCGCTCACACACACACGCACACACGCACACACACACACACAGAGGAGCTCTACACCCGAGTCCACCGGCCTGAACCCACGGCAATTATAAGATGACACGGGAAACTCCAGCGAGCCAGGTCATTCAGCAGCAGAGGCGGGACAAGCCAGCGGAGACCAGGGTTCACGAGAAGGAATGGACCAGCTGAGGCCGTTAAAACGCACAACAGCCATTACACACTCAATGTATTTTCTAAAAACTTTCACTGTGGCGTTTTCTTGGAGCCTGTGGAGTTCACACTGCGAGCACTTTTCTGCTCGTTCCACTTTCATTCTGTCAACGCTCTTTGAAAACAGTAACTCTATAGGGCTTTTGGCGTTGCAAAGCAGACAGCTTTCAAAACTGCATGGATGATATAACAGAAAAACAGAGAGGCAAGGCCATAAGTGTAAATGTGCAGGCCAAGCACTCACATGTTAAGGGTACTGCTTACCAAAGTGGTATATCAATTTCAATGACTCAAATGAATATTTATTATTTATTTGAAATTGGAAGGAAAAAAAACGACAGTTAAATGATTAAATAGAATGGCCCCTTCATCATATGAAAAGCTTTGATATGTTGAAAGAATCCTTTGACTTGGATAAACAGGACTTTTATAGGTATTTACAAATAAGGAGTTATTTTAACCTAATCCCCCTAAGCTGCGGACAAAAAATCTGAAAATAAAATGCACCTGAATTGAAAATAAAGTAAAAACACATACAAATGTATATAATGTGATTCAATGAGTGACTGACAGGGTGGACTGAATGGGATTTTCCCAGTGGGATGATGGGTATATGGGCCGGTGTAGGTCGAGCTGTAGAGAAGGCGAGCAGAGCCGCCGGGCCCCGTGGGTCTCTGTCGTCCTGTCGACCCCTGATTTAGCTGTGTCGGCCCTGACTAGAGACCTGTGGTGGACGGGATTTCCCACGGGTCGAATGCTGCAGGATCAGGCGGTTTTGCATGGCCAAAGAGTGTTGATCGGGTAGTGTGCGTCGCTGACCACTTGGTGTAATCGAGGACCGAGCAGTGGAGACGAGAGGAGGAGACTCTGTGTCAGGTGGATGTGTTGTCACAGGACACATTAACCATGTGCGTAGAACAACGCTGGGAAACTTTATGAATGGGCTGATGCGAGAGGCGTGTCCGCGGCGCAGTCTGTGAATGAGCTTTTGGGTGTCACACATTTCTCCCTCTGAACAGTTTCAATGGGAATAGTTCAGTTCAGTTTATTTATTTAAAGACCGTCCCGTGCGGTTCTCTAGTTCAGAGCTGTCTAAACGTGGGCCATTCACGGACTGTCTCATTGCAGTAAAATGATCGCGGGCCATAACCCTCAAATACCAGGCTTATTTGAGGCTGTACTCTGCATTGTGTATGTTAAAGTTGGTTTAAAGCAGTGTTCTCAAACAGAGAGTCGGCTATAGGCCCACAGAACATTCGGTCCTCAGGTGAAGTGAGCAGTTGGATGTTTAAAGTTGCACTATGTAAGTTTTCTAGTTGAGGGTCCTTCACATACAGAATTTCACATACAATTGTTCTTGCTTTGGCTGGAAAGTTCCACAGTTGATATACACTCATCTATCTTTCATGTATCTAGTTAAAAGTACTTGGTTACATGCTGTACTAAAAAAATGGATGCTGATCATGAAATAATTTGAGAAAATCTATATAAACCAATATTCAGCTCTGTTTATATAACAAACCTATTGAATCAAGCTGACATTATATAGTAGGATACCATACACCTATGGCCAACTTAGTCTATTAAATAAATAAATAGATTAAAAAAAACAACAAAAAAACACTTTTCTGATTAAAGAACCCCCTGCACTGAATAGGACTTCGAGAAGTCAATATTTCTTCAACTCCCAGACTACTTTTTCCACCCAGTCCGCCCCGGCTACACAGGTCAGGAACAAGATTTTTGTCTTATTTTTGTCTTATTCATTGTAAGCAGATTAAAACACATTTCTGCTGTGATTTGATTATTTTAACAAACCATGTAACTTGGATGGATGTCATACTGGCGTGACCACAGTGCGCAGTTTGATGTGGCTCACAGTGGTCCAAGGGGCCGCTCAGGGAGATTGTGTTTTTGCTTAGACAAATGAAGAATTAGAGGGAACATTGATTATAACCATGAAATTAAACAAAACAATGACGACTGTAATCTTTTGATTGAAATATTTGTTAAATCTTACAAATCTGAGCTTTCAAGGGGAATAATAATTTCTAATTAATATACATGTATTGATGATTCAGGCAGTAATAAACGGATCATAGGCTCAGTGATATAGTGGTAGTGTATGTTTAGAGTTTGAAGAATTTTAACTTCTGTTAAACCACTGTTTAGTATCTAAATGTCCAAATTACGTCACACTACAGCAGCATAAGATAAAAAGTGTAATTATGTTTATTATGGGTAATTACAGGGTTAGGTTATTCATTCTTGCCCTAATCCTAACCCTGTGTGTACTGTAAATAACCTGTTACTTAAAGTGTGTGTTTTTCGGAGAATTATATAGAACAGGGCAGTAATCTCAACCTGAACCCAAAACCTTTTCCTCACTCTCCAAACACCCCCTGACCTGAGTAATGGTGTTTTCCAGTCTATTGTTAATGATTACTATTACATTTTCTTGTTTAATTGCTTTTTTATGCCCCACAATTAGGAATGAGGAAACACCTCAATAAAGTACAGAGCAACACATTTACATAGCATTACATTGTCATGAAAAAGCACAAACATGTATCTTGTTAAAATAATTCCACCAGTATGTTATAACTGTGGTTTGTCATTAAAATGTGGTTTTATTCAAGTTTTATTTTGGGTTAAAGTATGTTGCATTTTTTCATATTGTTGTTGTGTAGACCTTTCATGTGTTTTGACCGCCGCCGCCGCCACCACCACCAGGGGGCGTGACCGAAAGACCTGTGGTAAACCGTTTACTACAGTGGGGGAGGAGGCGCCGCAGGGGGAGCGGGGCGCGGGGCTAATGGAGTCAGACTAATGCGTGCGGGACATATGGGTGAGAACATAAAGAGGAGCTGAGGAGATGTGCACTGCCCCATTACGCAGGATATTACGGTAAGAACAGTCAAATATTTAGGGAGCAATTACGGCCTATAATCAGATTTAAATACAGGATGCTGCAGGATTATTTCCTTTGTACGCCGTTCAGGGGGTTTATTTTGTGGCACCAGCACGCAGGAGACACTTCGCCAACTCGCGCACGTTTGAGTGAGTGACGGTTATGGTGATCGGCAGCCACGTCGTTGTAACTCAGCCCCAAGGCAACTGTAGCTTACCACTAATGAGTGTAGAATAATGCAATGTAAAGCAAAACAGCTCTCCGTAAAGCCCGTTTTTTTTTTTTTTTATGAATGTCACTACAAGACGTGAGGGATTTAAAATTGTAAGACGGCTTTATACCCAACGACACTGACCTGAGAGTTAAGGCCTGGATAACAAAAAGGTACTGTATACAGGTTTTTTTTGTTTTTTTTGTTTGTTTTTTTTACCAGATTGTAAAAGAAAATCAAATGAAAACCATTCGATATGCAGAAGGAATCCTTTGGCTTGGAGAAACAGGACTTCTATAGGTATTTACAAATAAGAAGTTATTATAACTGTAATATAAATTAAACAAAGTCATTTTTATTAAGGCTTATAAATTAGAACTTTCAGGGGGAATAATATCTAAACTGCATGAATGAATGCATTAGCAATCTAGATAACCACCAAAATTAAATGGGAAAGAGAAGGTACAGTACCTCCTGACGCAGCCCTATTCCAAAATTGAATTAATGATTTGCCAAACAAACAATACCCCATGATGACAATGCAAAAGAAGGTCATTTGCATTCTTTGCAAAATGTCTTTGTTCACAGCCATTTTCAGATCTCAGCTTTGGGCTCTGAAGGACATGCACAGAGTGTTCCTGCAGCCCGGTGGTTCTGAAACGTTTTAGCCCTTGGGCACCCCTATACGTGCGTTTCCTGAGCCGAAAGCCCGAGCTCAATTTCTCTAGCCACGCCCAGGCCTGATGACTGCCACACCTGTTCTCAACCTAGAAATCACTTCAATGGGACATTATTGCTGTCATTCATTATCAATCGCCACCTCTCGATTCATTAACATTCGTAAAATGGAAAAAAAATGACATTTGTACTTTTGACAAAATGAGACTTAAATGTAGGACAATTTTATACACTTCTTTTTTAGATCTATTGGGCCATTATTACCCATTTAGTTTGTGTCACGTTCTGTGTATTCTGTTCTAATGTTTAAATTAAAATTAAAAAAAAGAAGAAGAAGAATTTCAAGTGATAAAGTAGAGAAAAATATGTATACTCTTACTATTGTAGACAAAGATTGAGAATGACTCTTGGCATCTTGTGTCCAGATGACTACAACTGAATCTTTTTCCACAGTGGAACACTCCAGCGCATGACAGCAGCTGTAACAGGGCACATATGCACACTGTTCATGCAATCAGTCAAGGCTACGAACAAAGTTTGTCTGAGCAAATATCAGGCTCTTGGTGACGTGTGGTTTCATGGCCATTGTTAGGCCTTTGTTGGACTCGTTCGCTAAGGCAAGCGCTACATGCTAGCAGTGTTTCTGCATTTATAAAAGTGAGTAAATTAAAGGGAAATGAGGAGATATGGTCCTGGTTCACTGAGCTCTTCTGAAATAACTTCAAAGGATTACCCCGGTCACATGTTTGTGTTTAATGTTCATCACATGCTTATGTTTACTCTGGTCACATGTTTGTGTTTACGGTAGGTCACATGCTTGTCTTTACTGATGGTGACATGTTTGCATTTACCGCTGATCATATGTTTGTGTTTACCGATGGTCACATGCTTGTGTTTACTGTTGGTCACATGTTTGTGTTTATTGATGATCACATGTTTGTTTACTGTCACATGTTTGTGTTTACCGTTGGTCACATGCTTGTCTTTACTGATGGTGACATGTTTGCATTTACCGCTGATCATATGTTTGTGTTTACCGATGGTCACATGCTTGTGTTTACTGATGATCACATGTTTGTTTACTTGGTCACATGCTTGTGTTTACTGATGTTCACATGTTTGTTTACTTGGTCACATGCTTGTGTTTACCGATGGTCACATGCTTGTGTTTACTGACGGTCACATGTTTATTACTCGGTCACATGTTTATTACTCGGTCACATGTTGACAGACTGATCTGACCACCATCTCCTCTGATGATGGTCCCTTATGTTCGTCTGTATTCAGATTCATTTTATTGTTTTAGTGTGTGTATAAATAAAGTTTAATTTGATTTGATTGTGGACGCAGTGAGAGGAGAGCTCACTCTGTGACCAATATTACAGAATATCCGACAGGCTTGTTAAAAATTGCTGCTCGTCTTTGGTCGTACAACGGTTCATTTAAGCTTTGTCCCTGATTCACTTTGAGACCCAGGATTTTGAACAACGATTCCAGATTTTCTCCACAATCAGTCATCTTTGATAGCAGCAGCGGACGCCCGGTTTATGTCTATTAGATGCAAAAATCAAACCCCAGTTAAACTTCATTTGAGGTTTAATTTCATTTCAGACTGAGGTCATTTGCTGAGTGGGGATGGTTAGTGTTTATCATGTGAGAATTACAGATAATCTTTACAATCAACATTAAATGAGACAAAACATTCAGCATAAAGTGCTTCAAGTTCTGCTCTAAGTAGTAATAAGAATAATAATAATAATAATAATAATGATGATTCTTATTCCAATAGCGTTGCTTCTTTATGGCCTTTAGCTTATTTTCCAAACATTATTTTCTAATGGGGGTCTTTTCTCCTTGGAGGTGTTATTGCTTTGCTTGTAACCATTTAACTTACCAATCTTGCATTTTTTTGGTGTTCTAACCAGTAACGTCAAATATACCATACTGCGGAACATTTTGGGGCGAAGTAACAACCTCTAAATGGAGATGAAATGGCGAAAAGTCGCACTGTGCATCTTTGGGTTTTACAACCTAACATACCAATGCTTTGGGATTTCACGCTCTTTAAAAAAGCCACTGCCACTTATAACTCTGCACCGCTGTGAGTCAAAATAAAGCCTTTTCTCTTCAGCAAGTTTGTCTAAAGGAATCAGCAGCATTGACTAAACTCCCTGGACTCAGCTCTCCTCACTTTGCTCCAGCGTGAAACCGAGACTGCTCTTAACGTCCGTGACTTAAAAACCGCTGCTCTGTCCCCAGGCAAAACTCTGCTCTCCGAATCCAGTGCACATTGTATTCCATATGTCGCCTATAACGAAGCACAGCCCACTATACGTGTCAGCGTAATGCCCGAGCTCTCAGACTATAGACGGGGAAAGGAACAGTGGTGTAAATTGAAAGAAGATTCGAGTTGGGTAAACACAGGAGGCTGGACGCTTTTCCAGGCAGAGAAAATCAATGTTTATAATGGCAGAATGTGTTCCGTTTATCACCGCGGCGAGAGGATAAGCAGACACACAAACCTGAGATGGCCTGAGATTACTTTTGGATTGGAGTGGTGGAGAGCGGACGTTACAGAGAGGGGGGAAAAACACGGCCGAGGTGATGAAGTCTGGGACAGATCCAGAGCACTGACTCGGTGTCAAACTAAACTCTATTGTCTTGATACATTGAGAAGTTCCCTCGCCTCTCAAAAACAATCAGAAGGAGTTACATTGTTATTAGTTTTATTTAAAGAATACATATTCTGGGAAATTGCAAAACTCCTCACAGAAAGGTCCCACTCCGACTGGGACTCATAAAACATTATTAAGAATGGAATCTGCAGCAACAGGAGAGGTTTCTTAAATGAAACAAATGCATCATAAAACAGTCTTTGTTCTTCTGGTGCACAGAGAACCTGTGGGGCAATTAGAATAGAGCAGGCTTTCTCAAATGGGGTGACGCTGCGTGAGTGCAGGGTGCCGGGGAAAATTATAGTTTGATGTCATTTTTAGAATGAAGACAAATTAACTAATGAAATTATTGATTCATGAAATTGTAAACCCTTCAATGGAGTGCTATTTAAGGTGTTATTGATAGAAAACAATCATAATGAATGCAGCAATTTGTTTTAATTTGATTTTTTTTGCACAATGATATTTGCCTTGAAATATGAACAAAAGAGGGCACATAACCTGCTCCCCATAACTGTGATTGTCCTGAAAGAGAAGAAGAGAGAGGAGAAGAACAGAGGGGGTAGAGAGCAGGACAGACACACAGTCCTGTTAGGAGCAGATCCGACCAGTCTTTCTGCTTTACACTTTTATCAGCATTGAGCAACACAGATACTATCATTAGGTTATTAAGGATTTGATTTGGTAATATATGTTCAAATCATAGTCAAATAAAAATTATTTGGTGGAAAAAATTCTAAACTAGTAGATTATAAATAATGAGACAAAACAGCAATTGCCTCAATACAATTCTGTGTATGTGATTTACAATTTGTATGTATTAAATGTATTTTAAATGAACTGGGCTAGTTTAACTATCATGCATGAGGCCAAAAAGAAATTAAAACCAAAACTCAAAATAACCCTATCGCCTGCTTTATAAAATGCATTTTAACACGCAAGGTAAACCTCAAAAACATAAGCCTCCAAAGTGAAATTTAGCATAAAACATTGGGGGTGCCTCGGTTTAGGAAAAGTACGTATAGGTGTACCCCAGGGCTGAGAAGTTTGAGATCCGCAGACCATAGACTTAAAACCATAGACTCTATACAGAAGTGGACAAAGGGATGCCATGCTGTTCAGCCAATTGAAACCAATTGCGGCTAGCAGTTTTAGCGGCTAATTTGGAGCTGAATATTATGCGGCATTCACAGAGTTTCTCCATTTCAGCAGTCAAGTTGTAAAATCTATGAGCAATACATTACATTTAATGGACTCTAACGACCCAAATCAAACAATAACACCCGAGAGAATATGGATCCAATTACGTTAATTTATCAACCCGGTCTGTGTTATTGCATGTGTAAGTTATGCTTTTGTTGCCATTAGCTCTGTGTAGACGTTAGCAACATTAGCAGAACTGTGCATTTATAACTGCAGCGGTTCAAAGACAGCGCAGGAGCTTCTCAGACAGCAGGGGGCAGTAACTAAAGGGAAAATAACACAAGTAGTATTAATATTTTTACTGTTTTGAGTTTTACCCAAACGCAGGACACGGCCATATTATATTATTTAATTTAAAAGGTACACGCCCTTCTCGCCCACGCAGCTAGTTTCCCGTGGCGTGGGCGATTAGCAAAACACGCCGCCGCGCTTGCCTTCGCTCAAACCTGTTGCTAACGTGAGCTGGAGCGGACCTCGAGGAAAGAAGGCACCTGATTGGTCAGTTATTCTTGTTAAAGTGCGTAAGACAGGTTTTGACTTTATTTGGTGTATTTATGCCTGTTGTACATATAAATTATAGTGTTACACCAAACGAGCAGGTATTTGTGGAGAAAACTTTGAAACTTCTGTAGAAAATTACAGGAAGTGACATCACGTTAAGGACACTCGTTCAAGTCAAAGTTTTATTCATAATTTACACAAAGAAACAACTTTTATGACCCTCTAAGCATGAAATCAACAAAATTATGTTGCTTTTATATATTTTCATTTGTCAAATAAACTAAAAAGTGACATTAGATGAGTGTTTGGGTAATTTCCTAATGTGATGTCATCAATTACAAACAGGAAGTTAAATTATAAACCTAAAAAATTTGCTATTCTGTGATTTAAAAAAAAAATAATTCAGCAAAATTCAAAACATATTTAGCTTAACTGCATTTTCGTTCAATGAGTCGGCCGACCTGTCACGGGCACTTTAATATCTTGATTTACAAAGACAAAAGTGAAGTGTAATAAAAACACCATGGTTCACGTTGAGGTTTTTTTAATACGCACATTTTAATTCCAGAATGTTGCGTCTGACAGCAGAAGTTACAGAGTCAGAGGCGCAGATGTTTCAACAGAAAGTGAATACGAACCAGGCTATTTGGAACGTAGCAGCTAGCGGGTTAGCTATGTCCATGTCTATGTACAGTCCATATCAGTGTGTGTAACTATTCTTAACATGTCACTCCGAGAAGGGCCTATAAATCCTCGCGCCGCTGCAGCAGAACCATCAGCCTCATCAACCTGCCCACCTCCAGCGTGTGAGGGGGACATCCATTAAACTGACACCAGAACAACAACTGCGCAAGAATATATTGTTTTTGAGCAACCGCGAGGAATGGTTTCTTCCTGCAAGCCACTAGATTAGAACAAATCTACTGACCCAAAGTGAGCATACGCAGTGGACACAGATACCGCTGAATAAATCCAATGAAGGATGAAGACGTGGAGAAAATAAAATGTCAAATGAACCTGGACGCTTCAGGTCGAGTGCTTTTCTGATCCCGGCGGAGAGGGCAGTGGCTCGCTGGAGAGCTGACAGTTTTGGTGCGTATGTGTGTGTTTTTAAGTGTTTTTAAGTGCTTTTATGTGTGTTTATGTGCTTTGTGATGAGCCCCTGCTGTGATTGATGAGTTTGTTTTGAATACATTATGTGCGAAAGGGAAAATCTAGCACCAGAAAACGTATTTGATTCCGAATCGCAATGTTGGTTTTAGTGGTTCTGACATTTGAAGCTGAAAAGTTGCATTTAATCGACTTTACAATCAAGATCGAGATGAAGTCTTTTCTTTTCTTTTTTTAAATGTTTAAATGTTTGGAAAACTAAACGTATAAAACATACAACAGAATGTGACCAAAGCGCAAAAACCCGAATCAAAAGAACACAAGTCGCACAAAACTGACAAAAGAAACAAAATCAACGCACATACAACTGAAGTCTTTTCGAAATGTCAATGATCAACTTTGGTCTTTTTAATGTCAGCAAATGCACATGGTTTGGAGCAGAATTCAGACTTTTGGAGGAACGCATGGATAAGCTATAAAGCAGGACTAAAGCAGGACTAAAGCAGGACTAAAGCAGGACTAAAGCAGGACTAAAGCAGGACTAAAGCAGGACTAAAGCAGGACTAAAGCAGGTCTAAAGCAGGTACTAAAGCAGGTCTAAAGGCTAAAGCAGGTCTAAAGCAGGACTGAAGCAGCAGGGACTGAAGCAGGACTAAAGCAGGACTAAGCAGGACTAAGAAAGCAGGACTAAAAGAAAGCAGGACTGAAGCAGGTCAGGACTGAAGCAGGACTGAAGTAGGTCTAAAGCAGGACTAAAGCAGGACTAAAGCAGGACTAAAAGCAGGTCTAAAGCAGGACTGAAGCAGGACTGAAGTAGGTCTAAAGCAGGACTAAAGCAAGACTAAAGCAGGACTAAAGCAGGACTAAAGCAGGAATAAAGCAGGACTGAAGCAGGTCTAAAGCAGGACTAAAGCAGGACTAAAACAGGACTAAAGCAGGTCTAAAGCAGACCTAAATCAGGTCTAAAACAGGACTAAAACAGTACTAAAACAGGACTAAAGCAGGACCACACAAAACTAGTCCAAACTAGGTCAGACCACAATGCTTGGCTGTCCGGAGCCACCTATTGGAGACACAGGGACTAGTGTAATACTGGTCATGCTCTTTTCTGTGGTCCATTTCCCGCTGTGTTAATGAAGGTGTCCTAACCCGCTGCCGGAGAGCCCGGTGAACCTGGAGTGAAACACGAGCAGGGGCAGGAGGTGAGGAGGGGTAAAACTAAGCCGGAATCAATGCAGACGAGAAGGCAGCGAGGGGGAGAGGAGGTCACAGCTCAGCCAGACCTCGTACGTGTGTGTGTGTGTGTGTTTGTGTGTTTGTTTGTGTGCGTGCGTGTGTGTGGGTGTAGCGCTTGTACAGTCTCGGGTCAGGGCCAGTTAATTGGCACTCACGCTCAGCCTGATGGAGACAAAGTGTGAAGGCGAGAGCGCGGAGATCAGGTACCAGACGCTGCACTTCAGAGAGGGAACTCCACACCGGCAGTGGGCTGGTCGGGCGGTCCACAGCACTTAGGGTAAATACAGGAGGTGTGGTTAGCCTGGTTTAGCTAAAGTCAGAGCTAATCGCTTCATCAATCTTCTCAGATCAATGTTAGACTGTAGAGGGAAGTGTAGTGAAGACGGCAGGGGAGAATGCATGCCTTTGTGCTACTCTCTCCAGCTGTGGGGACAAACATGGTACACAAGCAGAGTACAAATACTTTTGAAAGATTGTGCCACAAGTCCTAATAAAAGATAGTGACCCGAATAATTAGGTAAGAGTAGGGAAAAAGAAAAAAAGGACAGAAACGAATAGCTCTAAAACAAGTGATGGGCTAAACCACTGATTGCTGAGTCGATCCGATACCAAGTAATACTAATATCACTATAATGATCCGATACCGATGAGTTTTGTACTGTGAACAATTTTACTTTGGCTGTCATTATTTTCTTTCAACCTCTGTTTGAACTAATATGAAATGTAAATATATGTGTAAAAATATAAACAATGTATAGAGTGTATACAGCATTTCTTTTTGACATTTTGAGTAATGATATTTTTGCACAAATATCTACACATTTCAATACTTCTGTCAGTATTAACATATATTGATCTGCCTATCACTATCTAAAACAACATTTGTTTATTCAGCCTAAATGGATATTGTATATATATATATAAAAATATAAGAGAAAAATATATCATTCCAAAAAGCGTTAAACAAATATATATATATATATATATATATATATATATATATATATATATATATATATATATATATATATATATATATATATATTATATATATTTTATAATTTTAAAAATGTTTTTAGTGACTATCAAAATTATAAATAAAACAGTCCAGGAAGTTAATTATCTGGACTAATTTCTGGCATCAAATAAACTACGCTTCAGCCTATTTTTTGTTTTGTTTTTTATATAGCTGTGTGTTTATGCTGTAAAGTATGTAAATAATTGAAATATATATGTAAACCAAAAATCAATAAATTAATCAAAACGTTAGCTTTCCCCGGTGTCTGGCTTAACGATGTCCACAGCCCACGAGACACGTTACAACACCGTCATGTGATGCTCCTGAGAAAGGCTACAGGAAGTCAGTCAAAGATGTTCTCTCTGTTCTCTGCTCTCCACCTGAACATGTGCAGGGTCACAGTTTTCCCTCACCTGTGCCCGAGCCCCAGGGTTCAAACATGGCCGCCAGTTAGAGTCAAACGGCGGAGCACAGTGGCCAGTGTCCCTGTCAGACTGGAAACCATTCACGTACCTTCAGTTTGACCTCTCTTATAATATGTTATCAGTTTCAAGATTTGATTAAACACAAACAAAAAATCACACACAAAGCTTTCTTACATGTTTTAGTTTTTAAATGACCCGTTAGCAAAATTAGACAGGTCAGTGGAGTGTGGAAATGGGGATGAGAGAGGGAAGGACATGCAGGAAATTGTCAGAGCTGGATTAAAGCCTAGCACGCGTTGTGCCCACTCGATCAAGGAGCGACACTTACTTATACGTTTGACCTTTTTTGCCATTTCACAGCCGATACAAGCTAAGCTAGGTGCTAAATAGCGATATAAAACTATGGCGCTCTGAACTTTCTGTCCAGCAAAGTCTTGTGAGACAATCAGAGCGAGAGGTGCCAGAGCAGAACAGAGTGAGCCGAAGCTGAAGATTAAAAAGTTGTTTCTAAGAAAACTGAAGTATTTCATATATATATTATATATATATATATATATATATATATATATATATATATATATATATATATATATATATATATATATTATATTTAACTTACCAGGAGGTCTCATTGAGGATCAACAAAGTCAACATAGTACAGAAATTCACAAAATAGATTATTACAGTAAAAAAAAAACTCTTTCGAGAATTGCCAAAGTTTATGATCAGAAAATAGGCAAAAATAGGCACCAATCCAACCTTTTTGAAAGCTGCAGGTCCCTGTCAGCCAATCAGCCAATTGGCCAATAAAATGTAAAACCATTGTTTATCACAACTATATTTAAATTTGTTCACAAATATATCCAAATAAGCCCGTTTTCCCCTCACTTCTGCTGCTGAAGCTTGGCTGGAAGTCACGGTGAGTTTAGTGGCCTCGACAAGCCGCTGAGCAGTACTGCAAGAAGCATGTTTCAATGTTCTCAAACCAACGGATCTGTGCTCAGACCACGCTGAACCTATGTTGGAGTCTTGGACTGCAGCATCTGGACTCCCCGGGAACCTACGCCAGGATCCTGTTTGTGGATTCAGCTCTGCTTTCAACACCATCCTCCCTGTTCTGCTCCAGGACAAGCTCTCCCAGCTCAATGTGCCTGACTCCACCTGCAGGTGGATCACTGACTTCCTGACAGATCGGAGGCAGTGCGTGCGGCCGGGGAAGAATGTCTCAGACACTCGGACTATCAGCACAGGACCTCCACAGGGCTGTGTACTTTCTCCTCTGCTCTTCTCCCTGTACACAAACTGCTACGACGTAAAATGTATCAAGTTTGCGGACGATACCACCCTCATCGGGCTCATCTCGGACGGGGATGAGTCTGTCTACAGGAGGGAGGTGGACCGGCTGGTGTCCTGGTGCAGCAGTAACAACCTGGAGTTCAACGCCCAGAAGACAGTGGAGATGATCGTGGACTTCAGGGAAGTCACAGCCCCCCAGCCCCCCCTCAACATGACAGACTCCCCATCACCACCGTGGACTTCCTCGGCATCACCTGGACCTCAAGTAGGAGCCCACCATCAGATCAGTTGGACTCATGAACACTTCTAAACACCTGCCACTTTAACTGCAATTATTCAATCACTTTCTGCACTACAACTGTACATTTAACTGTAATTCTCGTGTACATAGTAATGCCTATTTTATTTTTATTTTATACTATAGTAATTTTAAATTGTTTCTTAATGCATGCCCTTTTTGGATTTCATATATGTTGTTTTTTATCATTGATCAGTGTTTTATGTTGCACCTTAACGCTGAGACAAGTTCCTATGTTTGTGAATTTTGTTAATTTGACAGTGGCAATAAACCCTTTCTGATTCTGATTCTGATTGGATGATTGCATGACTGAGCATGTGCAGAGGAGAAGTGAAGCAACAGCAGCGCCGAGTTTCAACTGAAGGTGACTGAAGAGACAAGATTAGACATACAGGCAGTATAATGAGACTATTCAACCCATCCAGCAGGTCAAATGTGTGAGGTAGTTTAGCTCAGTACAATAGGTGTTCACCCTGAGGTTCGAGACTGACCTCTTGCATGCAAATGTTATCCACTAAATATTGATGAACACCCAAAGTCTGCTTGCCCATCCATAAAAGTCACAGCACGCTCCTGCAATCAGCAGCAGTTTTTACAATTCTCTCCACAGAACGAACGGACTGGCCTCTTATCCGACTTGCAACTCGCGGTTGAAGCTAGTGATCTCCTATTCAGTTATTTTAATAGATCCATGCATGCGCCTTCCACCTGGGCACCTGCAGGAGGAACAAGCTGTGCACTGGTGGAATTCACACTCTCCGCAGCAGAAGAACAGATGGTTGACTCCTGCTCATTACGACTCATTTACATCTAAAGACAACAGTCATTCTTTGAGGGGGAAAATGTAGAATGTGCAGAGAGACGAAGCTGTAAACTGTGCACGTGGGATATGAAGCAGTTGTGAAGATTAGCACCCATGTTGAGTGTGTTCAGGGCGATGTTCAGTGCAATGTCCCCAAAGAACAGCTATTTATGATACCTACTATTTATGCGTGGATCCACCGAGAAAAAACCCTGAGAACGGCGTCTTCAAAAAAAAGTGTTTTGAAGACGTTTTAACTCCAAGAACCAACTCGTGCTTTCCAACAATAAATAATGCACAAACGCTGAAAATGGCGCAACCAAAATAGAAACAAAAATAATAAAATAAAATAATATCTGAAGGTTAGTTGCAACAACACTGAGGGAGGATATTGCCTGAATTTTTACCCAAGTAAGAATACTGTTACTTCATAAAATATATGTTTTTATTTTTTTTAAATACCCGAATCCATGCTTTATTTAGTGTTTTGTTTGCATAATACAATTATAAATCCGATGTTACGTCCAGACATATGTTACTCTTGCTATTACGTTTCCTTCATTTTGTTTAGTGCTGACTCTCTAAAAGGACTTTTCTACTTAAATACTAGTGTCCCCAAATACTAAATAACATTAGTTTTGAGCACAATTTGAGTCTACTCTACCCAGCTCTGTGTAAATATAAATAATAGATGACTGCACAGGCTTAAAGTGCATTTGACAAGTTCTCTTATTCTTTTTATTATTACGTAGTTCGGTGGTATACAACTTGTGGTTAAATGTTTATCATGGCTTTTACATCAGCCAAGTTGGAAAGTAAAAGTTGAAATTTGCATGTGACAATGTACACACAACCGACGGTTTGAACATTCATTTAACAAAATAAAAGGTGTCATCGGGTACTATTATTTGTCGAGGCATAACTATTGAGTAATTTTGGCCTTTGTTTACAGTATGGTTGCTAGGTAACAGTTGTGGAATGACCTCTACCCATGTCACATCTGCTGCTCACGTCCAACCAGGAAGTAGCATTATGAACTTCACCAAAATGATCAAACTGGCGGAAAATAGGCAAGATTTTTTCGTAAAATCTTTAATATAATCATGTCCGCTACGTCTTAATCAGATGTATAGTTTAACCTGAGTAAATATGATGTTGCTTAATAAAATGTTAATATAATAAACCCTGGATCTTCCAAGAGCTGTTTTAATCCTGTAATCCTGCAGTGTCCATCAAATTGCGCTCTTTATCTTGTTTCCACACACGCCACACGTTTTTAAACCCACATACATTAGGCATTGTTCAGAGCCGTGTTTTGTGTCGAGATTTTACATCATGGCTTTGAACCGGGAGCCAAAGAGACATTGAGCTCCGTGTTTCATCACTTAAGCCCTTTTTTCGGCGGCGCATGAGCCCGGCTGCGGAGGACGGCGAGTGAGAGGAGGCGCAGCGGGACAGAGGAGCCGGCTCACCTCCAAACAATGTCTGCGATAAACAGGTCAATACAGCAGCGCCAAAGCTTATCTAGAGCTGTTAGATGGAATCAACCTGTGGGATTTATATTTTTTAATGGTCAATCAGAAGGAAACGAGAAACATTTTGGTAGAGGTTGATTGGCAGGATTACTGGGAAAAAAGTCTATTTCTTTCACTTTATCCGTCTCCATAAACATGTTCAAATCACATTGTAATTTGACTGATTTAAAGGCCTGATTTTTACTGTTTTGAAATATGAAAAACAGAACTGTAACGAGACTGTGATGAAGAAAAGTCTGTTTACCGCCAGTACTGATTTATTGAAAAAAGCGTAAACAACAAATAAAAACTGGCTGATTGTTTTTTTTTTAATGTGAAGATTATTTCAGTTTGTTATTTTAATTTGTTTTTTTTTTTAATTACCCATTTTGGATTATTATTATTATTATTATTATTATTATTATTATTATTATTATTATTTTTATGTTTTATTGAGCCCTAAAAACTGCTGTGTGCCTTTCAACTAATTCTGGCATATTTAAAGTAATGTTTATTAATACGCACTGTCCCTGAAATAAATAAATAAATGCATACATACATACATACATACATACATACATAAATAAATAAATGAATACAACAGACAAACAACTTTGAATTTTCTCCTCTGCATCATTTCTATATTCCGTCTTCGCTTCGAAAATGTTCAGATCTCAGAGCTCAGCCGCTCCAAGAACCCAATCAATATTTTATTATAGTTCCATTACGACCGCTTTGAGATCAATTAAGCATAAATTAAAGCATCTTCTGTCTGAAAAAGGAAACAGAGCCACAAGAGCTCCTCCAACGCCACTCAACAAAAAATAAAATCGTCAGAAGTTTGAGGTAACATCTTGAATTTGCATGAGGTCAAATGAAAGTGTCTCTGAGCGCCAGCTTTTGTCTGAACAGCTGAAAGGAGGGGAACGGATGACAAAACAGCCGCATGCAAAAAGATGTTTAATTGTGGCTTTTTTTTTTAATCATAATTCATAAAACATCCTAACTTTGGGATGAGTCACTACATTCGTCATTGTGCAGCCATTTTATCCACTTCAAACACACACAAACAGCAGAACAAATATGCAGCAAAAACAGGGCATAAACTATGAAGTGAGAAGCATGAATGAGTAACGTGCGCTGACTTTTGTTGATGGGCAAGCTCGGGGTGTTTATTTAGAGGATAACGTTTGCACACAAAAAGGGAAACAAATACTTGCATACAGAGGTCAGACTCCAACCCAGGTCTCCCGCGTGAAGGGTGAACGCCTTCCTAACTGAGCTAAACTGCCTCACACATTTGACCTGCTGGACGGATTAAATACTCTCACTTCACCGATCAATTCATTACACAAACTATTGCTTCATATTATTAAAATACTGCCTGTATTTCTAACTAATGTCTAATCATTGGGAACATGAACAGAGCCTGAGCTACAAACGCAGACTTGTCTCTAAAAGATAGTTTTTAAGTCAGTTTGTTGGATCTTGGCGCTGCTGTTGCTTCGCTTCTCCTCTGCACATGCTCAGTTAGGCACAACATCCTTGATCCGCACACAGGTTTATTCAGCGTGGTCTGAGCACAGATCCATGGGTTTGAGGCTGTGTGGTCCTCAGAGCGCATGTGCAGACCTCTAAAAGAAGCTGCTCCCCGCTCTGGTTCTAAAAGCTCGTGTTGGAGAGCGGAGCATGAACGGGCCTCTGGACACGGCCCACAGACTGAGCCGCTGCGGGAGAAGAAACCAAGCTTCCCGCAGTACTGCCCAGCGGCCTGTAGCGGCCACTAAAAGACACAGTGACTTCAATCCAAGATTCAGCAGCAGAAGTGAAGTGAAAACGGGCTAATTTGAATATATTTCGGAACAATTTAAATATA
>BJKM01000915.1:0-164030 GCA_015082035.1 Chaenogobius annularis
TGCGTTGCTGCACAATCGAGTTCCATCCAACCTTCATTTACAAGGGATTGTGAAATCAACAGTTTACATGAGATTTCCGATCGGATCTGCACCAGGACCAGAGACTTCAAAGAGGCGGGTCCCGGAACCCCAATGATTCTTCCTCCTTCAAGATCTAGGGGGACACAAACACATTTTTAAAGCAGTGTCTCAAATCCTTTCAGTAAGACTCGGTGGAACTGAGGAAAGAGGGTACCCATCAATCCCGCTCATTACCACATATTCCAACTACAGTAGTCCAGTTGAATCGCTGTATTAAGAGATGATATTATCAGCACTCTCATTACGTCGCCAAGGGCTCTTTTGCCCAAGCCTATGAACTCAATGTTGCACTGCAATACTAGGACAGAAATATCACTGCTTAAAGGACAATCTTAGGTCCAGGAGCCCGACTCGGAGGCAGGACCATCAAAAGGCTGTACTGTCAGAAAGAGCATCTACCAGAAGGCCTTTTCGTCAGTTACCATCATGACACGATGGACTAACCTCAAGTTGGTCTCTAAAAGTCACAGCACAGGGACTAATTTTTCCTGTCAACACAAAATATTGTACAGCGCCAGTCCACCAATTGTGTGTACCTGAAATATTTTGCATTGGATTGGTGTGAGTCCTAATATGTGTGGACCACGTATCAAAGAATTTTCCTCTATTCTCCTTCGGTTTTCCCTATGCACTACATGTAACTAATTTCCTTAAAAAAGGGTGACGTCAACGAAACCATTGATTCCAGCATTATTGGTTAAGGACACATGGCTATTGCGAGCTATGTTCACGAGTCTGTTGGATTGGAGTCCATACAGCTATCACTGGTCCCTTGCAGACCGCCCTGACAAGCAGAGCACAAGTGGATCAAAACAATTGAGACACAATGCACCCCAAAGGATCTCAACAATTAGATCTAGAACTCTAACGCAAATCAGACCTACGGGAGGTCATTATCCAAAAGATAGTGCCTTTCACCAGTCCTCAGCCCTAACCCTAACCAATTGATTCTAATGCCCTGAACTAACCTGACACAGGGAGGTTACAATTCAATTACAATGCCTGAAACTTAAGCCCTAACCTATTGCCTAAACCTAACCTGGACACAGGGAGGTGACAATTGACTACTAACCTAAACCCTAACCCTTGAAATCCTAACCTCACTAAGTCATCAACGCACCATACTCATCACAACTTAACCCCATACCCACACACAAAACATATTCAGCTTTTGGACATTACAACCAACACGAAAACATGGCAATGTCAAATCAATCCCCCCTCACTTTTTGCATCAACAGCCCGCAACTCCCGCAGCTTATTGCGGCGATCTTTTAATAAGCAGAACACAAGCAGAGGTAAATGAGAACCTGTTGGCGTCTGGAAAGAACATCTAATGTGGTTTATTGTCTGTTACGCCATAAAGACCCTTATGGACGAACTACACATCAATAGCGCTCCGCAACCTAAGTCCTGTACACCAACTTCATTAGTACCGCTGATTCAAATAAACAAAGTGGATTTTTCTCAAGCTAAAATTGTTTGGGGAGCAGAAAATACGACTGGTCTAAATCTCATTAACCACCGTACAGAGATGTGTAAAATACTGACCACACACATTACTTGGTACCGGAACATGTTGCTCTGAGCTGTAAATACTGCCTGTAAGAAAGAGCGCGCATGCGTAAAGGGGGAAAGAGACTATCTGTCGATAAAGTGGAGTATAAGTCCGCGTCACCATGAGTAGCTCAGAATACAGGTAGGAGGTTTCGGCAAGTTTAACCGCGAGAAGCCAAAAGGAGTGGTGGAGTGGGTGATCAAGGCCCAAGGTCGACAGGAGCGATCAAGTTGCTTTGTACAAGGCGAGAGTTAAAGAGGAGACTCCTCCAGCCTGAGTAGGGCTGATTGCGGGGTAGGTAGTAGTGAAGGATGCACAGAGTGAGGCCAGTATGGAGCCTCAACCCGTGCTCCATCTTCATCACCAGAGCCAACGGTGAGGCAGGGGAGAGCGCGGACTCGAGACCGCCAAGGATAGCGTCGCACGTTGTTAGCAGCGTGTTGCTCTCTGATACCTGTTGCGCGCTATGAAGACAGGACATACTCTGTCCGGTGTGGAGAGGAAAGAGCGTAGGCCTCGCCTGCACGAAACACGCTCCCCATGCGTTATATTCTTCATACAGATATAATGAGCCTTATCTCTTGATTTGTAAGTAGTTAAGTTAAGTTCTAGTCAGTTGCCCCCGATTACCGGAGTGAACTCTAAAACTATAATGCATCATCTTAATATCAACTTGTATCAAATAGAAAACGTGAAGTCTCTGAGGATATTGGGTTATAATTTAGCCGTCTCTCACCCAGGACTAAGCTAGCTATACAACCAGCCGGAAGCTAGCCGCACCTCGTGAGGAGGTCTCACGCCCCAAAAGGTCGCACAAACACGACATAAAACTTCACAAATAAAGTGAAAACCCACTATAAACGCCAATTGAGTACGTTCCAAGCACCGAAAACCCGTCCTAATACATGGACGCAGTAGTGGACTTCCGGTGACCAGCTTGAGTCGTCAGCTCGCCGGTCGCCTGAAGGCGTTTTCTCCGGAGATAATAGCGCTCAGGGCGGCAGAACACCGCAGCTGTATCGAGCTACCCGAGGAGACCGACTCACATCACAGGTGATAATACGCACCGCCTTCTCTAGGGGGCTAGGTGATTTTCTCTCAGAATTCGCGCCGAGCGCCAGCTTTAGCATTACCCGAGGGAGGTCTCCAGAGTAGGCAGACCCGAGCCAAAGAGGGATAGGCGTGAGCGGACGGCTCATACTGGTATCTCAAATACACAATTGGAGAGTTCCTTACCTCCTAACGGCTAACCCTAACCCCTTTACCCGGAACTCCCTAACGGCCTTTACCCTAACCCTAACCCTAACCCCTAACCTTCTATACTAAACCTGAGACAAACACAGGTTTTTTTACGACATCCCTACAACATGGTGAGCACACAATAGAGTCCACTTAACCCTATTGACCACCATATAACCTTAGTCTTTTCTTTTTATCGTGACAAACACTTTAACGGCAACCTCATACGATAAATTGCCCCCTCCTTAACCACGGGCCTTTCGTGCAAGAAATAAATATAGAGCCAAGACAGGGAGAGCTCCTGTCATTTTCACCTTCACCCTACCGCCAACACTTAGGCAACGGAAACACTCTTCCGGAAGCTGTCCAGGTCTAGCCGTCTTCGCTTAACGTTCGTGTTGTATCTGCCTGAAGAAGGAACCTATTTCTGTTGTCTAGATCTCGAAACTGCAATACGCCACATAACCGATCAACCAACGCTCAGCTGCTCCTATAGCCTCTCTCTCTTTAGCTTCATTCATTTGCCCCCCATATTGATAGCCTTTATTTCAAGCTATTATTTCATCATCAAAAGAACAAGACCATGCAAAAGGGTGACCTAGGCCGTAGGCTACAGGCCATTATGACATTTTTACCGCCTTCAGCCGCTCACAGCGCTTAACGAGCTAGTGCTCGTGAGAAGCGCCTCACTAAGGAATATGGTGATGGTTGGATCAACCCAAAGCACTTGGATAAAGTGCATATTGTACGAGCGAAGAACACAAGCACCGAACACGTGAGGACATCCACAACAATACATCAGATCGACTATCGGCTGGGTCGCAAACATGTTCACCGAGGTAAAATATCACGCACCTGAATCCCATTTTGCGCAAGCCAGGGCGCTGGACCTTTGGTCATCGGCACGTCCTCGTCCGGGGCTTACAACACGGTCTGACGATGGGCTTAGTAATCCTGGA
Source organism: Chaenogobius annularis (assembly GCA_015082035.1). Taxonomy (NCBI): domain Eukaryota; kingdom Metazoa; phylum Chordata; class Actinopteri; order Gobiiformes; family Gobiidae; genus Chaenogobius; species Chaenogobius annularis. The sequence continues at coordinate 3,838 of BJKM01000915.1, forward strand.
GTCGATCGGTACTCGGATGGTCGCCACCAATAAGTTCCATTTCCCGAGCTAGACGGGCGAGTTGCTCTTTCTTTGGCTCATGCTCCGAGAAGGCCACCTGTAGTCACGCGACCGGTCAACCTGACATTATCGGGGGATGGGTTCCTAAGTTATCGCCCTAACCCTAACCTTTCGTAACCAATCTGAACCCTAAGCCTCCGTAACTGGCTCAACCCTGCACAAAGCAGAAACAGTCCCGCATCAGAAAGTCCTTTCGAAAGACAGAAGGTGGATTTCAGCATTGAGAGGTCTCTCCAGACATGGACTGGAAATTACCCCTCCACCACCAAAGGACTCCTTCCCGACAAGATTCACCACAATTTTCACCACTAGCAGAAAATGATGTACCTTTCAATTTGATGGAATCTGATGAGGAAGATACCTTGTCCCGTGCTTCGGAGTGGTCAGACCAGGCAGAGGAGACCTACAAGGGCCACTAGAAAAGAAAAAAGACCTAAAGAATAAGTTTGAGGTGAAGAGACATCCATGCACACCTCAGAAGACACAACACTGGTCTTTGGTGGTGGATAAACCATATCTGATCATTGGAGACTCAAATCTGAGCAGGATAGATGGACATCAATACCCAGACCTCCAGACCTCCAGATTGAATCCTACCCAGGGGCCAAATTTCTACATGGGGCCTCTCTCTTGAGAAGAGCAGTTGCGAACGTCAGGGTGGAAAAAATCATTTGTTCCTTTGGCCTTAACAATATAACGCAGAAGGCACAAACAGCATAAAAGAGATCCAGAAACTCCATTATGCAGCCAGGAAAAGATTCCCATATGCAGAAATCACTACACCCATCATTCAGCATTCCACCAGAATAACACCAGAATACAAACGGAATTTAGCAGAGATCAATGCTTATCTAACCAAGAACCAACGCACACTGGGGGGTCTCCCCACGGGCAGCTTTCAGACAGTGAAAGATAACCTACACTGGACCTCCACCACAGCGGAAAACATGCTGAAATACTTTGCCAAATATTTAAACTTGTACTCCCCTCGCAAGTGACGAGAGGGATAGATTATAAAGGAGTAGTGGTTTTAGCAAAAGATTTCCAACCTAACCCTAACCCTAACCCTAACCCTAATCCCCTAACCCTAACCCCCTAACCCTAACCCTTATTACTATGAAAAAGAATATCTTGAAAAAATTTACCTTATCCTCTACTTAAGTCTACTTAAGGATTGAAACGATAAAAAATTATGTTTTAACCCTCTTCTAACCCTAAAGCAATCTCAACATTTATATGGCAAGGGAAAAATACCCGTATCCGATTCAAAACTTCTTAGAAAAATTACTTTCTTTCAGCTCAGATTAGAGCCTTGCTGTACTGGTGTGACCCAGAATATGAAGCTCAAAGGAAAAATATTGAGATTAATGTTGTGTAGGGTAGAACCCTTTGGTGAAATCTGTTCTTACAACATGGAAGGAACTAATCAAAACATACAAACTAAACAGATGTTAAAATCTTAAATTGGTTGGCTTTTGATCAAAATGTCACACCAATCAGCAGTTGAAAGAATCCTTTGGCTTGGTTAAAACAGGACTTTTTTTGATATTTACAAATAAGGAGTTATAATAATCAAGTTATCAAAAGGAATGATGGGTTAACCCTTTGACTGAAATATTTCTTTGTATTAAAGCACATAAATCTGACCTTTAAACAGGGATTAAAATCTAAATTATATAAATGTATTAACAATTTGAGCAGTCACGCCACTGATCACATTTAGGGTACATGGGTTAGGGTTAGGGCTTTGTTCTGGCTGATGAAGAGTGGGAAAGTATATGTACATCTGATTTGAGAAGCACGGGATCACATATTTGGAGGGAATGTCCTGTTTCTTTATAACACCATGTTAAGATGATCATTACTCACAGGAGAGGATGTGTTGGAGAGGATGTGGCAGCAGGAGGCAAACCACCATCATGTATTTTGGGATTGTCCTGTTGTTCACAGGTTTTGGACTGAGATCAACAAAGCCTTACAGACAATTTATGATGTCACCATCCCAATGGATTAGGGTTAGTGTTTCAGAACTATGTATTTGGGCCTCAGGACTCCTGCCATGGACACAACCAGCAGTTATCTCTGGTACATCTTCCTGGCTGCAGCGAAAAAGGGCTCTCACAAAAAAATGGATGACACAAAACACACCGACTATTAAGGACTGGACTAACATTATAATGGACTTTCGAAATTTGATAAAAGTCTCATTTGGGACTAAATTTGACAGACTATGGTGAAAGTGGGACTTTTGGTTTGGGTTCATTTGTGTTTTTATTGATTAAGAATTCATAGGATGCCTTTTGATGTATATCTGTCATTCTCTCTGGTCTTGTTTTTGTTTGTTTTTATTCTCTGTTCAATGTTCATAAAGTTGAAAAATAAAACAATCTTAATTTAAAAAAATTTAATAATGTATTCGTGTAATGCTTTGAGTGATTGTGATTGTGTGTGGGAGTTCATATCATGCATCTAAGTGGTACGGGACAATAGAAGCTTTCCTTCCCGTCCCTTACATCTATAAATCCCAAAAGGCGGAGCGCCACATACACAGAAATAAGTCTAAACATAATGAATGAATATAGGGCAAGTGTGAGAAGATGGCATTTCTCCCATGCACTGTAGCTTAAAAATGCCAAGGTCCACAAGTGCTAGACCACACCACAAGCAGCCAGTCGCCTCTCACAATCTGGACATTCTGATTATGCATCCTAGATACATGTCAACACTCATGTGACTATCTGACCCCTATCTTACATGATCATTTGTTCATTAAAGCTATAGTTACATGACATTTTTCCTCCAGATTAGAAAGTGATTTCAAATGTAATTTATTTTCCTTTATGAAAATGTAAGTACAGTAAAGAAAAAAGTATGTTTGTTGCTGTGTGCTCATGTAAAAGAATGGCAATCCTGCGGTTAAACCACACCCGCTAACGGTGACCAGATCCCCAAAGATTATATGTCGTCGCTGTGGCTGCTCCACAAAGACAACAGGGACATAGCTCACGTTTGTCCAACTGTGGAGGAAAAGAGCAGGAAAACATCTAAATCAGGAGGAGAGAGAAAGGGCTCCACTCCCCTCAGAGGGAGGGGAGTGGAACAAAGAAGACCACCTAACACTCCGCTTTTGCCCCCTCTACCCCCCTGCCAGCTGGGATGTCCCAAAGCTGGATCAGGGCAGATATTTCTGATCACATGTCCAGGAAGTCTTCTACCATAGACTGTATAAATGAGTGGGCAACGTGTTTTGCTCCAGCCAAGTGAAGCAAAACAACACTACCAGTTAAACAGCTCATTTGGAGAGTGAGTTCAATAGTTCGAAAATCGAATAAATAACATTACCATATGATAAAATGTGAATAAAATTACGGTACAACATACAACATGTAAGTCATATTTAGTCCAAAAAGTACATTCTTAAATTAATTGTGAATGTGATTTTTTTTCCCATTTGTTTAATGGCTGTTACGATGTCAGTCCACTCCTTTGATGGCCTTTTTTTTCACAAAAAAATATATTCCAAAGGTATCCCTTTATTATGTCCATGGCAGGGGATTTTGAGGCCTAAGTACATAGTTCTAAAATTGAGAGAGATGGCAATGTTTTTGACAGTCTCGGCATTAAGGTGCAACATAAAACACTGAGCAATAATAAAAACATATATTCAATCCAAAGGGCATGCATTAAGAAACAATTTAAAATTACTATAGTATAAAATAAGAATAGGCATTACTATGTACACGAGAATTACAGTTAAATGTTTGCAGTTGTAGTGCAGAAAGTGACAGTGCAGCGAGTGATTGGTGATGAGGGGGGGCTGGGGGGCTGTGACTTTCCTGAACAAAAGAAGGCTGCATTCCATAGAATGCGGTCACAAGTAGTTCCAGGGTATTTTATTATTATTATTATTATTATTATTATTATTATTATTATTATTATATTATTATTATTATTATTATTATTATTATTATTATTATTATTATTATTATTATATTTTCCACATTTATCCCTGTTTTTCCGTGGGCTGCACGGGTCGCATTCCTTGTCCGATTTAGGTCATTCAAAGTTCATGTTGTAGATAATTCTCGTGTGATTCCTGGACTTGCTTTTGGTATTCCTCGGTCTTGTCATTTTTTCAGGATTCGTCTTCAAAGTTTCCCTATCTCTTAGAATCGCGGAATGTTGGTGACGTTGGAGCGTTGTGACATCATCGTCATAGCAACTGTACAGAAAACGGCCATGCATTACGCAGACGGTCATGGCAACTAGGGCTTTGTGATATAATCGGCATGGCAACTGTACAGAATATGCCAGCCAATCCTGTATAGGAGGAAATTCTGACCTACAAATCAGGGAGCACTGATTTTGAGACATATTTATACTTGATTTTGTGGTTTTATATTGAGGTGTGAAAAAGTGCTTTTGTTTTAGATGTGTCACTTGGTTGATGGTGACTCATCTAGGAAAACTTAAAGGCAAATAAACACTGGTGATACATATGTTTGTCATTTATTTGGATATTCGTTCACCCACATGTCAATAATTTCCTGCGTGCTATGTGACATAATCGTCATGGAAACTATTGTTTTCTTGATTCGGGAACTATAGAGTATTTTTCACTATTGGCCAGGAGGGTTGCAATTAATGCTCACAAACATACAAATAATTCTGCCGCAAACATGATTGATCTGATTGGGTAGAAATTTGAATCATTTGTACACCTTCCAACACTGATTACAATACAGCAATTATGATTGATGCGGAATGTTGGGGCTTTGCAACATCATAGTCATGGCAACTGTACAGAATATGGCCATGCATTACGCAGACATCAACGTCGTTGCAACTCTGCAGAATATGGACATGCATTAGGCAGTCACTCGCAATGCCTTCCTGCCATTGCCGTTTCTAGTTATTATTATATTTTCCAAATGTATCTCCGTTCAACCCATCTTTATGTGGAATATTAGTATATGGTACTTCAACATCCATTGTAACAAAGAGAGCATCACCTATATTGTCCAATTCCTGCAATATTTTCAACACATCTGTGGTGTCCTTCAAATAAGAGGGTACATTTTGTACAAAAGGTTTAATAAATAGTCAAAGAATTTGGAAGCTGGTTCCGTTACTGTCTCATTTCTACTGATGATTGGTTTTCCTGGAGGGTAATCAAAGTTTTTGTGGATTTTAAGTAATATATAAAAGGATGCCATCCGTGGATGTTCCAGCAACAGACAATCAATCGCACACATATGAAGAGACTGGACACTTATTTTCTGAACATAAAAATAACATACAAAAAGGAGAAGAAAAACACCACAGAGAATCAGGCTAGCAGTGCTGCACCTAAGCTAGCTGCAAGCCCTGCCAAGGCGCTAGCCTCTGCTAGCTAGCTAAAAACGTCCACTGGAGCTGACACCCTGACCAAGGTTACTTTTGTTATCAGCCTCACTAATAAATAGTTTAACTCATATTTTTAATCTCACAACTCACACTTCAAGTATCCCATTATTATAGAAAACTGCTTTTGTTCTCCCTTAGCTCCCTATCCTGCCTAACAAAATCCTTGGAGAAGCTAATAAGTAACCAGGCGTGTGCTTTGTTAACCAAATATTCAATTTTAAATTCCTACCAGTTTGGATTTAGACCTGTGATAGCACTGCATAGTGCTACTACACAGTTGCTACCAAAGTTATGAATTATATTGCTATTGCATTGGACAGCCATGAGGAATGTGCTGATGTTTTTGTTATCAGTCAAAGGCCTTTGATTCAGGCAAGGCAAGGCAAGGCAAGTTTATTTGTAGAGCACAATTCGTACACAAGGCAATTCAAAGTGCTTCACATAACAGGAAAAAAACACATTAAAATCACAAAGACATGGCAAAAATCACAAAATCTTAATTTAAAAGTGCCATTTTCAGGCTATCCGTCAAATAGTTTAAGACATAAAGAGAAGAGTGCAAAGAAAAGCATTTCAGTCATATGCACAGCCAAACAAAACAGTTTTTAGTTTAGATTTGAACATTGCCAGAGTAGAGGCCTGTCTCACATCCTCAGGAAGACTGTTCCAGATTTTAGCTGCATAAAACTGAAACAAAGATTCCCCATGTTTAGTCCTGACTCTGGGCACCAGCAGGAGGCCGGTCCCTGTGGTGCTCAGAATCCGAGATGGTTCATATGGCACTAACTGGTCCGTGATGTACTTTGGTGCTAGGCCATGGAGAGACTTGTATACAAGCAGTGCTGCTTTGAAGTCTATTCTCTGAGCCATAGGGAGCCAGTGCAGAGACCTGAGCACAGGACTAATGTGATCGTACTTCCTGGTTCTAGTCAGGACCCGAGCAGCAGCGTTCTGGATGTACTGCAGCTGTTTTACAGCTCGTTTGGGGAGGCCAGTGAGCAGGCCGTTACAGTAGTTTAATCTACTAGAGACAAATGCATGGATAAGTCTCTCCAGGTCTGGTTTAAACACTATACTTTGGATTTTGGCTATGTGTTTTAGATGGTAAAAAGCTGCTGATGTGATTGATTTGACGTGGCTGTTAAAATTCTAATATGAGCCCATTATTACTCCCAGATTTCTAACTTGATTTGTAGGTTTTAGAGCGAGACTCTGGAGGTGACTGTTAACACTTTCTCTTTGTTTCTGTGGGCCAAAGACGATGATGATTTCAGTCTTGTCTGAGTTCAGCTGGAGAAAGTTGTTTTGCATCCACACACTGATCTGTTGGAAGCAGTGACAGAGTGAATCCACTGGTCCATATTCACCTGCCGTCAGTGAAATATAGATCTAAGTGTCGTCTGCATACTTGTGATAGGATACATTCTCGCTGCAAATCAACTGACCTAACGGCAGCATGTAGAGGTTGAACAGAAGGGGTCCCAGGATTGAGTCCATTATTACCCCAGGGCATTTGGCCTAAGAAACAGTTACCAATTTCGACAAAGTACTTCCTCTCTTCCAGATAGGGCTTTAACCAGTTTAGGGCAGTGTCAGTGATGCCCACCCAGTCCTCTAGTCTCTGTAAAAGTATCCCATGATCAACAGTGTCAAAAGCAGCACTCAGATCTAACAGAATTAAGACTGAGGCTTTGCCCGTGTCAGTGTTCAGGCGGATGTCATTTGTCACCTTGACAAGAGCAGTCTCAGTGCTGTGATGAGGGTCTAAAACCTGACTGGAAAACATCAAATGAGTTGTTTATCAAGAGGAAATCAGTGAACTGTTGGTAAACAACATTTTCAAGGATTTTTTCCCAAAATGGCAGATTAGAGATGGGCCGGTAATTACTCAGTACTATGACCGCAGTTTTCAAAGACATTGGGAATGTTCCAGATTGAAGCGACACGTTAACTATGTGAGTGAGTGGTGCTAACAAACTGTTCAGCACAGACTTTAGAAATCTGGTGGGTCACACATGGAGGCAGCATGTAGATGAACTCAGACTGGTGATGATCTCCTGGACAGTTTTGTCAGTTACAGGTGCAAAGTGAGTCAGTTCTAAGTGTGTAGGTGGTTTTAGGGTTATTTTTTGCATTGTGGAATTTATAGCATTGTTAATGCCCTGAACTTTGTCATTAAAGAATAATACAAACTCATTACACTTGGATGTGGAAATGAGTTCTAACAGCAGCTGAGCTGGAGGGTTTGTTCATCTGTTTACTGTGGCAAACAGGACACGCGAGTTGTTACTACAGCTTCCAATTATTTCAGGAAAATAGTTCTACATACAATGAGGTTGTACATGTACAACTTCTCTCTGTACATCTCTTTTTGAACCTGGAGCTGTGACTTGCGCCATTTTCGTTCGGCCCGGCAGCACTCCCTTTTCTGTGCCCTGAACGAATCATCATTTCTCCATGGCGCCTTCTGCTTATTTTTAACAGTTTTAGCCTTCATAGGGGCAATGGTGTCGAGAACATTCAAAACACGAGATGTAACAGAGTTCAACGAATAATTTACATTAGAACATGAGACATTTTCAAAGTTAATCATTTCCATAAACAGTTTTCCTGTGCTGTCATTTATGTGTCTCCTCCAAACAATTGCAGGACCAGCCGGAGGTTTGGGAAAAACAGACACGTCAAAGTAGACACAGAAAATGATCAGACAGAGCAACATCGACCACATTGACGTTTGAAATATTAACCCCTTTTGTAATTAGAAGATCTAGAGTGTGCCCTCTGCTGTGGGTGGGGCCACTCATATGCTGAGTAAGACCGAAAGTTTCAAGGACAGCATGAAGCTCTTTAGCGTTTCTGTCACAGATATTATCAACGTGAACATTGAAACCACCTGTTATGACCAAACCATCAAAGTTTGTGCATACAACTGAAAGCATCTCAGAAAAATCATCACTAAAACTTTGGCAGTGCTGGGGAGGCTTGTATACAACAATGAAGAGAATGTATGGAGACTGTTTTAGCTCAATTTTAAAGGATACGTACTCAAATATTGAAAACACCCCAAAGGACAACTTCTGGGTAACTATTTCATCTCTAACAACAGCACACACACACCCACCTCCCTTTTTGTTTTCTCGTGTTTCAGATTCAAACAAAGTTGGGTGGAGCAGATTCTATAAGAACAACATTTCCTGTGTTTTTTTGTCAAGCAAAGTTTCAGTTAAAAACATACAATCAAAATTAAATTATTTCATTAAGAAAGATTTGTTACATAAGGATGTGACATTTAGCACAGCAAGTTTCAGACTAGTTTCAGTGAGACTGGGCGTTATCTTTTTACAGGGAATATGAATCAAAATTCTCAGATTGGGCAGTCTGACTCGCATTTTGTTTTCCCATCTGTGTGATGTTACTACAGAAATAGCAGTACCAGAACCAGGTGAAAGGCTAGGGGGGATAGGTGGAGGGGCTTTTGTTGGTGTAGCGGGAGCCGGTGAGAGTTTGGAACGGGGGGGTTCAGTAGATCATTGTATTCTCTTGGATCGTCTGGATGCTTTGGGTTCGATACAAATTCTAAAAAAATGGTTTGCCGATTACCTCACAAATAGCGCTCAAACTGTTTCTGCTGATGGCTTTCAATGTGAATTTTCTTACCTTAATAAATGTGTTCCTCAAGGCTCTGTCCTATAAACTCAATTGGGCATAATCTAAAACGCATCCACTTGTATGCAGATGATGCAATTCTGTATGCTAAGGCATTTTCTTATGCACAAGTGATTCAATATATTCAAGAGGATATATTCACTCCATCCAACAAAACTGTTAATTTAAAGTTATTAATTAATTCAGAGAAAACTAAATGTATGCTGTTCTCCAAAAGACACTCTAGTGACCCAAAAACGATATCTATTCTTACGCTTGATGGTAATATGATTGAACAAGTACCCCATTACAAATACTTGAGCACGTGGATTGATGATAAACTCTCCTTCAACAAACACAAACAACAGCAACTGTGTAAAACCTCTGAACTCTGTTTATCATTCAGCTCTAACTCACCACTGTCAATTATATTATAAAGTAGAATGGCAATAATTGGATGAAAGAAGAGAACAGCATTGCTTTTTGTTTGTTCACAAGGTTCTAGTAGGCATTTTGCCCGATTATTCATCAAATTTGTTATACCTCGGGTCAAGTTGTCACCGCTTCAGGTCTCAGGACAGACAGGAAAAAAGACTTTCAGCAAATTTGCTCCCTTCCTGCAGAACAAAACCTTTTAAATTAAATCATTTTATGCCTTTTAATGATTTTATAGCACTGGTCAAGGACTACCCGCATTGCCGGTGCACTTGTTTTATATAAATGTATCTCATATTGTATGTGTATACGTGTTTTTATGTACTGGTTAATTTTATTGAATGTTTTATTATGTTTTAGTGTCCTGTGTTTGTGTGTTGTTTATTTTGTGTCGTATTTTAACAGAGTACCTACATACAATAAAATGAAATGGAAAATAGAATCCCTTAAATAGTTAGGTGTGGTCCTCTTTTCGCCACTATAAAGAAAGATCTTGCAAAATGAACTCTTATCCCATGCTCAAATCTGGGAGATTATAAAAATTTATGTTTTGGCCAGATTTCGCTATTTATTCCAGACTCTCCCGACTTCCATCCCCAACCGACAGTTTGATGAGTGGGATAAAAACAATCTCCAAGATTTATATGGCAGGACTAGAAACTTTGAATCCGATTTATACAGGCCTAACTGGCAGATGGCACAGTTGAGTCATTTGGAGGGGGTGGAGAACCCTTGGGTGAAATCTGTTCTTACAAGATTGGATGAACTAATCAAAACGTATAACCTAAAAAAATTTGTAAACATTTTAAACCGTAAATCGTGTGTCAGCGTGCTCTTACACCTGTGACAAGCTCTTAACCATCAGAACTACATCTCCTACAAATCTAGTTCCAGTTTTTTTACCATCTGAATTAGTCCTTTGTTTTGCCAAAAGAGTGAGACACCACAGACGAGGAAAACGAGCTGGTGTGCTCGTGTGCGGCGCACGTACGTCCTTACTTGGGATTTTCCTCTCTAACGTGAACTCACTGTCTAACAAACTGGATGAACTGGCACTGCTAATGACAAAACAGAGACTTTTCTTCATCTCTTGTTTTGTGCTTCACAGAGACGTGGCTCAGCGAGTCAGACCCGGACTGCGCCGTACAGGAGGGCTGGAGGGCCTCCAGCTGCTCCGCGCTGACAGACAAAAGTATATCTCCGGGGAAAAAAACATGAGAGGAAGGAGCCTGTTTTTACATTAACAACGGCTGGTCTTCAGATGTGACTGTGGTCTCCAAATACTTCTCTCCTGCTCTGGAATATATTTTCATTAACTGCAAACCATTCTACTCTCCACTTGAGTTCACCTCATTCATTCTGGCCGCTGTTTACATTCCACCGAGTGCTAACGTGCAGGAGACACAGCGCCTGTGGACAAGGTCTTGAGTGTGGAGCGAACCTTCCCGGACTCCTTGTGTATAATCCTGGGCGATTTGAACAAGGGGAATCTCAGCCATGAACTACCAAAGTACAGTTTATTAAAGTCCCGACCAGAGAGCAGAACACTCTTGATCACTGTAACACAGCAGACAGCAAAGCATTTCGAGCTGTGGCCCGAGCCGCAGTGGGTTTTTCGGATCACGCCATGGTCCAACTGATCCCCACATACAGACAGAGGCTGAAGCTCTACAAACCTGTTGGGAGGACCTCTAAGAAATAGACCAGTGAGGCAGTGGAGGAGCTAAGTGCGTGTTTGGATGAGTACACAGACACTGTGACGTCATACATTCTATTCTGTGAGGACAGCATTGTACCATTGCACACCAAAGTCACTTTCAAACATGACAAACCCTGGTTCACACCAAAACTGAGGCAGTAAAGGCAGCAGAAGGAAGCAGCGCACAGGGCTGGAGACAGAGGGCGCGAAGAATGGATTTAGCAAGGAGGTGTCGAGAGCTAGATCACAGTAAAATACGCGTCTGAAGCAGCAGTTCTCTGACAACAACCCCGCCTGTGTGTGGAGAGGGCTCCGGCTTTTCACCAACTATAAGCCTAAAGCCCCCCATGCTACAGATGACCGAAAACTGGCTGAGGAGCTGAACACCTTCTACTCCAGGTTCGAGGCCACGCCCCGTACCCCACTGTGGACACCCCTGACCACCCAACCCCAGGGCCCCCCACCTCCCCCACAACTCTCTCAGTTCAAAGGCAGGATGTAAGCAGGCTCCTTCGGAAATCCAACCCCCGAAAAGCTGCAGGACAAGACGGTGTCTCTGCCGCAACACTGAGACACTGTGCTGAAGAACTGACCCCCGTCTTCACAGACATTTTTAACACCTCCCTGGAGTAATGCCATGTCTGCTTCAAATCGTCCATCATTATGCCTGTCCCGAAGAAACCCCTGACACTGGATTTAATGGAACCTGTGGCGCTGATGTCTGTCGTCATAGTCATTTGAGCGCCTGGTCCTGCCCCACCCCAAGTTCTTCACCTCCTCCCAGATGGACCCCCTGCAGTTCGCCTACAGAACCAACAGGTCTGTAGACGACGCCATCAACCTGGCCCTCCACTTGTTCTCCACTGGTTGTGGACTTCAGCTCTGCAATCAACACCATCCTCCCTGCTCTGCTCCAGGACAAGCTCTCCCAGCTCAACGTACTTGACTCCACCTGCAGGTGGATCACTGATTTCCGGACAGATCGGAGCAGATCGGACTCTATAGACGTTGCTATTATTATTATTTTTTAATCACTGTTTTATGTTGCACCTTAACGCTGAGACAAGAGACATGTTTGCGAAACTGTTTTCAATGCCAATGCCAATAAACCTTTTCTGATTCTGATTCTGATTCTAACAGCACATATTTGAGATTTAAAGTCTGGATAACAAAAGGTATAAAGGTTTTTTATCAGATTGTCAAGGATAATCACATGAAAAGTTTTAACGTGTTGAAAGAATCCTTTGACTTGGAGGAACAGGACTTTTATACGCATTTTCAAATAAGGAGTTACTATAACCAGGAAATTAAACAAAGTAATGACCATAATAGCCCTTTGACTGAAAAATTTATCAAAGCTTATAAATCAGAACTTTCAAGAGGAATAATATCTATATTATACAAATGTATTATCAATTTGGGTGGCCACTCCACTGATTACATTAAAGATAGATGGGAAAGAGAGGGCTACTTTGTTCTGGATGATGAAGAGTGGGAAGGTATATGTACATCTCAATGGAGAATCACAAAATCATATGTTTGGAGAGAATTCTGTTAAAAAATGTTTCACGTTTCTTCCCTAACACCATGTCAGTGTTCATTATTCACAAGGAAATGCACACTGTTGGAGAAACTGTGGCAGCCAGGAGGCAAACCACTACCACATGTTCTGGGACTGTCCTGTTGTTCAGAAGTTTTGGAAAGAGCTTTAAAGCTTTACAGACAATTTATGACATAACCATCCCACTCAATTTTAGGACGATGTATTTGGGCCTCAGGACACCTGCCATGGACGCAACCGATCGCTATCTCGGGATCATCCTCCTGGTTGCAGCGAAAAGGCCATCACAAAAAAATGGATGTCACAAAATGCACTGACAATCAAGGCTGGACCAACATTATTATGGGCATTCGTAAAATGGAAAGCATTATTTTTCGGGCTTCATTTTAAAATAGACAAATTCGACAGACTGTGGATTAAATGGGAATTTTTCTTTGGGTTCTATGCGTCATGATTTCTCTTTTTTTGTTCTGATTTTGGTGGATGTCTACATATTTTGATCCTCTCTGTTCTTATTATTGTTCTCTGTGTTTGTTTTTATATATTTAAAAATTTGAAAAAGAAAAAGAAAAACTTTTATATGTTAAAGAATCCATTGACTTGGAGAAACAGGACTTTTATAGGTACTTAAAAATAAGTTATAACCCTCTGACTGATTTTTTTTTTATCAAGGGTTATAAATCACAACTTTCAATATCTGATTATATCAATGTATTACTAATCTGGAAAACTACTCTACTAAATATATTAAAAACAAATGGGAAAGAGAAGGTAACCTTGTTTTGACAGATGAAGATAAGGAAAATGGGTGTACATCCCAGTGGAGGGCCACAATTTAGCATGTCTGGAGGGAATTTTGCTGGAAAAATGTGTCATGTTTTTTCATCACACCATGTTAATGTGCTTATTATTCACAAGAAAAGGCAAACTGTTGGAGAAACTGTGGCAGCCAGGAGGCAAATCACTATCACGTGTATTGGGACTGTCCTGTTGCTGAAAAATATTGGACTGAAATTCACAATGAACTGCAGACTGTGACATTGCCATCCCTCTAAACTTTAGAACTACATACATGGATACCTTTGGAAAATACTTTTGGGTTAGGAAATAAGTCCATCTAAAAACTTGACACAAACATCACCTGTGATATACACACACACACACACACACACACACACACACACACACATATATATACATACATACATACATACATACATACATACATACATACATACATGCATATGCATATACATCTACTAACCTCTGGCTTGCACTGGACAAATCCAATTTTGGAAAATGCCAGAAAACCGAAATAGGCCCCCACAAATGTCCGGTGTGTGAACCTTGGCCCAGTGCTCGTAAACACACTCTCTCTCCCTATGTTCTCTATTATGTAACTCGCCTTTTGTGCTGGGACACTGGTGCGGGCTGGGGCAAAACTCAGCTGAGCTGCTGTTACTGTTTTCATCTTAAAAGAGTTTTGGACAAAAGAGTGCTGTACGATTTAAAAGGAACACTCCACATTCACATTGTAGAATCTTGATGATTTTGATGAGCAGATCTTATTTTCCACCAAGTTCTCCTCTATAGGTTTAGACAATGTGACTAGGCGATAATGTCCGCTTCGTTAAACCTCACGTGAATGAATGCACCATCCACGTTTCAGTTGCATTCTTGAGTTCAATCGTTTATCAAAACGTGGTATTCTTTCGACTATTTTAAGCATCCAAGCTGGGTAGAATGGCCTGAAGTTTACCATGTCCAATGAGAGTAACTGTGACTGTGTCTGGATGTAGGCAAGGAAAGGCAAGGTAGGTTTATTTATAGAGCACAATTTGTACACAAAGGCAATTCAAAGTGCTTCACACAACAGGAAAAAATTCATTAAAATCACAAAGACATGACAGAATAGTTTAGGACATAAAAGAGAAGAGTGCAAATAAAATCGTTTCAGTCATATGCACAGCTAAACAAAACATTATGTATCTCGCCTTTTGTGCTGGGACATTGGCGCGGGCTGGTGTAAGATCTGCAAAAAATTCAAATATTAAACTAATTTAATGTCACAACCTTATGCTATCCATCACCCGCACTTGTGAACAAGAGGCCTCAGTCTCTGTTTGCTCTACAGAAGACGTGATAGTGGGATTGACGGAGGTCCTCAAAGTATTCCTTCCACCGTCCTGCACAAAGTCTGACCGGTTTCCTCCTCTGCAAGCGGATCCAACTCACAACCAGGTGGTGATCGGTTGACAGCTGCCCCTCTCATCACCTGAGTGTCCAAGACACGCAGCCGGAGGTCAGATGACACAACAACAAAGTCAAGTCGGAGCATGCAGCGGAGCGCGTACCGTGCCGTCAGTACCGCACAGAGAAGAACAAATTAGAACGCTCTCACCGGTCTTGCAGAGCTGGGTCCATATAACTAGGAGCCTGTTACCTGGTCCAAACCCGGGTAAATAATACAAAGGGCAGGCCTCGTGTCCGCAGAAGTCCATCGAATTAGCACCAGCTGCTTTGCCATGTGTCCAAAAAGAGAGTAGGCGCACACACCTGCGCCGAAATAAATCAACCCACACTAACCAGTGGTTAATGTGTACGCTATTGCGGGTTTTCCAGTTCATGAGGATAGTTTTCTTGGCGATGGTTAGAGCTGTGTGGAGTGTTTTGAAGTTTATGTTTTTTTCAGCAATTATTGTGAGATCCCCTAGCAGGCAGAGAGAGGGGGATAATGGGATGGGTTAGGGTTAGGGTTTGGGTTTGACTAGGGTTAGGGTTTGACTGGAGTGCAGTGCCAGGTTGCACGGATATATGTGTCTATACTTTTCTGAGTGCAATGTGTGCAAATCTCTGATGTGAAACCCATTTTAGCAAATCTGTTCCCCGTGTAATGTGTTCTGTGAAGTGTTTTGTATTGTATTAATTGTAAGTTGGCATTTTTGGACATAAAACAAATATTTTTTCAGATTTGGGTCCAGAAGTTGGCATCAGGAGTTAATTGAAAGGTCATTTTCCCATTTTATTGTTGGTAGGTAAATGGTCTGAGATGGCTTTGAAATTATTTTGTATAATTTAGGAAGAAGTTTCTTTGGAGAAGAGATATCTATCAAGTCTGATATTGCAGACGGGAGTTCTAAATTTGTGGGTCTGACGTTTATTTTTTCCGTAACGGATTATTTGATTTGTAGGTATTTAAAACAATGAATGCTCCTGATGCCGAACTCTTGGACCAGGTGTGGAAATGTTGTTAATATGTTAATATTAATATTTGTGTTTTATTATTGCTTAAGAAGTCAGGTTTGTTCCAAAGTGGGGTGAAGTTAGATGGGGCAAGTGTGGAATTTGTGATTTGGCAAAATTTCCACCAGGCTGTCAGAGTAGAGGCTATGGTTATAGCATTAAAGCATGTATGTTGTTTTATTGATTTGGTGAGAAATGGGATGTCAGCTATATTTAATTCTTTGCATAATGATTGTTCTATTTCTAGCCATGTAATATCAGATTGGGTGGAGTGGGTCCATTTGTTTGGTCACCACCTGCAGGAGGATCCGTAAGGGGCTGGTGCAGAGAGATTTGGGCGGCAGTCGACGGCAGGGGCTTTGACGACCGGATCTCTGGACACAGAGACTAAGTTTGGGGACATGGAACGTCACCTCGCTGGGGGGAAAGAGTAGTAGTGTAGTCGGCCTCACCTCCATGCACAGTTCGGGCACTGGAACCCATCTTCTCGAGAGGAGCTGGACGTTCCACTTCCCTGGTGTTGCCTACGGGGAGAGGGTTAGGGCGTGTTAGGCGTGCTGGTGTGGGTTTGCTTATTGCCCCACAGCTCAGCCGCCATTCTGTTGGAGTTTACCCCAGTGAATGAGACGGTCTACTCCTTTGGGTTGGGGACAGGTCTCTCACTGTTGTGTCGGCCTACGGGCCGAACAACAGTGCTGAGTACCCGGCCTTCTTGGAGTCCCTGGGAGGGGTACTGGACAGTGCACCGACCGGGGTCTCCGTTGTTCTACTGGGGGACTTCAACGCCCACGTGGGACAGTGACACCTGGACACCTGGAGAACGGCCCGATCTGAACCCGAGCGGTGTTCTGTTATTGGACTTCTGTGCTAGTCACGGACTGTCCATAACTAACACCATGTTCAAGCACAAGGGTGTCCATCAGTGCGCATGGCACCAGGACACCCTAGGCCGGAGATCAATGATCGACTTTGTTATCGTGTCATCTGACCTCCGGCCGCGTGTCTTGGACACTCGGGTAAAGAGCAGGGCGGAGCAGGGCGGAGCCGATCACCACCAGGTGATGAGTTGGATCCGCTGGCGACGGAGGAAGCCGGACAGACTTGGCAGGCCAAGCACATAGTGAGGGTCTGTTGGGAACGTCTTGCGGAGCCCTCTGTTAGCAGGATTTTCAACTCACGCCTCCGGGAAAGCTTCTCCCAGATCCTGGGGGAGGCTGGGGACATCGAGTCCGAGTGGACCATGTTAACCTCCATTGTCAATGCGGCTGCTCGGAGCAGGTCTCGGGTGCCTGTCGCAGCGGCAACCCCCGAACTTGGTGGTGGACACCGGAAGTAAGAGATGCCGTCAGGCGGTAGAAGGAGGCCTATCAGGCCTCTTTGGCTTGTGGGACTCCTGAGGCTGTTGTGGTGAAGAAGGAGCTGAGTCGAAAGACAAAGCTCTCGATTTACCGGTCAATCTACGTTCCTACCCTCACCTATGGTCATGAGCTTTGGGTAATGACTGAAAGGACTAGATCGCGGATACAAGCGGTCTAAATGAGTTTCCTCAGCAGGGTGGCTGGGCGCTCCCTTAGAGATAGGGTGAGGAGCTCAGTCACACGGGAGGAGCTCGGAGTAGAGCCCCTGCTCCTCCACGTTGAGAGGAGCCAGCTGAGGTGGCTCGGGCATCTGTTCCGGATGTCTCCAGTATATACAGTATAGTAGTAGACAATATAGTAGTATATTGTCTGCATAAAGTGAGATTTTATTGGCTTGTGTTGTTTCACGACCTTTGATTGATGGGTTCAGGCGGATAGCTGTTGCCAGCGGTTCAATAAAAACGGTGAATAGAGACTGAAAGAGTGGGCATCCCTGCCTTGTCCCCCTGTGGTGTGAAGCTTTGTGATGTTAGTCCATTGGTTGTGACTGTGGCAGATGGGGATGTGTATAGAATCTTGATCCCGTTAATAAATGACTCCAAAGCCAAATCTTTGAAGTGTGGTGAATAAAAATTTCCAGTTGACCCTATCGAAAGCTTTTTCTGTATCTAATGTGGCTATGAGTGTGTCTTTCTGTTGTATTGATGAGTAATGCATTAAATTATGTAATTTGCGGGTGTTGTTGGATGCGTGTCTTCCTTTTATAAAGCCGGTCTGATCGGGATGAATGATATGTGGTATAATTTTTTCAGTTCTATGAGATAGTGCTTTACTGATAATTTTTTAGGGCAACATTTATAAGTGAGATGGGACGGTAATTAGATGTGAATGTGTGGTCTTTTGTTGGGTTTAGGGATGAGTGATATTAGGGCTGTGTTCATGTGAGATGGGAATGCAGCGTTTTGTTTTATTTCTGTAATTGTTCTAGTGAATAGTGGGAATAAGGTTGACCAAAAATGTTTATAGAACTCAGCAGGGAAGCCATCCGGTCCTGGTGCTTTATTATTTTGCATTTGATTCAGTGCGGAGTTATTTATCAGTGATTGGTGTTTCGAGAGTGTTGACTTGTTCCGGGTTGAGTTTCGGTAGGAAGGTGTTATCAAGGAATTATGTCTTCTTGATTTGGGTCCAGATCGTATGAGTACAATTTTGAGTAGTAGTCTTGAAAAATGTTGTTTATCTCAGTAGGTGAATTGGTTAGCTTCCCCGCTGAGTTCCTAATAGAGGTTATAGCTGTTTTTTGATTTGATTAGCCAAATATTTTCTGGATTTATTGCTGTGGTGAAAAGTCTCGTGACGAAGTCTGTGTTTATTTTGTTTATTATTTAATTAAGCAGGAATTTATATTTCCACATTTATGTGCTCCCCGATGACTAGTGGAGACCATGTTCTTGGCGCCTTTGCCATGTCGCACCCCATCCTGTGAGTGATGCATCAGTGTGCACCATCTCCCTCCGAGATGGAAGGGAGCCTAACAGAACGCCCGCTCTATCCAGGGTTGTCTCGCCCAATGAGACAGGGACTCGAGACACTGGGGTGACACATACACCCGCCGGAGCCTGTAAACGGCCCATGCAAGATTTAAGTGCAAGCCGTTCACCCGGATTTCCTTTTGGTAGAGAGAAAGCAGCCCCAGTAGCACTACAGTGGAGGCAGCCGTCAATTTTCCCAAGAGACGGAGGTAAAGAAAAAAAGGCAACACGCCTCTTCCGCTCTGAGGAGGGCGGAACTGGGGAGGCAGGGCGCTTTAAACCAGAGGTTTGAGCGGCGGGTAACCGATCTGACTTCGACTCCGTCTCCCAGTCGACGGGCTCAAACGCCACTAGACGAGCAATCCGGGCCGAGTGAGTCATCGCGTCACAGTTGGGGCAAGCATCGATAGGCCTTACCTCAAATGCTCCACGCCCAAGCACGTAAGGGCATAAATCGTGCCCATTGTTCTGCTGAATCGGCGCCATACAGATCCTGCAGACCAGCGTCTCAGGCATTTCGAATACGAATACCCTTACAAAAATCAGGTCAGGCCGTGAACGCCTCCCCTTTATTATTGTATTTTTATTTACATTATTTTACAAAAGAAAGAGTCAGTGGTTGGCTAACCCTAGCCGAAACAGGTCAAGCTGGAAACGCCACTAGTGGTTCAAAACTGAGTGTTTAGCAGTACTAAAACACAAAAACGAGTTGTTCGGGAAGAGGACGCCACTACAGACTCAATCAACAAAAAACGCTGAAGCAACTGCTCAGGATAGTGAGGAAAAAACAAACCCAAAATAGTTAGCTGTGAAACCAATGTACTTACCTGGCGGTGTAGTCGGCTACAACCACCAGTCGACAACATCGTCGACCGGGAGAATGCCGGCTAAAACACAGCCCCTGAAGGGCTGCCTCGAACGTAAGTCACTGGGCTAAGCAAACCAGCAGATCGTAAACACTTCAATGCTCCGCTTCAACTCGACAAACCTGCATGCGAGAAGAAGAAAAGGGACTGAGCTCTCGGTATCACGTGACTATATAGACTCACGTGGGTCACAGAGAGGTCACAGGTGACTTTGTTGTCATTTAATTCTCGACCTGCACATGCACAAAAGATGATCATTCAGTGCTTAAGGCACCGCCTCTGGTGGTCAGAAGGGATGAAATAGAACTCAATTTGAATCTCATTCAATTGAATTTTTTATTTGAATACAAAATAATAAATCATTAAATTTGCATTTTCTGAAAATAATATAAACTGGCTCCAACAATGACTTTAAAGCTTTTTTGTAAATACTAATTTAGCCTGTGTATTTTGATGTGAATATTTTAATATATTAACACTATACTAGCAGTAACACAATCATGTATTGTACAATTGTTGCATGAATTTGCATTTTTAATAATATAATTTATTTCTAAGGTACTGTGTATGAGGGAAAAGCCCAATAGTCTTAATCAGCAGAAGCCGTAAAATTACAGTAGCACGTGATAAAAATACAATTTTAATGGTAAGATACTGTACACATGCATATTGTAAGAAGCAGTTATATTTTCCACTGTAAGCTTACCGCAAATTTGCAGCATTCTACAGGCAAATATTGCTGCCTGCCCTTTATCGTATATAACACCATTTTTTTCTTACAGTGAGGTGTGTATCAGGAGTAACCCAGAATCAAATTACGGCCAAACCAGGTTTAAACTGGTACTAAATCCATACATTGGATACAATGGGAAAATTATGCACAATGTTTGGCTGTTTTATTTCTAAATAGTTAACAAACATAGATACAAACAGTTGGATATAAACAGGCAACAGTGATGACAGTTAACTTAAGTAGCCTAATTAAAAGGATTCGCATTAACCACACTTCAGATCAGACACTCAAGACGATCTGTGAGCTCAGATGATGAGCATGCACGTGCACTTTCCCGGGGTCGTGACGCGGGAGAATGAGAAAGAGCTTCTCGTTCTCTGTTAATATGCTAACGGAACTTCATGTGCTCAGTATGGGCTCAGTACTGACCCGTCAATTTGAGGGAAACTGACTTCCGCTTGCTCTAAGCCGGTGCCTCTGCTCTCTTTACTCAGCCTCACGTTATGCTAATGGCGACGAACAGTGAAACACCCGTTTAACCCTGTCAGGTGTTCAGTTTCAAGAGCAGAACCGTAAGAATGAGTATAAAGGGGAAAGTTCTGCTGGAGCAGTGATTGTACCGCGCGCACGGACTGAACCATGTGAACAAAAGGAGGGGGGGTTGTTATTTTGAAACATAAAATATCCACATTTTTTGAAAATAGATTACACTGAAGAGATTGAATATAATATTTAGATGCATATTTGAAACTGACTTAACTGTTTTATCAAGTCAGTGAGAGGCTCGGGGGGGGGGACGACGACGACACACTGTCAGAAGACGACGACGACACACTGTCAGAAAGGGGTGGTGAGGGGGGCTGACCGCGGCATCAACAAGTGTTCTGCACCAGGCTCTCTCTGTCTGTCTGCTCCGGGCCCCGCTCCTCTCTGCGCTCTCATTACGCACCTCACCTAACAATCGTTTTTAGTAAGGACAACTTTTCTAAAACCATGGCAAACTCCGGGATCCAGCTGCTGGGCTTCTTCATGTCGCTGGTCGGGATCGTGGGGCTGATTGTCGGGACTATTTTACCGCAGTGGAAGATGTCTGCGTACATCGGGGACAACATCATCACGGCCGTGGCCATGTACCAGGGGCTTTGGATGTCCTGCGCCTTCCAGAGCACGGGTCAGCTGCAGTGTAAGATCTACGACTCCATTCTGCAGCTCGACAGTAAGTCAATTTAACTGACTAAGGACAAAATTAAAAGTTCCGTTCCAAGTTCAAATAGTAAAAATTGTTCAAAAGTAAATTGACTGTGAGTACTTTTTACTTTTACTTCACAACAACTGAGAGCAGGTATCTGTACTTTCTACTAAGCTACATGGCTGAAAAGTATTTTGCATATGGTTTGAAGGGTTATTTATTGCGCGTTTATGATGACGTTGTGCCAAAAGGTTTTGAGTTCCAGACACAGCTTTGAGCAAATTGAAATATACACATAAAATCCACGAGAAAATGAAGAAATTGTTTGAATTGGAATATTGACCAAAGAGCAGCACAATTCTTTGTCAAAATCACTCAATTCTTCAACATTCTTCAAATTGATGTGAAATACTTTGACTTTTTACCCTTTTTACCAAATATATACAGTATTTTAAATAAGTACTCAAAACTTTTCTTAAGTAGACATTTTATGTGCTACTTATACTTTTACTTGGGTATTTCACTCTGTATCTGTACAAAATTGACTACTTCCATCTCTGTTAAGGAGTAACAAGCAGCATGTAGTTATTTTTACATGTACCTGATGTAGCTTTATTTAATCTTCTAATAATAAATGTGGCAAAAGCTGTATTTATCTTTCTTGCACTTTTCCTTCAGAATTGATTTTGTTTTCTGGATGGTTTTTTTTTTTACATTTTGTACTATCTAGTTTTATTTTTTTGCTTGTCATTATACATGAACTTGCTTACTTTTATTTGAGTTTTTGGATGAGTACTATTTACTTCTACTCCACATTTACTTTTGTATTTTATTCACCTCATTCCGAAAGCCTGAAAGGGTGCCGCCATATGACGCAATCCTCCTCTGGTTGTATTGGTTAACATCGGGCTGCTGACCTCCAGAGAAAATAAGTTCTACAGACTAAAAAGTTGTTTCGGGCCGCCCAGGGAATTGGTACAGTGTTGACTTGTTGGTCACATGAACATTGGACATTTTACACAAATCAATCTACTTTAGAGCATGTTTTAGTGGTGAGACTTTTCCCTTGTTCTACATTTAACTAGAAAGGACCACGTCACAACAATGGAATACGAGAGAATATTTATTGATAATAGTGATGATGATGATGATGATGACCCCCCCCATTAGATGGTGATGTAGACATTGGGTGGGAGGGTGGTGTCGAGAGAGCAGAGACAACCAGAGATTGGCCTGTATAAATGGGGCTTCTGGGTAACTAGAGGTGTGGTTAAAGAGTGGAGGTGTGATTGCAGGAGGAGGAGTAGGAGGTTGAGGTGTGGTCCACCTCCTGAACCTCAATCAAGGATTAACAATCATTAACTACATTTAAACCAAAGGAGTTCCCGCTGGAACAGGAGTGCGATTGCAATGGAAGTGTCAATACGTGGGAAAAAGAGGGACAAGTGGGCTGGTCGGATTAAGGTCGGATTAAGGTGAATACTACTCTTATTTGCGTAAACATTTTACTCACCTCACCTCTTGTTAAATCAATTCACTCAAAGCAGATAAAAACATGACAGTATATTATGCTACAGTCTTATCCCAATATCCTAGAATATGAGGCAATACTAATAATCATACAAGATTTATCTACTATATCTGTATTTTAAATAATTAAAACTATTGCATTATTCTTAGGCTTATAGTCTATAAATAAAATGTAGCATGTTTGATTTATTGTTGTCTGGAATGAGAAACAGCCCCATTTCAAAGTATATTATTTGGTCTGAAATATTAGCACATAAAATTGCTGTAATGGCTGTGGCGCTTTGTAACTTTGCTCCGCATAAATTGGACACACACACTGGACACACGGGTTAGGGTTAGGGTTAGTTAGGGGACAGACAAACTGGACACGCGCGGGAAACACAAACAGGACACACAAACATGCAACACACAACACACTGGGACATGCACAACCACTTTACACGTCAAATTAAACAACATCGATGACCTGGTAGCTGGAAAATAGTAATAATAGGAGGATTCAACTGATTAAAATTATTAGATGTCAGTGATTTAAAGCATATATATTAATATTGAAAACATAAAAGTGTGCTGCCCGGTGGTCGAGTGGTTAAGGCACAGCACACGTATGCCGGGCTCCAAGTGCAGCCGGCCGCTGTGTCGTGAGTTTGAATTCCGACTCCGACAATTTACTTCATGTCCTCCCCTCTCTCTCATCCCAAATTTCACACTGTCCTTTCCTGTCTAATAAAGAATCTAGAAAACATAAAAGTAGGCCCATTGATTTTATTATCTTCTAGTAGGTGCATTTGATTTATGCATATGATTCGCTTATGTTGCTTATAATTGTAGCTCCTTAATGACAACACTGCACTCGGTTTCTCGAGACGGGCGCATTTATTAACCTTCTTAAATGCCAGTAAACGCCGTGAAAACTATAGGACAAATAAACAACATGAATACACTCATTTTGTCTTTGCTAACACACAGTATTAAAAAAAATTACCTCATGGCCGCCTGTCACTTCGGAGGTCTTTAGGCGGAGGACATTAACATTTGTGCCTTTTTAAACTGTGTACAACATACAGCAGGGCTATTCAACTTAAGGCCCGGGGGCCAGATCAGGCCCGCCCAATGATCTGATCCGGCCCACGACAAATATTAAAAAAGTTTCAGCTTCAGTATTGGAATGGCTAATTTGCAGGTCAATGTTGTTTTTAATCCTTTTTATATTTTATCTTTTCAAATCTAATATAGCAGTAGATATTTTACCATAATTGAAACAACTCTAGCTTTTGGGATATTTTGTGAGACTCCAAATTGTGTTAATATGTAGTGGTGACGTGTCCGATCCAGCCCAGCAGCCACGGCCCCCCAAGAAATCTGGCCCTCAGGAAAATGAAGTCTCTCAAATTCTCGCGATATTACTTGTAACAAACCAAAGGAAATAACTGGAGTCTAAATGTCTAAGACAACATTTTATAAAATCTTATGCAATATAAAAAAAATTAAAAGGCATGAATAATCTTATTATTTCTTCTAAACAAAGATGAACTTCTTTATGTTTGAATCCTTTCTATGCCACTTACAATAATGATAAAACTAGTTGAGACTTGTATATGAGGCTATAATTAACCTCACATTAACTCTCAAACTATACTACAGCACTTTTCACTAGTAGGTTCTCGGACAATGCATATTTAGACCTCAGTTATTAGTTATTTATGTGCCACATTTGTTTATTAAACATACTCACACACTTGAGAGCTGCCCAAGAGGTCTTAGAATTAACCTGAAAGCAGGGAATTTGGTCAGCCCTTTCATTTGTTTCTGGGGAAGTTTTCGAAGACCAGGGGTTGGACCAGTGGCGCCTCATGGTGCCGAAGCCGCATGCGGCTCTTTAGTGCCCTCCTAGTGGCTCCCTGGAGCTTTTTCAAAAATTTATGAAAATAGAAATAGATTAGAGAATATATTTGTTGTTTTGATATGGTCGAAGGACAAACATGACGCAAAAGGTTTTCCAATGCTGTAAAATTTTTTATAATAAATATTAAATTTCAACATTTCTGTCAACGAAGAAATGTCACAGCCTGCGACACACGTTTCAGTGCGGGTGGCGCAGTGCCGGGCACGTGGCTATTGTAAACAAACACACGAAACACGGAAGATTGCTGATGAGAACAGAGGATTCAAGGATTGTGCGATTTCAGCACTTCTGGAGGAATTAGAGGAGCGCAAAGATAGGGTTATGAAGTGGATTGCAGCTCCAAACTCCATTACCGCTGCTAGACTTGTTGCAACCTGAGAGATAATAAAGCGTGGAAGACCGTTCACAGATGGTGAGTACATGAAGGATTTTCTGCAAAGACGGTGAAGGAAAAGGCCATTAAAATGGCTGGCAACATCACCAATCAGCGAATCAAGGACATAAATTCAGCTCCAGCATACATCACTGCCTGTGATGACTCGTGTGATGTGATCGATATAGAACAGACAGAGCTGTTACGCAAGTATGTGAACTCTGAAGGGCCGAAAGAAATTATCGAATATATAATCGCTGTGTTCAATTCCACTGTTGACCAGATATGGGGGGAAAGAGAAGAGGATTGTATTGTTATTGAGGTTCGAAGAGGAAGGCTTTTTTTTTTTTTTTTTTAAATCCTATCCTTATTTCTATATTTGTGTCAATGTAACAAAACATAATACATTAACATTGTAATGGAAGTCAAACTTAAAGCTCCAAATGTCGTATAGCAGAGTAGGTGTGTCATCTCTCCAGGGGGCGCTGCAGGGAAAAAAAAACCTTTAATCAGGAATGTCGGTGTAATCCCTCATTCGTCCAGGAGTGGTCCATTAGAGAAAAAGATTCATGGTCTGCTGAAACCCTGGAGACGCCCAAGGCATTCTGATGCTAAACAGGCACTCAAGGTGAGGCAGCCAAATGCCAGGGAACAATAAAATAATAGGCCCATCCCAGTTAAGTGTCAATGGGCCATTAGCAGGAGGTCTCAGACTTGTTTCACTGATCGAGAATGACTCTTGGATGAGAGTCGAAACGTATTGTTTTTTCTAAAACAGAGTCCAGATGACTACAACTGAATCTTTTTCTGCAACTTTAATCAGGAATGCTCGTTATGTATTTGTAGCCTTGTCATTTTGATAGTAGGCTAATATAGATCATATACACTTACAGCCTGTGTTCCCTTCATATAAGGCTTATACAAGGCTTTTAATTTTTTGTGGCCTCGCAATGTGCTCTTTCGATTGTGATGGGGGGACCTCAACGCCTGAGCTAACAAGGAGCTCAGGAATGATCTTCTCCAAGAAGCTTTCTGTGTCTTTTCCTTTCTCACCTCTTTCTATGCCCACAAGCCTCAGGTTAGGACGACGGCCTTGTTAGCCTTGTTAGCCTCATTAGCTTGTGATGCTTGTGATGCGTTTTCCAATGGAGCCGTGGGCCATCAGCTTTGTTGGTTTTGGTCCTGTGGCACTACTGGACTTGTGTCTTCCTTGTTTACTCATCTCTTGTCCTTGTTCTTTGGGTTCTTTGGGATTAGGTGGGTCAAACGATGATTTTAAAACCATGTTTTGCAGCGGCGGTGTGAGGTGCGGCAACTCAGTGCGTCACCATGACCGGAACAATCTTCTAAATTTAAATGAGAAGAAAACTGAAATAGTTATCTTCCCATTTGTGCGAAATCTTTGTGTGCTAATGGATTAATCTCTTAAAATGGACAAACAAGTCAAAACAAGCTTTTTTTCAGATGAGGTTTCTGGCTAAAGTCAAACCAAAGTAAAACCTTACCTGTCAAGGACCTTGAAAGAGTGATTCACTAATTTATTACATCACGCCTAGATTACTGCAACTCTTTTTATTATGGTATTCTCTTAAACGCTTGCAGTTAGTGAAAAAAAACCGTCTTTAAACGGTCTGGCTCGCTGATATTTGAATTATTGTCCCACCATGTTACTGCTTGTACCATGCGGTCCTCCTCTCAGCGCCTCCTGGATGTACCCAGGTCAAAGCTAAAAAGCAGAGGGGACCGAGCTTTCTCTTTGGCGGGGCCCAGGCTCTCTTGGCTCTTGGCTCACCACCGCGCATCTGATGCTTATTTACATGGCTGGCCTTCACAGTAAACTGAATATCTCTGACACAAATATGCACATTCTTTATTGAATTCTGATAAATCTGTGCGGAAAGCAATGTCTTAAAAATAGGGTTAGGGTTAGACCAAAAAAAAATGTAAGACCAAACACAAAGTTTCATCAAATTTAAGACCTCAAATTCCCAATATCAAATTGAACACTTTTTGGGAACTTCTGGTATGGTGGCGTGTTGAACAGCTGCTGCAGAAACTATCTTTAAAATTATTGTTTGACCCACAAAATCCCAAGGAAAGATGAACAATGAGAAAGAAACAAGGAAGACAGAAGTCTGGCAACGCTATAGGACCAAACAAAGCTGCTGACCCACGGCTCCATTGAAAAACACCCTGCCTCACAAGCTGACAAGGCTAACATGGCTAGTTGGGCCGACGTGACGGACAGCAGTTCTTCCCACTCGGAGGGACGAGGACCCGCCGGCCCAGATAAAGATTCTCACGGCTTCCTCCCATCAGAAGCAGGATGAAGTATCGACACATCGATGGATAGGAGCGGCGTATTTCAAACAATACAGATGATCTGCAGACAATGAGGGCCGAGATTGAGGCGCTGCGGGCCAAAGTAATGACACTGAACGTTATCTGGAGAAGATCATACCAGAGCTCCTTGTAGGTTCTGGAGCTGAAGTCCCCCCCATCACAATAGAAAGAGCACATCGCCTGGGCAAACCAAGACCAGCAACTTATAAACCACAAGGCCTGATAATGATGTTTCTTAACAATCGTGTGAAGAAACATGTCATGAAGGCTGCAAAGGTTAAAGGAGACCTCCAGTGCCAAGTGTTCAATAAGCATTTGAATCCTTCTATAAAAAACTTTTCTCAAATTCCAGAAGATAAAGAGGATGATATAAATTCCTTTCTGGACATCCTCAATTTGCCTGTTATATCAGAAGAACAAAATTAAAAATCAGGAGCAAAATATAAGGCGCAAACAAAATATTAAAGTACAGACCAATCCCTATTCTGAATGTGGACTATCCTTTATACACCTCAATTATGTCCAAAAGAATCAGGAATCAGGATCAGGAATCAGGATATATTTCTTGCCATTGTCAATGAAAAAAATTCACAATATAGGAACTTGATTTGATGACAGATGCAACATGGAAAGACATGAGAGCATCAGCCACCCAGGCAGCTGGTTTTCACTTGGCGCCTGCTGGGATACTTGAACTCTTGGAAAATGAGAAAAGGTTGAGCATAAGCATAACAATAATACACAGTATACAACACATATAATGAATACGTTCGGTTTCGCTGGCTGTCCAGCTGGTCTCAAGGCCAAGGCCGGGAGAAAAGATAAGGAAGGAGCAGTAGTATGGAGCATAACAGGGAAAAATACTTTTTAGTACATTTGTTTGATCAGAAATTGCCAGATCAAATAGTCCAATCATTTCTGGTCCTCTCTGTAGTGATCCGTTTGTGCAATTGAGTTACCCCATCGTTCAAAAATTTCACTGTTCCTGGTCATGTCCCACGGTCCTCTGCACGTCCGTAATCCGGACTAAAATGTTTTTGTCCAGTTCTACGAGCTGTGCCAAACTGTACTCAAGTCTCTGTTCGGGTCTTTTCATCCTTTCACTCAATTCCATAAACTCCTTTTTGTAGTTGTCAGACAGTATCAGGGTGAATTTTCCTGTCTTCCCAATTTTCCGATAGACCAAGACAACTCCAAGCCCAATTACTAATATACGTCTTCTACGTCTTCTACGAGCAAAGGCTCGATGCATCGCATTTATTTCAGGAGTCCCATACGTACCCCGCTGCGTCCGTACCGTCGAGACAGGTGGCTTCTCCCGGAGCAGCTTTTCTTGGGGGGAAAAACGTTATCCAATGCACTCAGAGACCAAGCACGTGAGCACGCGAACCGTGAATAGAGAGAAAAAAGTTGATGAGAAAAGGCAAAGTAGCAGCGGAGCGGGAGCAGATAGAAAACACATCTGCACTGGAGGAGAGCTGAGCAAGAAGCATGAATGGAGACAAATACTCCCAAAAGGATTTATTAACAAACAAAAAACGCAGGATAACATAAGACAATCCTTACACATAATGAACCATATGCAAAAACTACACAACAAAGCTGTAATAATTAGTGTGGACCCTGAGAAGACTTTTGATTGTGTTTGCTGGCCTTATTTATTTAATGAGGTGCAAATTTCAAATGGACGATTTAATTATACAAAAAAATTTGGGGCTCTTTAAGATGGATCAACATCAAAAATTAAATTCAATGGCCACCTGACGGATCCACTGACTATGGAAAGAGGGGTGAGGCAGGGCTGTGCCTCGTCTCCCCTCCTATTTGCTTTGTATT
Organism: Chaenogobius annularis; assembly: GCA_015082035.1. Lineage (NCBI taxonomy): Eukaryota > Metazoa > Chordata > Actinopteri > Gobiiformes > Gobiidae > Chaenogobius > Chaenogobius annularis. Next base: position 33,553 of record BJKM01000915.1, read on the forward strand.
GGGAACCATTGGCACAATTTATTAGACAATCAAAAACAATTCATGGTGTTACAATTGATGGAATGGACCATAAAATTGCCTGTTACACAGATGATGTTCTATTGTCTAGAAATGTCCATACCCAGGAAGAGGCATTTTTTTTTCAAAATTGGTCCAAGTCTGAATGAATGTACAAACAACTGAAATGATCTCATTCTGGCAACCTCAAGTTAGTCAAGTTAGAACATTTGAGAGCATCTGGACACCTGAAAATATTTATCAAATTGTTCATGTTTTAGAAACAAATACTGCCCGAATATGTAGAAAAAAAGATTCAGTTCTAGTCATCTGGACACTTTTTTTTTTAGAAAAACAAAACGTTTCCATTCTCATCCAAGAGTCATTCTCAGTCTGGTTGAGGATTACTCTTGGATGAGTATCGAAACGGAACATTCCTGGACGAATGAACATTCCTGGACAAATGAAGGATTACACCGACTGCTTAACTATAGTTAAATGTAGTTCACTTATATTATAATATATAAAATATTTACCTTTCAAGCAAACTCCAGGGTTCTTCGGCCTCTTCCACATCGTTTACCATGAAGCTGTCTGCAAACAGAAGTTAGAAGTTTCTTGTTGTGCCTCTATATTGTTTGTCTCTCTTATCTGTATGGACACCTTATGACCGCAGATATAAACTATAACCATAAGCTAAAATGATCACCTGTGGATCCGGGTGCTCCTCGGCTTCCTGGAGAGGCGGTCTGCCTGGAGAAGCGGTCTCTACTTCATATGAACGGTTCTTCATCGGCCTCGAAGAATTGGTTCTCCTCCTGAGTGGGTCTAGCGCCACCTTCTATCTGCAAATTGAGGCGCGTCTGCCTACCCTCTCCTTCACTGTGGAACTCCTACAGGTTTCTACTTTTTCCCAAAGAGGTTTGGTAGTTTTTCCTGGCTGAGAAGGAGGGTCTAAGGACAGGGGAGCTTGGGACATCTGTCTAAGGACACAGGACGCTGGGACATTTCCAAGTCCCTATGAACATTGTTTATTTTGTTTTCCACTGTAGCCCCTCGAGGCAACTACTGTTGTGATTTTGGGCGTTACAAAAATAAATTGAAATAAATTGAATTGAATTGTTACGTGATTAGTCACGTTAAAAGATGAAAGTGTGCATTGTATGTAGATTGTCTTATGTTTGAACCAAATAATCCTGTGATACTAGGGTTAGGGTTACTAACCACTAAGTCACAGTGTGAAGGTGATGAGAAAAAATTGGCTGACCATTAGCCACAGCAGCAGATATCTGGAAATGAACAAACACAATCAATAGCACCTTTTAACTTTTTTATCACAACTTAACAAGTAACACAATATTCAGGTGTTTTCTGTGAAAATACATGTCTGACAAATGACATTTCTGTTTGTAAAGGTGGATTATTTACTTTAAAGTTTTACTAATTTACGACTAACATTTTTGCAAACCAGTCCCCAAAATGGTGGATACTATTGACTTAAAAGAAAACATTTGCACCGAAAAAGATTCAAAAGATTTTTAATTTGCTAAGTTTTAATTTCCTGCGACAAGTTGGCCCCTTTCCAGGGTGTACTCCGCGGAAGGCCCAAAGTCACTGGGAGAGGCTCCAGTCACCTGCGACCCCTAACGGGAACAAGTAGTAGAAAATGAATGAATCATTTCGTTAGTTAACCCATTCCACAATGTATCCCCCCCTTCAGGTTCTTACCTGTGGTTGATATAGTTAATATATATAATTTACAGTTCAGTCCTAGAATGGCCATTTGGCAGAACAATGTTGGTAGAACAATGTTGGCAAAGTCTGTTGGCTTTTATTTTTCTACAAAAGGCTAATATAGCAGTAGTTAATTTATCATAAATGAAACTGATCTGGTGTGAATTTTTTGTGTGACCTCAAATTGTGTTCAAAGTGATGGCACGTCATGCCCATATCCGCCTTAGAGGCCTTGTTGGAAAATGAAGTTGAATAGCCCTGGTATACAGTTTTTCTACAACTACAACTACCGCTACTACATCTACAACTGAAACTACTACTAATACTACTACTACTATCCATCCATTCTTCTGCTTTATCCGGGGTCCCGGGGGGAGCAGCCTAAGCAGGGACCCCCAGACTTTTCCCACCCCAGACATTTCCCTCAGCTCCTCCGGGGGGATCCCGAGGCATTTTCAGGCCAGCCGAGAGACATAGTCCCTCCAGCATGTCCTGGGTCTTTCCCAGGGTGAACCCGTTACTCCCCGGAGAATTATTGTGTTTTGTGTTCCTCTTTATAAACAACCCATTTGATGTTTTCCCGTCAGGTTTCAGACCTCATCACAGCACAGAGACTGCTCTTGTTAAGGTGACAAATGACATCCACCTGAACACTGACGGTGGCAAAGCCTCAGTCTTAATTCTGTTAGATCTGAGTGCTACTTTTGGCACTGTCGATCATGGGACCCTCTTACAGAGACTAGAGGACTGGGTGGGCATCACTGGTACTGCCCTAAACTGGTTAAAGTCCTATCTGGAAGACAGGAAGCACTTTGTTGAAATTTGTAACTGTGTCTCAGACCAGATGCCCTGGGGGTAATAATGGACTCAGACTTGAATTTTAACAGGCACGTCAAATCAATAACATCAGCAGCCTTTTACCATCTAATAAAGATAGCCAAAATCCAAAGTATAGTGTCTAAACCAGACTTGGAGAGATTTATCCATGCGTTTGTCTCTAGTAGATTAGACTACTGTAACGGCCTGCTCACTGGCCTCTCCAAACGAGCTGTAAAACAGCTGCAGTACATCCAGAACGCTGCTACTCGGGTCCTGACTAGAACCAGGAAGTACGATCACATTAGTCCTGTGCTCAGGTCTCTGCACTGGCTCCCTGTGGCTCAGAGAATAGACTTCAAAGCAACTCTGCTTGTATACAAGTCTCTCCATGGCCTAGCACTAATGCACATCTCGGATATGTTAGTGCCATATGAACCATCTTGGACTCTGAGGACCACAGGGACCGGCCTCCTGCTGGTGCCCAAAGTCAGGACTAAATATGGGGAATCTGCGTTTCAGTTTTATGCAGCTAAAATCTGGAACAGTCTTCCATGAGGATGTGAAACAGGCCTCTATTCTGGCATTGTTCAATTCTAAGATAAAAACCGTTTTGTTTCGCTGTGCATATGACTGAAATGCTTTTCTTTGCACTCTTCTCTTTTATGTCTTAAACTATTTGACGGATAGCCTGAAAATGGCACCTGCCTGTTGTTTTCTGTTGTTTGTTTTTTTTTTAGTTTTTTTTTTTTTATCCACTTTCATAGTAACTTTGTTTGTTGAAGAGCATTTTGAAAATTATTTCCTGTGAGGCCAGGTCATTAATCTCCCTCCTTGTCTTAATTTCCTGTAGCATTTGAAGATCCTTGTTTTTTGGTCTCCAGCAGCTTTTGTTTGTTCTGTAAATTGTTTCATTTTTAATATCTTTGTTAATTTTTGGCCGAGGCGACAGCAGTTACCCTGCCCCTCAATGCCACTCAATTTTTACAAATTGTGGGTCATTAAATAGACTAGCATTACATCTACAAAGTGAGTTTTGTGGTTTCTGTTCTAGATCTACAGTGATGTAAATAGGATCATTTAAGTCTATTGTACCTATGTATGCCTCTGTAATTTTGGTCCTATCTTTGTTGAAAATAAAAAAGTAGTTTATTCTAGTATAAAATCTTATGTTAAATATGTATAAATCTTACCTGATCCCCACGTACAGGCTGAGGCTGAAGCTCTCCAAACCTGCAGTGAGGACCTCTAAGAAGTGGACCAATGAGGCAGCGGAGGAGCTACGTGCGTGTTTGGACATCACAGACTGGGAGGTTTTTAGAGCTGCCACAGAGAGTTTGGATGAGTACACGGACACTGTGACGTCATACATTCGATTCTGTGAGGACAGCATCATACCAACATACACCAAAGTCACTTTCAACAATGACAAACCCTGGTTCACTCCAAAACTGAGGCAGTTAAGGCAGCAGAAGGAGGCAGCGCACAGGGCTGGTGACAGGGGGCGCTACAAAGACGCAAAGTATGGATTTAGCAAAGAGGTTTCTCGAGCGAGATCACAGTACAATACGTGTCTGAAGCAGCAATTCTCTGACAACAACCCTGCCTCCGTGTGGAGGGGGCTCCGGCTCCTCACCAACCACAAGCCCCGAGCCCCCCTGCTGCAGACAATCGAAAACTGGCTGAGCAACTCAACACCTTCTACTCCAGGTTTGATGTGACCACCCCCTCCCCCACGGTGGCCACCTCCACCAACCCAAACCTGGTCCCCCCCACCTCCCCCACCACCCTCTCAGTTCGGAACAGGATGTTCACAGGCTATTTTGGAAATCCAACCCCCGAAAAGCTGCTGGACCAGACGGCGTCTCTGCCGCTACTTTAAGACATTGCGCAGGAGAGTTAACTCCATCTTCACAGACATTTTTAACACCTCCCTGGGGTCATGCCAGGTCCCAGCCAGCTTCAAGTCTGCCATCATTGTCCCTGTCCCCAAGAAGCCCCGGATCACTGCACTTAATGACTACAGGCCTGTGGCACTGACGTCTGTAGTCATGAAGTCATTTGAACGCCTGGTCTTGCCCCACCTCAAGTCCTTCACCTCCTCCCTGCTGGACCCCTGCAGTTCGCCTACAGGGCCAACAGGTCTGTAGACGACACTATCAACCTGGCACTCCACTTCATCCTGCAGCATCTGGACTCCCCGGGAACCTACGCCAGGATCCTGTTTGTGGACTTCAGCTCTGCTTTCAACACCATCCTCCCTGCTCTGCTCCAGGACAAGCTCTCCCAGCTCAACGTGCCTGACTCCACCTGCAGGTGGATCACTGACTTCCTGACGGATCGGAGGCAGTGCGTGCGGCTGGGGAAGAATGTCTCAGACACTCGGACTATCAGCACCGGTGTTCCACAGGGCTGTGTACTTTCCACTCTGCTCTTCTCCCTGTACACAAACTGCTGCACCTCCAGCCACGACTCCGTAAAACTCATCAAGTTTGCGGACGATACCACCCTCATCGGGCTCATCTCGGACGGGGATGAGTCTGTCTACAGGAGGGAGGTGGACCGGCTGGTGTCCTGGTGCAGCGGTAACAACCTGGAGTTCAACGCCCAGAAGATAGTGGAGATGATCGTGGACTTCAGGAAAGCCAAAGCCCTCCCTCATCATGACAGACTCCCCCATCACCACCGTGGACTCCTTCCGCTTCCTGGGCACCACCATCACCAAGGACCTCAAGTGGGAGCTCTCCATCAGCTCCCTCATCAAGAAGGCCCAGCAGAGGATGTACTTTCTGCGGCAGCTGAGGAAAGTCAAGCTGCCAGTGCAGATGATGGTGCAGTTCTACACGGCCATCATTGAGTCCATCCTCACCTTCTCCATCACCGTGTGGTATGCTGGAGCCACAGCCACGGACAAACAGAGACTACAGCGCATTGTGCGCTCTGCTGAGAAGGTGATCGGCTGCAGACTTCCATCTCTGCAGGACCTGTACGTCTCCAGGGCTCTGGGACGAGCAGGTCGGATCACAGCTGACCCTTCTCACCCTGGACATGGTCTGTTTGAACCACTCCCCTCAGGCAGGAGGCTACGGTCCATCCGGACCAGAATCTGCTGCCACAAGAATAGTTTCTTTCCCTCTGCCATTGGACTCATGAACACCTCTAAACACCTGTCACTTTAACTGCAACTATTCATCACTCACTGCACTGTCACTTTCTGCGCTACAACTCTAAATTTAACTGTAATCTTAATCTTGTGTACATAGTAATGCCTATTTTTATTTTTATTTTATACTATAGTAATTTTAAATTGTTTCTTAATGCATGCCCTTTGGATTGAATATATGTTGTTTTATTATTGCTCAGTGTTTTATGTTGCATCTTAAGGCCGAGACAAGTTCCTATGTTTGTGAATTTTGTTCATTGACAATGGCAATAAACTCTTTCTGATTCTGATTCTGATTCTGATTCTGATGTTGGTTGGAAAAATGTGTATATTGTCGGACATTAGGATTAATCTCTCTCCAAATACCGATCAACCCTACATTATGTATTAATTTCCGAAATGTATAATTTTTAGATTTACCTATACTTTGTTGTAGCTTGAGACATCCAATGTCAACATGTTAGTTTCAGTCGCCTCCACAGACAAGAGTTCCCTCAGAGTGCTTTGCAATCAGATCCGCAACTTCAGTATAGAAAGTGAGGTTGCCCCCTGGTGGAGCATATACATTTATCAACGTAAACACACTTCCATTAATAGTTCCTTTGACCAGTACAAATCTGCCATCTTTATCTTTGCTTTCAAAACAAAGGCTATTCTGCTCGAGATCAATATGGCCACACCCCTCTTATGTTGCGCCTGTATGAAGAATAATAAAGTTTGCTATAACCAAATATATTAAATGTTTGACATTCTAAGTCATTTAGATGGGTTTCTTGTAGTTATATAATATAAATGTTCTCTTTTCTCATCTTTGACAGTATCTTTGACCACTAACATTAAAAATATGCTATTTGTAACTTTTCAGATGCCACCGTATTTAACATGTTTGAATCATTCTTGTAAATCTACCCTTCCTTCACAGCTCTCTGATTGAACACAACACACAAACACAAGAACCACAACAACAGCTCATATTTTAACAAAGGAAATGCAACAAAAAAAAGAGCCCACAGGCTGATCCAAAAGGGTTAGGGTGGAGGGAAAACCATTTTTTAGGTAAAAAAAAGAAGAAAGATCCGGAAGATCCTTAAAGTCTTCCCATTCATGTTGATCCACAGTGTTGCAGGATAAAGCAGAACGTATTCCACGTTCTTTTCTGAGGTGGGATTTCACCGGATCAAAAATGTTGTGTTTACGGACCACTTGTGCTGTGTAGTTGTTGAAGAAAGAGGCTTGGGGCTTGGTTGATCCAGGTTGGCCCATGACGAGACGTCTGGATTCTGCCATAACACGTTGCTTATCACTGAAGCTGTGAAATTACAGTATAATTGTCTTGGGACGCTGGTTCAGAGCCGGTTTAGGGGCTAGAGAGCACTGTGCATAGTCTATCTTTATTTTCCCAGTTTTTGTTGGAAGTTTGAGATGTTCCGGGATCCACGTCTCCATATATTTGACCACATCCTTGCCCTCGGTGTCCTCTGGGATAGCTACAATCTGCATATTACGTTTTCGTTCTCGGTTCTCCAAGTCGTCCAGTTTGTCTGTCAAAGCACGCGACTGGATTGTCAATTCAGCCACTTGGATTTGTAAAGTAGAGACGTCTATCCCACTCCGAGTCTCCCCTGCTGAAGAATCTAATCTGATTGCGCAGGTGTCTGCGCTGATGGGGTGCAATCCCCGCCCGAATGCGCAGAGGCTAGCACCGGGGCAGAGCAGGCAGCTTGCTTAGTTACAGCGCTGATTCTCTGGGGTTAGGGTTAGGGTTAGGGTTAGCGTATGTTTACAAAACAAGTGTCCAGTCTCTTCATATGTCTGCTCCCACGGGTAAATATCGGGTCTCCCTTGGTGAACTCATAATAAGAACGGATTATTTCCACAGATAGGACCCTAGCCAGACAAAGCACATCCGCATAGTGAAAATTCTTTATGTTTTCGGTTCCAGTACTACTTTCATTAGGTTCCTACTTGGAAATTGAATAATGGTGTGCCCAGCTCTAAGTGGATGGAGGTGATGACAGGAGGAAGACAGCACCCCTTCTGCTCAACCTCTACACATTTTCACTGCATATTAACTGACCTATCACAATTATGCAGATGACACTCAGATTTATGCTTCAATGACAGCAGGGGAATATGGACCAATGGATTTACCAAATCCAGCAAAATAACTTTCTCCAGTTAAGCTCCTGCTGGTGCCCAAGACATCTTGAAGACTTTGGTCTCACATCTTCGGTCTTTCAGTCATTTTTTCCTCCCTCAATTAAAAAAAAAGAAAAGAAAAGAAAAAAAGATTATACAGGAAACACAAAAACAAAACATTTTCCTTTTGTCTGATGTCTGTTATTATATCAGTCCAATCCTTGATCTTTGGTTAGGTTTGTGTCATCCATTTGCTTGTGATGGCCTGTTTTTCTGCTGCCAATACTACATTCCAAAGGTATCCATTTATTGTGTCCATGACTGGAGTTTTGAAGCCCAAGTACATAGTTCTAAAATGTATATGGGTGGCAAGGTCAAAAACAGTCTGCATCATTCATTTCAGTCCAATATTTATGAGCAACAGGACAGTCCCAAAGCATGTGATGGTTGTGGTGTGGTTTGCCTCCTTGTGCCACAGTCTCTCCAACAGTTAGCATTTCTCTCTCCAACAGTTAGCATTTCCTTGTGAATAACGGGCACTAGTTCTAATTTGTTTAATTCCATGATTATGCTAACTCTTTATTTGTAAATACCATACATTTCAACAAGCTTTTCATGTGATTATCTTTTACAATCTGGTGAAAAACTACTATACCTTTTTGTAATCCAGACCTCAAAATCTCAGGTCAGTTCTATTTGGTACAAACTTTAGTCATAAAACAACCAATTTAAGATTTTAACATCTTTTGTTTAGTTTGTATGTTTTGATTAGCTCCTTCCACGTTGTAAGTACAGATTTTACCCGGTGATTCTCAACTTCCTCCAAATGGCTCAACGTTTATCTTCTGCCAGTAAAGCCTGCACAAGAATTCCCGGCATAATATTAATCCAAATTTTTTTCCATTGAGCTTCATATTCTGGGTGGCACGGTAGCGCAGTGCCCTCACTTCACAGTAAGAAGGTCCTGGGATTGACTCCCGATGGGGCCTTTCTGTTTGGTGTTTGCATGTTTTTCCCGTGTCTGCGTAGGTTTCCGCTTGGTGCTCCGGTTTCCTCCGGATCTGGGTAAAACATTCCCTTTTATGGTTTAAATCCTTTGAATTCGACTTAAGTATGGGATAGTACATTTTTGTTGGTCTTTTTCTTTTAATAATTAGTATGATTTTTCTCAAAAACTGTTGATAGATTTTTATGGAGGACCACATCAAAATATCTTGATTCCGTTTGCCACTTAAATGGGTAAGGCCAGCTAACAGAATCAAAAGCTTTCTCAGCATCCAAACTAATGATCACAGCTTCATTTAGTTGTTTTTGTATATGGTTCATTATGTATTGGTCGTCATGATATTTTGCATTTGTCGTCTATTAGTAAATCCTGTATGGTAATTTTGGATTAAGTTTGGAAGTATTTGTTCCATTCTTTTGGAGATAATTGAGGTGTATATATGATAGCCCACATTCTAGCCCCTCGAGGCAACTACTGTTGTGATTTTGGGCGTTACAAAAATAAAATGAATTGAATTGAATTGAATTCAGAATAGAAATGGGTTTATATGTGCTGCCTGGGGGTCGAGTGGTTAGGGCGCAGCACACATATGCCAGGCTCCAAGTGCAGCCGGCCGCAGGGTTGTGAGTTCAAATCTCAACTCTGACAATTTACTGCATGTCCTCTCCTGTCTAACAAAGCCTACGGCCACAAAATCTTTAAAAAAAAGAAATGGGTCTATATGAGGCACAGTAGAGTTGGTTCTTCCCCTTTTTAGTTATTAGGGATATGATGGCTTCTTTCCAACTAGGAGGGGTCTGATTTTTATTATTTTTAAAGTGCCTATGTTGTTGAAAGCAAATGGACAAGTGTTTCTTTTAAAGCTTTATACCACTCTGAGGTTAACCCATCACTCCCCTGAGATGTATTGTTCTTTAATCTTTTGATTGCACCTTGTATTCCCAGCACTGTTATTTCAGCTTCTAATTTTGCTCTTCTGATATAACAGGCAAATTCAGGGTGTCTAGAAAGGAGTTCCTGTCATCGTCTTTATCTCCTGAAATTTTTATAGTTTTTATAGAAGGATTCAAATGCTGATTGAATTTGGTCTTTTTTAGTTAAGATTGCATCACGTCCGTATTTTTTTTTTCTTTTTCTTACAGCGTGTTGTTAACTAAGTTTTCAGGATAATCCAGATTTTTTTTTTTTTCTCATTTTTTTAGTATCTTTCACTGCTTAATTCGACTCAATATGCCATTAACATTAAAAGATGCTATGCCATTGTATTAACCATTTTGAAATCATTCTGTGAAAACACAGGAACCACAACTACAGAACACAATAGAACAAACAAAATGCAAAAAAAAAAAATGATCTAGGTAACCTAAGGTACGGTAGATATAACACCTGGGTATTTGCAAATTAAACTGGAACATATTTGACCCATACTGAATATAGGAGAGATTGTCAAACTGTTAAAAGATACCGTAGGGAGTCCACAAACGCTAATGCTTTATCCGGTGTATTAAATCTTTTTATTTTCCCATCCATGTTGAGCCTCAGCGTCGCAAGATAAAGCAGAGCGTAATCCACTTTCTTCTCTCTCAGGCGCTATTTCAGGGATCCATATACGTATTTGAACACATCTTTCTCTTCAGTGTCCTCTGAAGCCTGCAGATTTCCTCTGCGATTACGGTTCTCAAGGTCGTTCACTATTTTGTCATTTGTGCCAGTTTTGCTTGTAATGTAGAGACCATGTCCTTCAAATCAGATGTTTCATTCTCTGTTGCTGTTGCTTTGTTGTCCAGTTCGCCATTTCTGGATTTCAAATTACGCATTTCCACCAGTACTGCGCTATCTTTGCATCTACTGCCTTTGTAATCTTGTCTGTTATTTCCTGCAAAGCCGTCATAGTCACTGGGTCTATCTCTCTCCCGAATTCCTCTGGGACCACATGTGAGCCAGGCCCTAATCCGGAGTTGCAGTGGGAGGACCCCGGAAGCCGCCGGTGCTGTTGCGGTGCCTGCTAGTTTAGCCGGAGCATTGTTAGCCCGGTTCTTGGTGGTGTTGCTTTTCTTCTCCAAGAGTCTCTAAAAGCACAGTAGGAGGTAGAGGGTTTAGCTCCCAAGCTCCTGTGTTACGGAATCAGCTTCCTGTCCATGTTAAAGAGGCCGACAGTCTCTTCATTTAAGACCAAGCTTAAGAGATCGCTTATGGTCAGGCCAGTTAGGAACAGAAATAAGTCCCTATGAATACTGTTTATATGTTTTTATTCTGTTTTTCACTGTCGCCCCTCAAAGCAACTGCTCTTGTGATTTTGGGCATTACAAAAATGAATTGAATCGACAGCAGCCCGACAGACACAACCAAGCAAGGCAGCCATCATCCCAGACATCTTCAGGAAGACTGAAAATGTGGCAGGCCTCACTGACTGGTCAAATTTTGGGTAGAAATAGTTGTTTAGCTGTGCCTATGACTGAAATAATTTAAACTGCACTCTTCTCATCTAAAGTCATTTTTTATAAGATTTTGTATGTATTTATCTGCTTTTGTGATTTTAATGCAACATTTTCTGTTGTACAAATTGTGCTCTACAAAGAAACTTGCCTTGCTTTTCCATGAAATGGAGGCGATATAGTTGAGATGATGTGAAGGTAATATGGAGGTGATGTGTTGGAAGCGCTGAAGTAGAGACGATGTCATGAAAGTGAAGATGTGCTGATGGAGTAGTGATAATGGGATGGGGATAGTGTGAGTTCAGGTGGTAGGGTGGAAGTAATGAGGTGGAGGCATGTAGTTCTAAGCAGGGAAGTTGGAGAACACACCTGATGCAGCTAGCTGAGTGATGAGTGGGTTGATTGGTATAGTCATAGTTTAAGGTTACATTGAACTTATTTATGTTTTGTATTTGCGCAATTTGGGAAAAAATATTAAGTTTTAATCATCAATTCCTATTGTGCTGCAAGTCGTTTAAGGTGATGTAGTGACATTCATGATTGGCATGAACTGATACGAGGTGGACACAGGAGTACAGAGACAAATGGTGATGTGCTCAGTGATGGGTTTAGAACATGAGGAGGGGGTGACATATGGCCCCTGACAGAAGGGGCCCCGGGCTCTGTGTGTCTCTGTCTCCTGGGTTTCACTTCCAGGAAAGGCACACATTTTCCAGCTCCTGTCAGCCTGATGAAATGCCCTGCTTTGGGACACTGACTACGGTTCACTCAGGCAGCCCATCTTTTCTGTTGTGTGACTTCTTATTGTGTTTATTGTTTACAGGTTCTCTCCAGGTTTCTTTCCAGGCCACCGAGCGCTAATGATTGTGGGCATCATCGTGTCTGTCGCAGGCCTGGGTGTGGCCTGTATGGGCATGAAGTGCACTACATGTGGAAGCAGCGACAAGATCCGCAAATCCAGAGTGGCCATGACAGGAGGCATCATCTTGCTGGTGGGAGGTGGGTCTGAAAATATTGTACCACAATATGGCTTTTCAGACAAATGTTTCCTTGAGAAACAATGAGCCCAATCAGATGCACTTCACATACATAAAAATTTCTTTTTTTTATTAAACAACATATACACACAGCAAAAGACCAGAGAGAAAACAGACTTAAAATACTCAACTCAAAACACAAATAATGGCACACAAAACCAAACACAAAACCAAAATAAATCGTTCCATTTAGTCCAAAGTCCGTCAAATGTGTCCATCTTCGGTCTGATCTGAGCTAAATAATTTTTAAAAGAAGGTAAACCCCTGCCTCCTTTTTCTTTTAATAATTGTAAAGTTTTGAATCGGATATGTTTTTTTTCCCCTTGCCATATGAATCTTGAGATTGTTTTATTCCACTCATCAAACAGCCGGTTGGGGATGGAAATCGGAAGAGTCTGGAACAGATAGAGAAACCTAGGCAAAATATTCATTTTTATAGTTTCAATAAGATTGTAAGATTCCAGAGTACCACACCTAAATATATAAGAGATTCCGTTTGCCATTTAAATGGGTAAGTCTTTTTAAAGGTTAGCGGGGGATGCAAGTTAGAGAAAATTTCAGTCTTTTGTACATTTTAATTTGTATCCAGACCAACTTTTGGAAGAAAATGCATCACATTGGGTATGGAAATTTCTGGTTTGGTCAAATACAATTCATCTGCATAGCTGCCGATTTTATGTTCCGTCCCATCAATTGAAACACTATGAATTGTTTTTGATTGTCTAATAAATCAGGCCAATGGTTCCAAATACAGAGTAAACAGGAGGGGAGACCAGGCACAGCCCTGCCTGACCCCTCTTTCCAGAGTCAGTGGATCTGTCAGATGACCATTGATTTTAATTCTTGATGTTGGACGACACTCAAGTGGGAGCCCTCCATCAGCTCCTTCATCAAGAAGGCCCAGCAGAGGATGTACTGAGGAAAGCCAAGCTGCCAACACAGATGATGGTGCAGTTTTACACGGCCATCAAGTCCATCCTCACCTCCTCCATCACTGTGTGGTACGCTGGAGCCACAGCCAGGGACAAACAGAGACTACAGCGCTCTCTGCTGGAGCCACAGCCAGGGACAAACAGAGACTACAGCGCATTGTGCGTTCTGCTGAGAAGGTGATCGGCTGCAGACTTCCATCTCTGCAGAACATGTACGTCTCCAGGGCTCTGGGATGAGCAGGTCGGATCACAGCTGACCCTTCCCACCCTGGACATGGTCTATTTGAGCCATTCCCCTCAGGCAGGAGGCTACGGACCAGAACCTCCCGCCACAAGAATAGTTTCTTGTTTTTGTTATTGATCAGTGTTTTATGTTGCACCGAATCGCCAAAACAAGTTCCTATGCTTGTGAATTCTGTTCATTGACAATGGCAATAAACCTTTTCTGATTCTGATTGTAATTGATGTGTAGATACTGTGATCTACTGTGTAGATAATAGTCCACATTCAGAATAGAAATGGGTCTGTATGAGGCTCAATTTCAGTCGGTCCTTCCTCTCTTTCCAACTCTGAGGGTCTGAGTTTTTTTTATCGCCCAGTTAAAAGTTGACAAAAGTAAAGAAGTGAGTGTGTCTTTTAAAGCTTTATACCACTCTGAGGTGAACCCATCGCTCCCCGGAGATTTATTATTCTTTAATCCTTTGATTGCGCCTTGTATTTCCAAAACTGTTATTTCAGCTCCTAATTTTTTATTATGTTCTTCTGACATAACAGGCAAATTGAGGGTGTTCAGAAAGGAATTTATATCATCTTTGTCGTCTGGAATTTTTGTGAAACGTTTTTTTATAAAAGGATTCAAATGCTGATTGAATGTGGACTTGTTTAGTTAAGATTGCATCTCTTTGTCTGTCCCGTATTTCAAAAATTGCTTTTTCAGCTCGATATTTTTTTAATTTCCAAGATAGTAATTTAGAATTTTTTTATCCACTCTCATAATATCTTTGTTTGGTAAAGAGTCTTTTCTTAACTGTTTCCTGTGAAATGATTGGGCGTAACTAATACCGGACACTTCCTGGTTACACCCACAACACTTCTTTTGAGGGCAATTTCAAAAATTCAAGTCGAAACATTTTGAAATTTTGGGAATGAATCTAAGAAGTATTTCACCTTCTTTTCATCACTAGTAGGTTCTTTGTTTGTATTACATTTTTATTTTACAAGTCGTTGAAGTCGTTGATTCAAGTCCTATCCGGGCTTGAATTCAAGTCCTATCCGAGTGAACATCCTTTTTTGGGGAATTTGTTTAATCTGCTGTTCTCATTTCATCTTATGTACAATATACAAGGTTTAAAAAATAACAAAGACCTTGTAATTTTTGCTTTTGGAATTTTTTGAACGATGACCTAATTAAAGACAATGGCAATTGCACACTTTAGGGTGGCTTGACCCTGATAAGAGCATGATCACTTTGGTCTATGGTGCCTATATCTACTTCAGTGATTTTAGATCTGTCTTTATTGAGGATAAAAAGTAGTCTATTCTGGAATAGAGTGTATGTGGATTTGAAAAATGAGTATACTAAGAGACAGAACTTCTTGTCAATTGTTCCTCCAGTGCCTCTTGAGTTTGACACGTCCAGTGTAGGCTGGATGTGCAGATTTCAATCACCGCTACAAATTAGGATTCCCTCAGAGTGGTTTACAATCAGGTCCATGAAAGCATACAAAGTGATGTCACTCCCTGGTGGAGCTTACACATTTAAAAGAGTGAAAACCTTTCCATTAATATTCCCTTTAACCAGTACATGTCTGCCTTCTTTATCCTTACATTCAAAAAATTGTTCAAAAACTATTCGGCTTGAGATCAATATTGCAACTCCCCTCTTGCCTCTGTTTGATGAACAATAGGATTTTTTATAACAGAATTTTGTTAGTTTTGATGTTCAGTGTCATTCAAGTGTGTCTCTTGTAAATACATATTGTCTATTATTTCGCATTTCATTTTTGTAAAATGTTTTGTTCGTTTGATTGGGTTCAGTATCCCATTCACATTGAAGGATGCTACTTGTAACACTTCTGATGCCTTTGGGTTGATTGTAGTGATCCCACTGTTGAAAACTTTCAAATATTTTTAATCTCTCTGGTAGAAAACAACAAACACACATGAACCATAGGAACACAGAGCAACTGAAAAGGTAAACACAAAACAAAAGGGCTCATGCTGGAAATGGGTATCAAAGCCAAAATCCGATCAAAAAAGATTGTAAAAGGCCCAGCAGAGGATGTACTTCCTGCGGCAGCTGAGGAAAGCCAAGCTGCCAGTGCAGATGATGGTGCAGTTCTACACGGCCATCATTGAGTCCATCCTCACCTCCTCCATCACCAAAGCCAAGCTGCCAGTGCAGATGATGGTGCAGTTCTACACGGCCATCATTGAGTCCATCCTCACCTCCTCCATCACCGTGTGGTATGCTGGAGCCACAGCCAGGGACAAACAGAGACTATAGCGCCCTCTGCTGGAGCCACAGCCACGGACAAACAGAGACTACAGCGCATTGTACGCCCTGCTGAGAAGATGATCGGCTGCAGACTTCCATCTCTGCAGGACCTGTACGTCTCCAGGGCTCTGGGACAAGCAGGTCGGATCACAGCTGACCCTGCTCACCCTGGACATGGACTATTTGAGCCACTCCCCTCAGGCAGGAGGCTACGGTCCATCCGGACCAGAATCTGCTGCCACAAGAACAGTTTATTTCCCTCTGCCGTTGGACTCATGAACACCTCTAAACACCTGTCACTTTAACTGCCACTATTCATCACTCACTGCGCTGTCACTTTCTGCACTCAAAACTGTAAATCTAACTGTAACTCTTGTGTACATAGTAATGCCTATTTTTTAAATTTTTTTATTTTATAGTAATTTTTAAATTGTTCCTCAATGCATGCCCTTTGGATTAAATATATGTTATTTTATTATTGCTCAGTGTTTTATGTTGCACCTTAAGGCCGAGACAAGTTCCTATGTTTGTGAATTTTGTTCATTGACAATGGTAATAAACTCATTCTGATTCTGATTCTGAAAAGGGAGGGAAGTCTAATCCACCCTCCCATAAAAACTCCCCTGACACCATTCCTCAGAAAGAACTGGATATATAAGATCCCTGGCTCACCACATCCCCTGCTGCACTCTGCGTATACTTTCAATTTCCCACAAATCCAATCCCCCACATTTGGCACATCGATGAGTAGATGTATTTAGTCACAGAGTTTATGTACGAAAGCAGACGGCCAACATGGGGCATAAAGTCTGATGATAAAAATTTTAAAAATCTGGTCATTAGTCTCTTCAAATGAACAGAAATGTACCATGTGACCACAACCCGAACCCACACGTCCCACGCTGGTGGCTCCATCCTCTGTGCTGTTAATTTTCTCTGTGTTTTTCATCTTTCTTAAGAGCTCCTCTGCTTCTCCTGGTGTTCTGAGCACATGTATTTTACCTTCAAAAGTCACCAGAAGAGTCGCAGGGAAAGAGAATCCATGTCTGAGCTTTCTCTTCCTGAGCTCCTCACAGATGTGGTTGAACCTTTGCCGTTGTTGGCGAACCTTGTATGGAATATCTGGAGCAAAGAAGACATGCTTACCTTTGTACTGGAGGTGTGCTTTAACCCTTGCAGCCTTCAATACACACTCCTTCACACGATCATTAAGAAACCTCATTATTAGGCCTAACCCTAACACTTGATTTGCCCAGCCGATTGGGATGGGAGGGACTTCAATGCCTGAGCCATCAAGGAGCTAAGGAATAATCTCCAAAAAGCTGTCTGTATCCTTTCCTTATTCTCCTTCTATGCCCACAAGCCTCAGGTTCGGACGACGAGATCTGGACTCCAAATCCAGGATCTTATTTTTCATACTATTATTCTCCGACTCCAGTGTCGTCACCCTGGCACGCAGCGCCTCCATCTCGGCCCTTACTGTCTGCAGATCGTCCGTATTGCCTCTGTTTGTCCCTCTACCTTCAGCTCAGCAGCTACTGCAGCAGATACGGCCGGAGCAATGGCCGCTATAATTTACGAGAGACCCCTTATCACGCTGCATTTCGCATCTTTTTTTGAACATCATGAGCTACAACTGATGATTCGTCACATTCTCTCCCCCTTCTGATGCTAAGCCGCGAGAATCTCCACTTGGGCCGGCGGGACCCCAAGTGTTTTCCAATGGGACCGTGGGCCGTCTGTTTTGTTTGCTTTGGTCCCATAGTGTTACCGGATTTGTTTCCTCCTTGTTTACTCATCTTTTGTTCTTCCTCTTCAGGATTAGTTGGGTCTTAACTTTTGCCGAACTACTTTAACTGGATTAAGCAGAATGAATTCATGGCAGTTAGCATTGGAATTCTCACTGACCGTGGTATAAGGCCTGTTTCTCAGATGTGGTTCAAGAGTGTAGTAGGATGTCTTGTGTTCTCTGAAGGTCCCTCTCCCACTCCTTCCTGCTCCCTCCAACACAAGAACAGGCTCTTTGTAACTGGTGCTTTCTTCTCCTCACAGGCATGTGCTGTATAGTGGCCTGCTCCTGGTTTGCCCACAACGTGATCCGAGCATTCTATAACCCTTACACTCCAGTCAACACCAAGTAAGTGTTCACAACACTTCAGATCTCACATACCAACTCTGTTTTAAAAGGCAGAAAAAATATTTTAGAGAACAGTTGTGTCATATACATTACAACTCAAGCTCATTCCTAACCTAGGGTTAGGGAGAATAGATGTCTAAACTAGATTGTTTAAATTTAATTAAGTGGGCTGGCATGTTTATAGTTTCTAGCATGTTCTACTCTAGAATTTTTATAACCTAGAAAATAAATATATTGGACTTCTGGGTTTGGGTTAGGGTAAATGCACACTCGCTCTGCTGCTGCCAAATTGAGTATTGAAAAACACAGTTTAATCAGAATCAGAATCAGAAAGGGTTTATTGCCATTGTCAATGAACAAAATTCACAAACATAGGAACTTGTCAAAACATAAAACACTGAGGCATGCATTAAGAAACAATTTAAAATTACTATACAATAAAAATAAAATAAAAATAGGCATTACTATGTACACAAGATTACAGTTAAATTTAGAGTTGTAGCGCAGAAAGTGACAGTGCAGTGAGTGATGAATAGTTGCAGTTAAAGTGACAGGTGTTTAGAGGTGTTCATGAGTCCAATGGCAGAGGGAAAGAAACTATTCTTGTGGCAGCAGATTCTGGTCCGGATGGACTGTAACCTCCTGCCTGAGGGGAGTGGCTCAAATAGTCCATGTCCAGGGTGAGCAGGGTCAGCTGTTATCCGACCTGCTTGTCCCAGAGCCCTGGAGACGTACAGGTCCTGCAGAGATGGAAGTCTGCAGCCGATCATCTTCTCAGCAGAGCGTACAATGCGCTGTAGTCTCTGTTTGTCCGTGGCTGTGGCTCCAGCGTACCACACGGTGATGGAGGAGGTGAGGAAGGACTCAATGATGGCCGTGTAGAACTGCACCATCATCTGCACTCGCAGCTTGGCTTTCCTCAGCTGCCGCAGGAAGTACATCCTCTGCTGGCTGGAGGTGCAGCAGTTTGTGTACAGGGAGAAGAGCAGGGGAGAAAGTACACAGCCCTGTGGAGAGCATGTGCTGATAGTCCAAGTGTCTGAGACATTCTTCCCCAGCCGCACGTACTGCCTCCGATCCATCAGGAAGTCAGTGATCCACCTGCAGGTGGAGCCAGGCATGTTGAGCCGGGAGAGCTGGTCCTGGTGCAGAGCAGGGAGGATGGTGTTGAACGCAGAGCTGAAGTCCACAAACAGGATCCTGGCATAGGTTCCTGGGAAGTCCAGATGCTGCAGGATGAAGTGGAGTGCCAGGTTGATGGTGTCGTCTACAGACATGTTGGCTCTGTAGTCTGTAGGGACATGGCATGACCCCAGGGAGGTGTTAAAAATGTCTGTGAAGACGGGGGTTAACTCTCCTGCGCAGTGTCTTAATGTAGCGGGCGAGACGCCTTCTGGTCCAGCAGCTTTTCGGGGGTTGGATTTCCGAAATAGCCTGTGAACATCCTGTTCCTGAACTGAGAGAGTGGTGGGGGAGGTGGGGGAGGTTGGGGGGGACCTGGTTTGGGTTGGCGGAGGTGGCCACTTGCGGAGGGCCACCTGGGAAGATGGGGGACAGGTTTGGTTGGCGGAGTGCCACGGTGGGAGGGTGGTCACATCAAACCTTGGAGTAGAAGGTGTTAAGTTGTTCTGCTAGTTTGTGTTTGTCTGCAGCAGGGGGGGCTCGGGGCTTATGATTGGTGAGAAGCCGGAGCCCCCGCCGTTGTTGTCAGAACTGCTGCTTCAAACGCTTATTGTACTGGTGATCTCACTCGAGAAAACCTCTTTGCTAAATCCATACTTTGCATCTTTCGTAGCGCCCTCTGTCTCCAGCCCTGTGCGCTGCCTCCCTTCTGCTGCCTTAACTGCCTCAGTTTTGGAGTGAACCAGGGTTTGTCATTGTTTGAAAAGTGACTTTGGTGTGTATTGGTATGATTCTGTTCCTCACAGAATCGAAGTTATGACGTCGCCGTGTCCGTGTACTCATCCAAACTATCTGTGGCAGCTCTGAAAAAACCCCCAGTCTGTAATGTCCAAACACGCACGTAGCTCCTCCACTGCCTCATTGGGGGCCCCTGCGGCCATCTTGGAATTTATCAATGAAACCCCGATCAGACCCCGATCAAGCTGACAGACTTAGTACTTGGTTGTGAAGGGCA
Organism: Chaenogobius annularis; assembly: GCA_015082035.1. NCBI lineage: Eukaryota > Metazoa > Chordata > Actinopteri > Gobiiformes > Gobiidae > Chaenogobius > Chaenogobius annularis. The sequence goes on from BJKM01000915.1 coordinate 53,583, forward strand.
TATAAAAACCTGGATGCATCACTAAATTATTCTGCTTCTTAACCCTGAAAAAACCGAGGTCATTTTACTCGGCCCTAATCAATCTACGAGACGCTTTATCTGAGCAGATAGTCACACTGGACAACGTCAGTGTAGCCTCCAGCTCCACTGTAAGAAAGCTTGGAATCTTATTTGACCAAGAGCTCTCATTTAAAAGCACACATAAATCAAGCCTGTAAAACAGCCTATTTCCATCTGCGTATGTATAGCCAAAATCAGAAAAATCTTGCCTAAAAGTGATGCTGAAAACTTGTCCATGCGTTTGTAACATCTAGATTAAGACTACTGTAACTCCCTGCTCGCAGCGTGCCCTAAAAGCTCTGTAAAAAGCTTTCAACTGGTTCAAAATGCAGCAAGTAAGATTACTAACAGGAACTAAAAGAAGAGAGCACATTACGCCGGTGGCTCGAGTCTCTTCAACTGGCTCCCTGTTGAGTTTAGAATCAAATTCAAATTCTCTCCTCCTGACTTACAAAAGCCAGAAATGACCTTTGCCCCATCCTACCTCAAAGAGGCTATAGATACCTTAATCATCCAAACAGAGCACTTCGCTCTCATCCAAATGCTGGACTTCTGGTGGTGCCAAGGGTCTCTAAAAGCACAGTAGGAGGTAGAGCGTTTAGCTACCAAGCTCCTGTGTTGTGGAATCAGCTTCCTGTCCATGTTAAAGAGGCCGACACAGTCTCTTCATTTTAAGACCAGGCTTAAAACGTTCCTCTTTGAAATTGCTTATGGTCAGGTCAGTTCGGAACAGAAATAAAAACCTACAGTTCCCAGCTATGCTGCCCTAGGAGCAACTATGCTGGGGGAAGTATGGCAGCTTGAGCACTATCCTTTGCTTCTTACTACTTTCTATCAAATCTGTTCATCGCTTTTCCTTCTCCTTCTCCTACTTCCCCGACGGGAGTAGAGCAGGCACATCAATGACCTGTGGATCCAGATGCTCCTCAACTGCCTGGAGAAACGGTCTGCCTTGAGAAACGGTCTCTACTCCATATGAGCGGTTCTTCATCAGCCTCAAAGAATTGGTTCTCCTCCTGAGTGGGTCTAGCGCCACCGTCTATCTGCAAATTGAGGCGTGTCCGCCTGTCCGTCTGAGGGAGTCGGATCTCTCCTTCACTGTTGAACTCCTACATGTTTCTACTTTTTCCAAAGAGGTTTGGTAGTTTTTCCTGGCCGAGAAGGAGGGTCTAAGGACAGGGGAGCTTGGGACATCTGTCTAAGGACACGGGATGCTGGGACATTACCAAGTCCCAATGAACATTGTTTATTCTGTTTTTATTCTGTTTTTTCCACTGTTGTCCCTTGAGGCAACTACTGTTGTGATTTTGGGCGTTACAAAAATAAATTGAATCGAATTGCTGCCGGGTGAGTCGTGACACCACTTAAGAGCAGCAAAAACTTGTCACAACAAACTTAAGTGGACATTTACATGTAAGCTTCCTTGTTCACAGCTGCTCTCCAGCTCAAAGCTTCATCGTGTCTTCTTTGATCATGTCTCTTAGCAGGAGGTCTCGCCCTGTGGGCAGGGCGTTCACAGAGTAGGATATAAACAGGAGTTCTCAGACTTGTTTCACTGATTGAGAATGACTCCAGATGACTACAACTGAATCTTTTTCTACAATGTCTTCTTTGAATTATTCCTTTGTTTGTTTCGTTTATAAAGACAAATTAGTTTGTTTTTTACTTTGACATGTTTTGGTGAGCATCTGTCACCTTCCTCAGAAGCGTCATCAGACTGTCTTAAGATATGTCTGATCAGTTGCTCTTCCTGGAAGTGGCTGACAAATCTGCCAGACTGGCCACACCCCTTGCTGCTTGGTGGTCTCCGGAAAAGTGTGTCCCAGACATGTGAAAGCATGAATACTCCTTTGTCTGATGATGCTTCTGAGGAAAGATGCTCTCCGAAACATGCCAAGGTAAAAAGCAACCTAATGTATCTTGATAAAAAGAGAGAGCCCTCAAAGTATTCAAGAGAACGCACTTAGTGTCTGATCCTAAAATATAACACCTGGACAGTAGGAAGTGAGGCTAATGCAAGTATAATGTTCATTATCATACCCATGTGATTAAAGTGGTAGTTTAATATGTAAACTAGCTCTTGGAGTAAAGTGCTCTCCGCACAGTCTGGAGCGACTTCTGTGAGTCCACTGGTCTTTGAAGATGTGGAGCAGCAGATATTTTAGTGGCTTCCGTCTTCAAAATGGCAGTATCACAAGTGTCAAAGAAGGAAAAGCGATGAACAAATTGCAAGTGAAATTGAATATTAAATATTGTTTGATAGAAAAGTAGTAAGAAACAGAGGATAGTGCTCAAACTGCCATACTTCCTCCATAGTTAATCCTAGGGCAGCATAGCTGGGAACTGTAGGTTTTTATTCCTGTTCCTAACTGGCCTGACGTTTTTAAGCCTGGTCTTAAATGAAGAGACTGTGTCGGCCTCTTTAACATGGACAGGAGCTGATTCCACAACACAGGAGCTTGGTAGCTAAACGCTCTACCTCCTACTGTGCGTTTAGAGACTCTTGGGACCACCAAAAGTCCAGCATTTTGAGAGCAAAGTGCTCTAAAGATGAGAGTCTCGCCTGATACAGCGCTCTGGACAAAAGTGATGTGCGGTTGTGTTTTGACGCACAGGTTGAGTTGGGAGGGACAAGACATTCTCATTTCATTGCGGGGCAGGTTTGGACGGGTTATGAACGGCTGGCTGCATCTCGTACGTTCGCGCTTCGCCTGTAACATTGCGTTTTGCTGCATCTGAATTCACTTCCTCGTTTGGCTCGTTTCTCTGGGAATAAGTGACTGATTGTTATAAAACATGAAGCATTCTGTAGTTTACTACACTCCTCTCCACAATCTCAACTGAGCTGTCTGTGATGATAATCTCCATAGCAACGGCTTGGAAACAGCTGTTGAGGACCACGGGGGGCGGGGCCTAGAGGAGTTTGGCTGCGGTGCGTCTGCTGAAGTATGAATGCCGGAGCCGAAACAAACGCTGTTCTTGTTCTCGCAGCCCCGTAGGTAAACAAACAAACTTATTGCTTCTTATAAAGTATGAATTGGCCTCTAAAGCTCTTTGCGCTGCGTTGGACCCTTTTTACTGCCGATCTGGGCCAGACTGGGCCTGCAGACTCTAACCCTAACCCTGACCTTAGAGTGGAACGTCTATTTTAGGAAATTTGGAATAAATCCTCTCTGTCACATCACATTCACCCACAATCTTTTTCCCTGTCTGTGTAAAACTGGCACAGACTGAAGGCACAACACGAGATGCACACATCTCATTCTCACGCCCTTCGGACCCCGCAGCATCCCATCGAACACTCAGGTCCAGTTAAATTGGCACAAGCTCATCTTGAGGACATACTCCGCGTTGTGCAAAACAAATAAAGGTGAATTCAATAAAGAAACAATGCTCTGAGAATGCATTTCAACATTTAATTTTATTTATTTATTTAATTTTTTCAATTTTGGGAACTCATTGAAAAACGGGACGCCCGCAGGAAAAGGCTAACATTAACGTTACCTCCAGGGGCAAAATATGGCCCCATATGTCACGTCACTTCATATTGATGAAGCATTTCCAAAAGCCTCACAAATGTATGAAGCATTATAATTAAAGTGTAACATCAGGGGTTATTTTGCCTTATAGTTCATGCTAAAACTTTAGAGCAAAGGCCTATATGTTTATTATTTGGTTTATTAATGTTTATTTTATTTCTTATTTTACTATCTGACAGAAAAATCTATGCAGAATAGGCAAGTCTTTATATCTTGAAGTTTGAAAACTACAGTGAGCTGCCACTTGGGGCCGCTACCAAAAGTTGGAGGCAGAGCTCAAGTCCCTCGGAAGCACAGAGCGAGTGGAATGGGGTGAACTAGCGGTCACAGAAAAGGTCAAAGAGTTTATGCAGCTGCGGAGATAAGCTAACGCAGAGGTGGATCTTAGCAGGGGGGAGATCCGGAATAATAATGAAGTTGTAGGTTGGTACAATTTACGCGTGCCAAATGTAAAGAGGCTATAGGACAAGTCGCTTTACGAGGGTCAATATTCATCAAGAGACAATAAAAAGGCCTGTAACAGTCGGAGGGTTAGGGTTAGGGTTAGGGTTAGTCGGCTTTTTTCCTGCAGAAAATTGCCCCGGGTCGTTGGCGTTTGTCATCTCGCCAATAAAGACTCGTGTTTCATTGAAACTTCTCAAGTCTGGATTTCGGTTCTTTACAAAGAGTTTTCTTCTTCAATATGTCAAAGTTCAATTCAATGTATTTTTGTAACGGCCAAAATCACAACAGCAGTTGCCTTGAGGGGCGACAGTGAGAACATATTAAACATGTTCATAGGGACTTGGTAATGTCCCATGTGTCCCATAATGTGTCCTTAGACAGATGTCCCAAACTCCCCTGTCCTTAGACCAGGCATGTCCAAACTACGGCCCGGGGGCAAAATGCGGCCCTCAGACCAATTTTTGTTGGCTTTCCGGCTTCCTGCTAAGTTGGCCCAAACAACAAAAAGTAGTATTTTTACTGTAAAATTGGAAGAATTCAAGCGTTTTGATGTTAAACCAGCCTAATATTAATGTTCCAAGTCTTATTAAAGGTGTGGAGGCTCGTCAAAACTGTCAAATGCGAATTTTGAATTATTCACTTCATTGTCGGTTTGTCTGTGGCCCTCTGCTCCGTATAAGTTTCAAAATACGGCCCTCATTGAAAATAGTTTGGACACCCTTGCCTTAGACCTTCCTTCTCGGCCATGAAAAACTACCAAACCTCTTTGGGGAATGTAGAAACCTCGCACCGTTCCACAGAGAAGGAGAGATCCGACTCCTTCGGACGGACAGACGAACACGAGTTAGACAGTAGAGCTGCCCACATAGACATCAAAACATGACATGTGTTATTGTTAACTTTCTCCTCTGCTTCAGGTTTGAGTTTGGCGTGGCCATTTTCGTTGCGTGGGGTGGTTCTCTCCTGGACGTTCTGGGTGGGACCATGCTGGCCTCCTCCTGTCCCCGAAAGAAGCAGGTGTCCAAGTACCCGGCCCCCATCAGTGCAAGGTCCGGACCCCCGAGCAGCGCCAAGGAGTATGTCTGAGAGCGCCTCCTACTGCTGTGGGCTTGTACAAACATGCATAGACTCCTATGGGACTGTTTGTTCTACAATTTTATATCAAAGTTGCAGATGGAGGGCAGGGGCCGACCACATTCTATGGGTCAAGGAAAAAGTTTGTGGAATCTGCAACAGAAACTCAATAATTGTTAAATTGTTGGTATTCTTTTGTTAGGCATTGTTCCATAGTATCCTTAATTCTGTCTTGTTTTAGCCTAAAAAATATATTCCGTCTCATTTAACAATATGTTTAGGCTCAAGTTTCACATAGTGACTCAAAATGAATTTAATTCAATGTTTGAACATGTTTAAGTTTTTCAGCCCTGAAATACTTTTGAACAGTTATGGTTAAGACCATTACTGCAGAAAAAAATACTGCTAGTGATTACGGGGCATGACTTGGACTTGTATGTTTGTGAAGACAGTGAGCTGTTACTCCACTTGAACTTCAGACTAGTTGACTCTGACTTAAGGATGTGAATTCATTACTCCCATTTGTACGTTTCAACATATCTCAAAAAGGAATGTGCAGAAGAGTAAATTTATAAAATCTTTCCCTTGATCAAACTACAACTAATGACATACAGCTTCCTTTTGAACAATAGTTTCTTAACTTCTTCTTTATCTAGATTCACAATGACGATGATTGAACAGTGCAGACTCAGACTTGGACTTGAACAGTGCAGACTCAAACTTGGACTTGAACAGTGCAGACTCAGACTTGGACTTGAACAGTGCAGACTCAGACTTGGACTTGAACAGTACTCATTTGGACTCGACTCAGATTTGTCCCAAGTGACTTGGACCCTGACTTGAACAACGAGAACTTGAGTGTGACTGACTTGACACTTGACAAAAACCCTGGCATCTGGAAATGACAGAGATCATGGGTTTCTCTTGCAGCAGATCCATGTTTAATCATAGATTCTTCCGTGTAAACTGCAACTATTTTATCAAGACAATGTAATATCGCTAATCCCGTCCGACCGTTCTCCAATTGTTGATAAGTTTCCCTCTCGATGATGTTATAATTGGGTGACCTGACAAGATGGACAAGTGTTACGGTCCACTCTCACCTCTTTGCTAAAGCTAACCCCTGTTAGCATTTGCCATGTAATTGACAGTAATCAATTCACCACTCTGCTGTTTTCTATGTGGTGGTGTTGGTAAAAATAGTGCTGGTGCTGAGTGGGGTGCGACTTCACACCCAGACCTCATGGAGCAAAGGGGCGATGTGCCACCTCAGAGCACCTGACAGCGGCCACAGCTCCTCACACCTGCCTGCTACAAACCCACCTCACATATGAAATATTTTATAATCCAGTCATCCGCCATCATCACCCCACTGTCCGACACGCGCCATTTATTCTGACCAATTTAGCTCTGGTGAAGAAGGTGAAGAAGTTTACTCTAGGTCTGTGCAAACCTATGTTATACGTGATCTGACCTTGTGATATAAATCAGTTGACACATTAGGGTTGCCAAAGTATCGAAAATCAGATACAAATTTATACTTAAATGGGTATCAAAACTACATACTCATTTGAGCAAGTAGCTACACAAAAATAACATCACACAAACCGGACAAAATGTGATTTTCATTTTAGAATGATCTTGAGCTTTATCAGAACTAGTAGAAGACCATATGGTAACACAAAGGAAGTAGTATCATTTTGAGTTGAAAATGGCAGTTGATGGTCTATAAAAGATGTAGTTAAATAGGATCATTGTTGTATTGAAATTGGTATTGAGTGACAAGCCTATTAATTAGCATCGGACCAAAGTCTGAAATGTGTACATCATGACAACACTACTACCCTAACCCTAACCCATGTTTTTAAAAATACATTTTAACAATGTAATAAGTGTAGTAAAATGTAGTTAACATCAAGAGTTGAATGTGTTTTTTAGATATTTCTGTTTATTGTGTAAGTTTTCATGAAGGCCCAACACTCCATTTAAAAGAGATACTAACCCAAACCAGTACAACTGTATGTATTCATTCACGTACGCATGCATATTACGTTTGTTTCTATAGTTGTTTAGTTTTCAAATTCCACAGCATATACTGTTATTTGTACGGACGGCTGCAGAGCTGAAGGATGTTATATGCAAATGGACTGACTTAGTATCAACCTACAATGTACTGCATATACACTTATGTACAATGATATATATGAATTCAATTTTTATACATTTTCTCATTGTGACAATTTGTATTAAATATATCAAATATATAAAAAAGCATGACTTTGTCCTTTAATTTTTAAGCTCCTTATGATGTGGACTTAGCTTGATCCTGCACTAGTCCTTATTTATTCCTGATTTAGTCCAGATTTAGTACATTTAATACTAGGCAGAAAGCTTATTTGCTTTTCTATTACAAAGGATGGAAAGAAAATACACATTTCTAGACTTTAAACTGTATTTGATCTTGACACAAGAATAATTGATGGTAAAATATGTAATATACCTGATGGTAAAATTAAAAACAAATTAAAAAATGCCATATATTTTTTTTTTATAGAACAGTGAATAAACAAGAAATAATCGGTAACAGAGAGAGAAGAAACACAAGTCAAAATCAGTAGAAATCCTTTTTGTTGTTTATCATAATCATCAAATTAGATAACAATAATGTAAAGCACAATTGGCACAGGTATTCATTTGAAACAACTTGTTTAAAGTTAATCTTTCTCTGGTGAAATCACATTATGCTCCACTTCCGGAATTTGTTTTTTGTTCTCAAACTTTGAAATAGCTTATAGGGCCAGCCTTAAATAGTCTATAATGATGTGGTCAGCTGGATGAAGCATGAACGAGAACTACAGCAGCAGCGTTGGTATGTGAGACAGCTCTAAAAGCCCTGTGGATCATCACTTGTGCTACATTTGTCTCCGGCTCAATGTTTCCTGCCTCCTGTACACATGGACCTCACTTTCAACACTGACAAACCCTGGTTCACACCTAAATTGAGACAGTTAAGGCAGCAGAAGGAGGCAGCGCACAGGGCTGGAGACAGAGGGCGCTACAAAGATACAAAGCATGGATTTAGCAAAGAGGTGTCAAGAGCTAGATCACAGTACAATACGCGTCTGAAGCAGCTGTTCAACAACCCTCTGTGTGGCTTGGGTTCCGGCTTCTCAACAATCATAATCCCAGAGCCCCCCATGCTGCAGACAATCGAAAACTGGCTGAGCAATTTAACACCTTCTACTCCAGGTTTGGTGTTACCACCCCCTCCCCGACGGTGGCCCCCTCTGGTGTTCGTGCTGGTGCTGGTGCAGCGGTAACAACCTAGAGTTCAACACCCTGAAGACAGTGGAGATGATCGTGGACTTCAGGAAAGTCACAGCCCCTGAGGCCCCCTTCATCATTCATCCCCCATCACCACTGTGGACTCTTCCGCTTCCTCGGCACCTCAGCTGAGAAAGCCAAGCTGCCAGTGCAGATGATGGTGCAGTTTTACACGGCCATCATTGAGTCCATCCTCACCTCCTCCATCACCGTGTGGTACGCTGGAGCCACAGCCAGGGACAAACGGAGACTTTCTTTCTTTTTTTTCCCACTGTAGCCCCTCGAGGCAACTACTGTTGTGATTTTGGACGTTACAAAAATAAATTGAATTGAACAACGTCTCCAGGGCTCTGGGACGAGCAGGTCAGATCCCTCGGATCCACCGCTGACCCTTCTCACCCTGAACATGGACTATTCAAGCCACTCCCTTCTGGTAGGAGGCTACGGTCCATCCGGACCAGAACCTCCCGCCACAAGAATAGTTTCTTTCCCTCTGCCTTTGGACTCATGAACACTTCTAAACACCTGCCACTTTAACTGCAACTCTTCATCACTCACTGCACTGTCACTTTCTCCACTACAACTGTAAATTTAACAGTAATTCTCGTGTACATAGTAATGCCTATTTTATTTTTATTTTATACTTTAGTCATTTTAAATTGTCTCTTAATGCATGCCCTTTTGATTTCATATGTTGTTTTTATTATTGATCAGTGTTTTATGTTGCACCTTAAGGCCGAGACAAGTTCCTATGTTTGTGAATTTTGTTCATTGACAATGGCAATAAACTCCTTCTGATTCTGTGGCATTGAGATACTGGTGCCACCTAGTGTAAAGCAGCAGAAAAACAAAAATAAATGTGGACTTTGTAACTTGAAGATGATGATTTGCCCAGAACATTTGACAGTATAACTTATCTAAGCTACCCCCATGGAGACCAGGGTTAGGGTTCAAAGTATTTCCACCGTCCGATGAATTAATGTTATTGTCAAAATACAAGCAAAGGGGCAAAGCAAATATGAGAAAATATGGACTTAACCTTTCAGTTTCAACTCCTGTGGCTCTGTTTAGACCTGGTTTAGTCCTGTGTGAGTCCTGGTTTGGGTTAGATCTGGTTCAGTCCTGTGTGAGTCCTGGTTTGGGTTAGACCTGGTTCAGTCCTGTGTGTGTCCTGGTTCGGGTGTTTAAAACATGTTTAGATTGGATTTTGTCCTGGATGAGTCCTGATTTAGTCCTGAGTTAGACCTGGTGTAGTTCTGGGTTTTTCCTGGTCTGATGGTAGTCCTGAATTAAACTTAAGTCCAGTATGAGTTAGACTTGGTATAATCCTGGTTCAGTTCTGTGTTGGTCCTGGTCTGATGGTGGTCCTGTCCTGCGCTGACAGCTCCTTCTATGCTCTCTGTAACAGCCTACTCCTGACATTCTCAAAGGCATTGAGCATTATTTTTCTAATTGTTGCTTGTCTTTAAATTAAAACATTGCTGACACAATCTAAACAAGTCTCTCTTTGCGTGTAGCGAGATCCAGTGCTGTTCGCGCACATATAGGATGCGTCACTTTAGGTTTGGCATCTTTGGGGGCTCGTATCTACGTGATTACTGGGTGTATTTTGAAAAATAAATAAAAATTATCTCGTTTGTTATCGTTTCTACATGTCCAGCTCTCATATAAACAAGCCTAGCAGCGTTTTTGGTCAAAGGAGAATGCTTTGGCGGAGCTGTTCTAAATTTAGAACAGGCCCATGCATGTTCTAAATTTAGAACCTAGGCACCCTTTGGGACCTAGGCACCTTTTGGGACTAAGAGAGGCCCAAAGGGTGCCTAGGTGCCCGCAGGAACAGCATTGTTGACCCCTGACCTACTGAACCAACTGAACCAAATCAAGGCAGCGCTAAGTCTGGACCAGGTCTGCTGCTAGCCATTTGGGTGCCCTAAGCAGAAATGCACAGTGGTGCCCCTATACCCCCAACGCCCATTTATAGATATACATGTGTGTGAGTGAGTGAGTGTGTGTGTGTGTGCCAGGCAACCCTGATACCCCTAACGGCGGCTAAGTGAAATGCCATCAGAAAGTCTCCGGGACGATGTGAATCCAGCGTTGTGTGATCCCGACCACAACCATCACTGAAACCAATGAGCTGATATACGCCTCAGCAGCAGTGATCCTAGAGATACTTGGCTATAACAGCAACCATGGGAGCCATGACAAACAATAGTCACCATGGAAACGAAGGTTAGAGGCTAAAATCAAGCAAGCACAGAGAGAAGTGAGCCAACTGACAGAGGCTAAGAAAGAAAAAATAAGTACCAAAAAAGTACAACCAGATGCCCATACCTGAAGCACTCGAAACTATAAGGGAAAAGGAGGCAACACATAACAGCGATGCACAGTGGCTGGTGGATCTAAGAGCGGCCCACAGCAACCTCCCTGAAAAGAATCCAGTAACCATCACAGTGGCAGACATCCAAGAAAGAGTCTCAGGAATTCAAAACTGGACAGCACCGGGCACATATTGGCTAAAGAAACTCCATGACACTCCATGAGCACCTGGCAGCACAAAAGAACCAGCTGCTAAGGCATCGGTAAAGACACCAGAGGAGCCAACACCAACTCCTGGTCCTGGAACAGTCGCTCACTGTGGAACCCGACACACCAATCTGTGTACTGCCTGGATTGATTACAAGAAAGCATATGACTCAATGCCACACACGTGAATCACTGAATGCTTGGATATGTACATCAATTGGACTCTTAAGAGCCTTCATAGCAAATTCGATGCGGCTGCTGAAAACCACCCTTGAGACAATGGTAAACCACGTCCATCAAATGTGGCAAGTACCAAGGGCCCTCTACCCTCAGCCAAATAATCAACAATTCAATTCAATTCAATTTATTTTTGTAACGCCCAAAATCACAACAGTAGTTGCCTCGAGGGGCTACAGTGGAAAACAAAATAAACAGTGTTCATAGGGACTTGGAAATGTCCCAGCGTCCTGTGTCCTTACACAGATGTCCCAAGCTCCCCTGTCCTTAGACCCTCCTTCTCGGCCAGGAAAAACTACCAAACCTCTTTGGGAAAAAGTAGAAACCTGTAGGAGTTCCACAGTAAAGGAGAGATCCGACTCCCTCGGACGGACAGGCGGACGCGCCTCAATTTGCAGATACACGTGGAGCAAGACCCACTCAGGAGGAGAACCAGTTCTTCGAGCCGATGAAGAACCTTTCATATGGAGTAAGGCAAGGCAAGGCAAGTTTTATTTGTAGAGCACAATTCATACACAAAGGTAATTCAAAGTGCTTCACACAACAGGAAAAAATGCATTAAAATCACAAAGACATGAGAAATCACAAAATAATAGTTCAAGACATAAAAGAGAAGAGTGCAAAGAAAAGCATTTCAGTCATATGCACAGCCAAACAAAACAGTTTTTAGTTTAGATTTTGAACATTGCCAGAGTAGAGGCCTGTCTCACATCCTCTGGAAGACTTTTCCAGATTTTAGCTGCATAAAACTGAAACGCAGATTCCCCATGTTTAGTCCTGACTCTGGGCACCAGCAGGAGGCCGGTCCCTGAGGTCCTCAGAGTCCGAGATGGTTCATATGGCACTAACATGTCCGAGATGTACTTTGGTGCTAGGCCATGGAGAGACTTGTATACAAGCAGAGCTGCTTTGAAGTCTATTCTCTGAGCCACAGGGAGCCAGTGCAGAGACCTGAGCACAGGACTAATGTGATCGTATACTTCCTGGTTCTAGTCAGGACCCGAGCAGCAGCGTTCTGGATGTACTGCAGCTGTTTTACAGCTCGTTTGGGGAGGCCAGTGAGCAGGCCGTTACAGTAGTCTAATCAGACAAACGCATGGATAAGTCTCTCCAGGTCTGGTTTAGACACTATACTTTTGATTTTGGCAATGTTTTTTAGATGGTAAAAAGCTGCTGATGTGATTGATCTGACGTGGCTGTTAAAATTCAAATCTGAGTCCATTATTACCCCCAGATTTCTAACTTGATGTGTAGGTTTTAGAGCGAGACTCTGGAGGTGACAGTTAACACTTTCTCTTTGTTTCTGTGGGCCAAAGACGATGATTTCAGTCTGTCTGAGTTCAGCTGGAGAAAGTTGTTTTGCATCCACACACTGATCTGTTGGATGCAGTAACAGAGTGAATCCACTGGTCCATATTCACCTGCCGTCAGTGAGACATAGATCTGAGTGTCGTCTGCGTAATTGTGATAGGACACATTCTCGCTGCGTATCAACTGACCTAACGGCAGCATGTAGAGGTTGAACAGAAGGGGTCCAGGATTGACCCTTGGGGCACCCCACAGGTCAGGGGCATCTGGTCTGAGACACAGTTACCAATTTCGATAAAGAATTTCCTGTCTTCCAGATAGGACTTTAACCAGTTTAGTGCAGTGCCAGTGATGCCCACCCCAGTCCCTCTAGTCTCTGTAAGAGGGGTCCCATGATCGACAGTGTCAAAAGCAGCACTCAGATCTAACAGAATTAAGACTGAGGCTTTGCCCGTGTCAGTGTTCAGGTGGATGTCATTTGTCACCTTGACAAGAGCGGTCTCAGTGCTGTGATGAGGTCTAAAAACCTGACTGGAAAACATCAAATGAGTTGTTTATCAAGAGGAAATCAGTGAGCTGTTGGTAAACAACCTTTTCAAGGACTTTGCCCCAAAATGGCAGATTAGAGATGGGCCGGTAATTACTCAGTACTGCAGCATCAAGACTGCTCTTCTTTAGGAGAGGCTTTATGACCGCAGTTTTCAAAGAATTGGGAATGTTCCAGATTGAAGCGACATGTTAACTATTTGAGTGAGTGGTGCTAACAAAACTGTTCAGCACAGACTTTAGAAATCTGGTGGGTAACACATCGAGGCAGCATGTAGATGAACTCAGACTGGTGATGATCTCCTGGACAGTTTTTGTCAGTTACAGGTGCAAAGTGAGTCAGCTCTAAGTGTGTAGGTGGTTTGAGGGTTATTTTTTGCATTGTAGAATTTATAGCATTTTTAATGCCTGAACTTTGTCATTAAAGAATAATGCAAACTCATTACACTTGGATGTGGAAATGAGTTCTAACGGCAGCTGAGCTGGAGGGTTTGTTAATCTGTTTACTGTGGCAAACAGGACACGACGAGTTGTTACTGCAGCTTCCAATTATTTCAGAAAAATATCCTTCCCTAGTTCTACATAAATTGAGGTTGTACATGTACAACTTCTCTCTGTAAATCTCTTTCTGAACTTGGAGCTTCGACTTTCGCCATTTTCGTTCGGCCCGAGCGGCACTCCTTTTCTGTGCCCTGACCGAATCATCATTTCTCCATGGCGCCTTCTGCTTATTTTTTAACAATTTTAGCCTTCATAGGGCAATGGTGTCGAGAACATTCAAAACACTAGATGTAAACAGAGTTCAACAAATCATTTACATTAGAACATGAGACATTTTCAAAGTTAATCATTTCCATAAACAGTTTTCCCGCGTGTTGTCATTTATTGTCTCCTCCGGACAATTGCAGGACCAGCTGGTGGTTTGGGAAAAACAGACAGGTCAAAGAAGACACAGAAATAGATCAGACAGAGCAACATCGACCACATTGACGTTTGAAATATTAACCCCTTTTGTAATTAGAAGATCTAGAGTGTGCCCTCTGCTGTGGGTGGGCCACTCACATGCTGAGTAAGACCGAAAGTTTCAAGGACAGCATGAAGCTCTTTAGCGTTTCTTTCACAGATATTATCAACATGAACATTGAAATCACCTGTTATAACCAAACCATCAAAGTCTGTGCATACGACTGAAAGCATCTCAGTAAAATCATCAAGTAGAGTAGAGACCCTTTCTCCAGGCAGACCGTTTCTCCAGGCAGATGAGGAGCATATCTGGATCCACAGGTCCTCGATGTGCCTGCTCCACTCCCTGTCGGGGAAGTGGGAGAAAAAGAAGGAAAAGCGATGAACAAATTGCCAGTGAAATTGAATATTAAATATTGTTTGATAGAAAAGTAGTAGGAACAGAGTATAGTGCTCATTATAGTGCTGCCATACTTTCCCCAAGTATAGTTGCTCCTAGGGGAACTATAGGTTTTTATTTCTGTTCCTAACTGGCCTGACCATAAGCGATTTCAAAGAGGAAAGTTTTAAGCCTGGTCTTAAATGAAGAGACTGTGTCGGCCTCTTTAACATGGACAGGAAGCTGATTCCACAAAACAGGAGCTTGGTAGCTAAACGCTTCTCCTCCTACTGTGCTTTTAGAGACTCTTGGGACCACCAGAAGTCCAGCCTTTTGAGAGCGAAGTGCTCTGTTTGGATATAGGTACTATAGCCTCTTTGAGGTAGGATGGGGCCAGGTCATTTATGGCTTTTGTAAGTCAGGAGGAGGATTTTGAATTTGATTCTAAACTCGACAGGAGCCAGTGAAGAGACTCGAGCACCGGCGTATTGTGCTCTCTTCTTTTAATTCCTGTTAGTAATCTTGCTGCTGCATTTTGAACCAGTTGAAAGCTTTTTATGGCGCTTTTAGGCACGCTGCGAGCAGGGAGTTACAGTAGTCTAATCTAGATGTTACAAACGCATGGACAAGTTTTTCAGCATCGCTTTTAGGCAAGATTTTTCTGATTTTGGCTATATTACGCAGATGGAAATAGGCTGTTTTACAGGCTTGATTTATGTGTGCTTTGAATGAGAGCTGAAATAAGACTCCAAGGTTTCTTCCAGTGGAGCTAGAGGCCCACACTGACATTGTCCAGTGTGACTATCTGCTCAGATAAAGCGTCTCGTAGATGATTAGGGCCTAGTACGATGACCTCGGTTTTTTTCAGGGTTAAGAAGCAGATAATTAAGTGTCATCCAGGTTTTTATATCCTTCACACAAGCACCAAGTCTGTCTGCTTGATCGGTCTGATCAGGTTTCATTGATAAATACAGCTGTGTGTCATCTGCAGAGCAGTGGAAGTTAATGCTATGCTTTCTGATAATGTTACCTAACGGCAGCATATAAAGAGTAAACAGAATTGGACCGAGAACTGAACCCTGTGGCACACCGTAGGTTACTTTAGAACAGGGTGAGGAGCTCTGGTTTTACATTAACAAACTGGTACCTATCCGATTGGTAGGATTTAAACCAGCTGAGGGCGGGGCCTCTGACACCTACATCACATTCTAACCTCTGCAGTAGAATCAGGAATCAGGAATCAGGATACATTTTATTGCCATTGTCAAACAAATTCACAACATAGGAACATGACTAGATGACAGATGCAACATGAGAGACATGCATAAAGAGCATCAGCCACCGGGGCTGCTGGCTTTCGCACAGCGCCTACCGGGGAACTTGAACTCTTGGAAAATGAAAAAGCAGTTCAGCAATAAGCA
The DNA here is from genome assembly GCA_015082035.1 of Chaenogobius annularis. Classification (NCBI taxonomy): domain Eukaryota; kingdom Metazoa; phylum Chordata; class Actinopteri; order Gobiiformes; family Gobiidae; genus Chaenogobius; species Chaenogobius annularis. The sequence goes on from BJKM01000915.1 coordinate 69,404, forward strand.
TACAATGATAAACAACACATATTGAGTACATTACACGAGGTCAACGTGATGGATATTTTCAGTGGATATTGGGGCTGGGTCACAAACAAGATAACACAAGATTAGGATGTGGGATGTGCAGACGGTGAGTGAAGGCCGAATCTTGTTTTTGTGTAAGTGTCTGTGTGTGTCTTCAGCACGGCCTTGAACGCCTGCTGCTCTTCAGCCCGGGGTGAGATAAGAAAAGGAGAGAGAGATACAAGGGCACAGCAGCGAAAGGAGAAATAAGTACTTTAATACATTTTGTTGATCAATGATTTACGATCAAATAATCCAATCATTTCTGGTCCTCTGTGTGCGATCAGCTTGATTCATTGAGTTACTCCGTCCGACAGCGAAAAGTTCCCATTTCCTTGATTGAATCCCCCAAAGTCTTTTGCATCTCCGTGGTACGAAATAAGATGTTACAGTTCAGATCAGTGAGTTGCCACGTGCCGTGCTCAAGTCTCTGTTCGAGTCCTTTCATTCTTTCACTCAAATCCAAAAACCTTTTCATGTTGAAGTCAGACAGTTGTTGTGGTGAATTTTTCTGTCTTCCCAATTTTCCGATAGACCAAGGTGACTCCAAGCCCAATTAGGAGGAATCCTGCTATCATGAATCCAAATATAAATAGGTCCTCCACATCCTCTATGAGCAGGGGCTCGATGCATAGAACCTGCCAATTCTTGTAATAGTCCCGTACGTACCCCGCTGTGGACGTCCCGTCAGGACAGGTGTTGCTTCTCTCCCGGGGAAGCTTTTCTCTGGGAAAAAACTGTATCCAATGCACTCAGAGACCAATCAATCAGATCCATTATTTTGGAGAACAACAGGTGATCCAGCGCACTGTGATTTAGAGGGAAAAAGAGCACAAAAAAAACACGACGAGAGAGGCAAAAGTAGCAGGCAGCAGCAGGAGCAGAGGAAAACACGTCCGCACTGGAGGAGAGGAGGAGACAAGAATGTTGTGGTTGATGTTGTCGAACGCTGCACTGAGTGTCCAATAGAACCAGGATTGAGACCAGTCCATCGTCAGCAGCTAATAACAAATCATTTGTGACTTTAACTAGTGCAGTTTCAGTGTGTGGTGGGATCTGAACCCTGACTGGAAAACTTTGAATAAGTTATTGTCCTGTAGATGGCGACAAAGCTGTTTAAACTATAACTCTTTCAAGGATTTTAGAGACAAAGGGTGGATTTGAAATAGGTCTGTAGTTCATCAACAGGACAGGGTCAAGATTAGGCTTTTTCAGAAGCGGTTTAATGACTGCATGTTTGAAGGACTGTGGAACATACACCACTTTTTAGTGAAGTATTTATTATATTAAGAATAGAATCTATAATTAGGGGGAGAATGTCTTTGAGGAGTCTGCTTGGAATCGGGTCTAGAATACAAGATGACGTTTTAGAGGACACAATGACTGAAGATCTCTCTGCTTGATCAACAGCAGTGAACCTTTCTCGTGTTACTGATGGATTTATATGGGACACTAGTTTTACAGCTTGGGCTTGTTCAGGGCGAATAGTGGAAGGAGTTTCATCTAATTTAATTGCATGGTCCCCATTTTACCGTGGGTTCTCTCCGGGTTCTCCGGCTTCCTCCCACCGTCCAAAGACATGCATGTGTTAGATAAATTGGCAACTGTAAATTGGCCCTAGTGAATGAGTGTGAGAGTGAATGTGTGTCTATGTCTCTGTGTTGGCCCTGCGACGAGTTGGCCACTGTCCAGGGTGTACCCTGCCTAAGGCCCAAAGGCACTGGGATAGGCTCCAGTCACCCGCGACCCCTAACGGGAACAAGCGGTAGAAAATTAATGAATGAATGAATGTAAAAAAATAGAAGAAAATCATTAGAGCTGATAGTAGCTGGGATTGAGGGCTCTACTGCGCTGTGACAGTTTGTTAGCCTGGCTACAGTGCTGAAAAGAAATCTAGTGTTATTTTTGTTAACTTCTATTAAATTTGAATAGTATCTGGTTTGGGCCTTAAGCAGAGCCTGCTTATAGGACAGTAGGCAGATTTTCCATGCTTTAAGGGATTCCTCCGTGTGGGAGCGACAAAATGGTCTTTCTAATTTTCTAACTCTTTGTTTATGTGAACGCACTTCTTCATTGTACCATGGGGAGGCAGGTTTTGGCCTAATGACCTTCTGCTTTAGCGGTGCTGCAACATCAAGAGCGGACTTCAGAGAATTCATGGTCAGGTCGACAAATTGATCACTTACACTGGGACTAAGGCCGTTCTCAGCAGGATCACATGACATGTCGCTGAATATTGGCTCTATTATTTCTATATATATTTTTAACAAGACTGGGTATGGATACTGGCTATGGATACCGACTCCGGAACAGGGCCACGATCAGTCACCTCCTCTGCATGGATGACATCAAGCTGTATGCTAAGAGCGAGCGAGACATCGACTCACTGAGCCACAACACCACGATCTACAGCGCTGACATTGAATCAGAATCAGAAGGGATTTATGGCCATTGTCAAAATGAACAAAATTCACAAACATAGGAACTTTATATTAACATTAAGGTGCAACATAAAACACTGATCAATAATAAAAACAACATATATGAAATCAAAAGTGCATGCTTTAAGAAACAATTTTAAATTAATATAGTATAAAATAAAAATAAAAATAGGCATTACTATGTACACAAGACTTTGTGTCTAGACACATGCGGGTCTGGTCCAGGTGGACCGTAGTCCCTTGCCTGAAAGGAGTGTGTAACCCAGCTGGTAAAGTGCATTTCCCGTTGAATTGGTTCTGTTCTCCACTGCGTTTCTCTCGTTACCATGGTAGCCGTAATCTCGCGATACTTTCGCACCCCCCCCGCGGAAGCGTAAGAATAATTAGACCAGCTGCGCACCTTCGGGTAGATGGGTGGGACATCAAGAGTGAGAACGGCTGCAGGTAGAACGAACTATGGAAGGTTCTCGTTTCATATTATGAGTTTTAACTAAACGTTGTGTCCCTCAACTTGCAACTAACCCTAATTATTTTTGTTTCTATAATACACTAGTCAAATGAATTCTACGTCATGTTGTGATCGTTGTTATTTAAGAATTGTCTCACTTTCCTCTGAGGTCACTCGATTTCTGAGCTTTTTCCCCCGTCTCAGTTAAAGCAATCAGAGTCCCCAGCAGATATCACCAGTAGCCACTGAGTTGAAGCCACTGCCTTCTCCACCCATGACTCAACAAAGCGCGACTCAACAAAGCATGACTCAACATCTAAATTAACTGCTCAAGATATAAACCCGCCAGAAATCCAGCGGTATGTAGTGGAGCACATCGTCAAAAGTGAAGACGGGCCAATCCAACCCCAGTGTAATAATGAACCGAACTCTGCACTGGTCGCACTCAAGAGGAAAAATCATAATAAAGCGATACAGGGCAGACCAAATTTTCGTACTGGCAGAGATTTAAACTGAAATCAGTTCCTGTTGCGGGGCAAACAGGGGCTGAAGTGGACCAACAATATCCCAAAAAGAAGTCTATTCGTCAAGTTAGAGTCATGCAATCCACAATTTCAAAGCATTCAAAGACACAGTTGCCGAGGGGCCTTGTGGGTTCAAAGTGTACAGCCGTAGTCACCATTGGGGGCAATGAGTGTTTATATTTAATGGATACGGGATCACAAGTGACCACCCTGCCAATCTCCTTCTACAATCAACATTTGTCGGAGCTTCCTGTTAAGCCACTTAATGACCTGCTTAAAGTTGAGGGTGCCGCAGGTCAGGCAGTGCCTTACTTGGGCTATGTGGAAGTATCTGTGAAGTTTCCAAAGGAGTTTTTGGGATCTGAATATACAGTCCCTACCCTTGCTCTGGTCGTTCCGGATATTAGCTCTTCACCCTTGTTAATTGGGATGAACACTTTAGAGCCATTATATGATCAATATATCCAAAGTGATAGTGCCAGTTTTCAGCCATCGTTGCAAGGTTATAATGCCGTACTAAAACTCCTTGCACTGAAGCGGCAACGAAGCAAAGATTGTTGAATCGGTGTGTGAGACGGAAGGCTATGCCAGAACGTGCTGCCCCGTTGGTCAACATCAAAACAACTCGGCCACTTGAGCTGCTATGTATGGACTTTCTTTCGCTTGAGCCTGATGGCAGTAACACAAAAGACATTCTTGTGCTAACAGACCATTTTACTAAGTTTACTGTTGCTATCCCTACTCCTAATCAAAAAGCAAAAACTGTGGCTCGTTGTTTGTTGAACGATTTTATTGTTAACTTTGGAATTCCTGAACGCCTTCATACAGATCAGGGGCCAGACTTTGAATCTAAGTTGATCCAAGAGCTTTGCATGGTTACTGGGATGAAGAAAACTCATACCACTCCTTATCATCCACGAGGTAACCCGGTGGAGCGGTTTAAACCGAACTTTGTTAAACATGCTGGGTACGTTGGAGCCTAAACAAAAGACTAAATGGCGGGAATTTGTAAAACCCCTTGTACATGCATACAATTGTACACGCAATGAAGTTACAGGATTTACTCCCTATGAGCTTTTGTTCGGAAGGTCACCTCGGTTACCAGTTGATTTGGGCATTTGGACTGCCAGTCCGAGGGAAGACAATGGAAACTCACACTCAGTACGTTAAAGATGCGGTCTCGCCTTGAGGAAAGTTACCAAATAGCTTCTAAAAAATGCGCTGAAGTCTGCCGAGCGAAATAAAACTCGTTTTGATCGTAGAGTGATTCCCTGCAAGTTAAATGTTGGTGACAGGGTCCTCGTGCGTAATGTAAAGATAAGAGGAAAACACAAGTTAGCAGATAAATGGGAGCCTGACATCTATGTAATTGTCAAATGTGCTGAGGATTTGCCTGTCTATACTGTAAAGACGGAGGGGCGTGAGGGTCTTACTCGTACATTACATCGTGACCTACTTTTACCCTGTGGGGTTCTTCCAGCTAGATCTTCTGCTGGAACTTCGCCTCCGGTTCGTCGCCCACTGTAAACCCGCAGTGTTTGTCAACAGCCACCGAACTTGATTTTACTTGTCTCTCTGGTGATGAAGAGCCTTCCTGGGTATTCTCTCCCAGTAGTAGCTCAGATACCAGCCGTTTCCAGGGACAAGTGATCCTATGAGAGAAAGACTGTGCTGAGCCATCGAGATGCACCCGGAGTTAAATCTTGTACACTAATCGTGGTCCGGTGGCGTAACAACTTGAGTGAGCACCAGTACTTGACCCGATTTTCCCATCAGAATCTGGCACTACTTTGCGGACAATAACCTTGATTTGCCTTTGCCACACTGCCAGTTGTCCTTTGGAGCACTGAAAATGATCAAGAGATGGGGATGATGCCTGCAGAAGGAAATGAAGTGCCTGGGATAGTTCTGTATCTGCTAGTTTAAAGATTCATTGGATGCGAAGGGATCTGAGGCGCTGCAGATGCTGAGGCTAATTGACAATCTGCCCTCTCATCTGGAAGTAACAGCTCCCCCAGTTCAATGCCTGATTTATCTCGAGTGCTGTGTAGCGTCCTGAGATTAGAGCAGTGTACAGTTGTGCCCATTGAAATCATGGCCATGGTACCTGAATGTATCTCGACGCATTCATTAGTCGTGAGTAGAGACGCCCACCAAGAAGCGCTTATATGTACTCCATTACACTAGGGAATCCCGTTCATGATTCTCAGTAGTACCTGTGGCGGGTTAGATTACGTTACTGGCACCCATAGCGGAGCTTTGCGGTCGTTGTTGAAACTACTTGAAGCGTATTAACTTGTCAGTGGAATCACGCTGCTTACTTGATCGAGTAATACGGATGTGCATCTAATGAGGTCGTATGGTCGCCTCGTAGTTGAGTTGGGCTAATGAGGCTTACTTTATTGCGACAAATAGAAACATTATTTAGTTTGTTGAAGCTGCATGGGTCTTATAGGCAGTTGTAGACATCGTCGCGGTTCATGACGTTAGGTGCGGAGGTTGGTTGAATTGTTGGTTAACGCCCTTAGCTGGGTAAAGTGCATTTCCCGTTGAATTGGATTCAGTTCTCCACTGCGTTTCTCTCGTTGGGTTACCATGGTAGCCGTAATCTCGCGATAGCTTACTCCCGGGGAAGCGTAAGAATAATTATCACGACCAGCTTGGACGCACCTTTCGGGTAGATGGGTTGGGACGTCGTTCAAGAGTGAGAACGGCTGCAGGTAGTTATTGAACGAACTATGGTTCGTTTTAGGTTCTCTCGTTTGTTTGAGTTAGTAGACGTTATATGTTTTATGTGAGGAGTTTGTAAACTGGGTGAAACGTTTGTGTCCCTTTGCAAGGGGCTGTGCAGTATGCCTTCCGTTTGGATGGTGGTTATTTGTGGCTGTGTGGCTGGCTTTGTATATTGGATTTAGGAACTAGGCCAGGTTTATTCTCCTGCTCATGTCTCCTGTTGGGCCTCCAATGGAGAAGAACCATACAAGTATGCGGATTGAGTTCCTAGAGGTCCTCCTCACGATACTTTTAACTGGTGCGGTAGGAGGTACGAGGGTCTGCAGCCAACTCTCAACCCACTCATGGTCAAATGATCTGCGCTCAGGATGCAGACTTCTTACTGCATGTTATTCCCCACTCAAAGGACTGGTGATCCCACCTCATCTGGTTTCCCTCAAACTTCGGCATCCTAATACTGGTCGCATTCCTCCGTCGACTGGTTTTTTCGTAGGCCTATTGCGCATTTTGTATGGGGTCAGTGGACTATATTGAACAGTGGGATTGTGGAAATCTTCATCGGCTTTGCACCGCAGTGGACAGAGGACTTTTTTAACTTAATTAGTGCAGGGCAACTCTTGTAAATAGTTGTAATTATTTTTTGTTTCTATTGTGAATAAGCACTAGTCAACACAGTCAAATGAATTCTACGTCATGTTGTGATCGATGTTATTTAAGAATTGTCTCACTTTCCTCTGAGTCGAACCCAAGCCTAAATTTAAAACTTCTAAATCTATTCTATTAACCTACGTGTCACAAGTGGTTCAAATAGTCCATGTCCAGAGTGAGAAGGGTCAGCGGTGATCAGCTTTCCTCAGCTGCCGCAGGAAGTACACCCTCTGCTGGGCCTTCTTGATGCGTCAGGAAGTCAGTGATCCACTTGCAGGTGGAGTCGGGCACGTTGAGCTGGGAGAGCTTGTCCTGGAGCAGAGCAGGGAGGATGGTGTTGAACACAGAGCTGAAGTCCACAAACAGGATCGTGGCATAGGTTCCCGGGGAGTCCAGATGCTGCAGGATGAAGTGGAGTGCCAGGTTGATGGCGTCGTCTACAGACCTGTTGGCTCTGTAGACGAACTGCAGGGGGTCTAGCAGGGAGGAGGTGAAGGACTTAAGGTGGGGCAAGACCAGGCGCTCAAATGACTTCATGACCACAGACGTCAGCGCCACAGGCCTGTAGTCATTAAGTCCAGTGATCCGGAGCTTCTTGGGGACAGGGACAATGATGATAGACTTGAAGCAGGCTGGGACGTGGCATGACAGGGGTCAGCTCTCCTGAGCAGTGTCTTAATGTGGCGTGAGAAACAGAACCGTCTGGTCCAGCAGCTTTTCGGGGGTTGGATTAACATGTGATTCGGGCTTGAGAAGTGTAGTTGGATGGTAGAGGGAAGGTAGTCCACACAGAAGGGGTCTCACATGTACCTTGGAATATCACAGGCAAATGGCAACCTCAAAGGTAACAAGGAAAGCGGAAACAGCCAAATACCTACAACAAGTAAGGCAAGTTCTAAGAAGCCAGCTCAATGTCAAGAACAACTCCAGGGCAATAAACAGCTACGCCCTGCCAGTGTCAGATGCCCTGCAGGAATAATAAGGTGGCCAAAGGAATAGATACAGACCACAGATGTATATATATATATATATATATATATATATATATAAGGTAAAGACCACGTCCTCAGAACACCAGGAGAGGTAGAGGTTAGAAGTGCTCCTCTGGAAGAAAACTGAACAGCGTCGTGCGATGGAGCCACCAGCGTGGGGTATGTGAGTTCAGATTGTGGTCACATGGTGATACATTTCTGTTGATTCAAAGAGATGGATGATAGAGATTTGTTTGTTTTTGACATCAGACTTTATGCTCCATGTTGGCTGTCTGCTTTAGTACATAAACTCTGTGTCTCGTTACATATACTCATCTGAGTGCCAAATGTTTGAGATTGGATATGTGGGAAAATAAATACATTCAGAAGGCAGCAGTGGTGAGCTGAAGAGGTAATATATCCAGTTCTTTGTGAAGATTGGAGTCAGGAGTGCCCTTCACTAGGAATTGACTTCCCTCCTCTTTACGAGGGTTAGAGGGTACCCTAACCAGCCCTTATACACTATCAGGTTTTTGGTTTGGTGCTTTTTTTCCAGCATGAACCCTTTTGTTTTATATTTGATCTTTTCATCAGTTTCATGTTCTTGTGGTTCTTGTGATTGTATGATGTGTTCGACCAGAGAGTTTGAAAACATTCCAAAATTATCAATGGCAAGATCGATACAATCCACCCAATGTGTATGGCCTACTGAGGGGGGGGGGTTGTGTTATCCACTTCCTTGTGATGGCTTTTTTCCCTGCTGCCAAAATTATATTCCAAAGGTATCCATTTATTGTGTCCAAAGCAGGAGTTTTGAGGCCTAAGTACATAGTTCTAAAGCGTACATAGCTCATTCTTGATTTCAGTCCAATATTTCTGAGCAGCTGAACAGTGATAATGGCTGTCACACACTTTCTCCAACAGTCTGCATTTCCCTGTGATTAATGGGCACTTTGACATGGGGTTGTAAAGAAACCTGACACATTTTTCCAACAAAATTCTCTCCAAACATGTGATTTTGTAGTTCTCCACTGAGATGTACATATACCTTCCCACTCTTCATCATCCCGAAGTAAGTGGCCCTCTCTTTCCCATCTATCCTTTATGCCAGGGGTGTCCAAACTTTTTTCACAGAGGGTCGCATTTTGAAACATATACGGGGCGGAGGACCACAGACAACAAGACAAGGAAGTGAATCATTGGATATTTTTCATTTGATGTAGTGCTGATGAGCCTCCCCACATTTAAAAAGGCTTAGAACATTAATATTAGGTCAGTAGGTTGTGAGCGATTCATCTTTACAATTTTACAGTAAAATGTACAAATGTTGGTTGTTTGGGCCAATTTAGGAGGAAGCCTGAGGGCCAACAAAAATCGGTCTGAGCGCCACATTTGGCACCCAGGCCATAGTTTGGACCCCCTGCTTTATGCAGTCAGTAGAGTGACAGCCCAAACTGTTAATACATTTATATAAATTGGATATTATTCCTCTTGAACATTCTACTTTATGAAAGTCCTGTTTCTCGAAGCCAAAGGATTCTTTCAACAGCTTATTCTCCTTTACAACCTGTCAAAAAAAACCTTTATACCTTTTGTTGTCCAGACTTCAAATCTTGAGTCTGTGCTGTTAGCTGAGAAATTTTGATCATAAGCCAAGATTTTAAATTTAAATTAAATTTATTTTTGTAACGCCCAAAATCACAACAGTAGTTGCCTCGAGGGGCTACAGTGGAAAACAAAATAAACAATGTTCATAGGGACTTGGAAATGTCCCAGCATCCCGTGTCCTTAGACAGATGTCCAAGCTCCCCTGTCCTTAGACCCTCCTTCTCGGCCAGGAAAAACTACCAAACCTCTTTGGGAAAAAGTAGAAACCTGTAGGAGTTCCACAGTGAAGGCGAGATCCGACTCCCTCAGACGGACAGGCGGGCGCGCCTCAATTTGCAGATACACAGTGGAGCAAGACCGACTCAGGAGGAGAACCAATTCTTCAAGGCCGATGAAGAACCGTTCATATGGAGTAAAGACCGTTTCTCCAGGCAGACCGTTTCTCCAGGCAGACCGTTTCTCCAGCTGCTGAGGAGCATCTGGATCCACAGGTCATCGATGTGCCTGCTCCACTCCTGTCGGGGAAAGTGGGAGAAGATGAAGAAAAAAGCAATGAACAAAAATTGCCAGTGAAATTAAATATTAAATATTGTTTGTGATAGAAAAGTAGTAGGAAACAGAGGATAGTGCTCAAGCTGCCATACTTCCCCCAGCATAGTTGCTCCTAGGGCGGCATAGCTGGAACTGTAGGTTTTTATTTCTGTTCCTAACTGGCCTGACCATAAGCCATTTCAAAGAGGAACGTTTTAAGCCTGGTCTTAAATGAAGAGACTGTGTCGGCCTCTTTAACATGGACAGGAAGCTGATTCCACAACACAGGAGCTTGGGAGCTAAACGCTCTACCTCCTACTGTGCTTTTAGAGACTCTTGGGACCACCAGAAGTCCAGCATTTTGAGAGCGAAGTGCTCTAGATCTAGATCAGGGAAGTAAGTTTCTCTGATTGCTGTAGTTTGAAATCGTTTGTGCCAACAACCACAGAAGTCACAGGATGACGCAGGATGTTTGGAGCGGAGGTGTTTATGTCCTGCACGAGGGCCCCTGGATAGCAGGAGTTGTAGCCCTTTCCCACGCGCCCGTCTCTCACCATGGAAGATTCCAGGGCAAGTACTGTCGGATTCTGTGTGCAGCCTGGTGCCACAGCAGCGGGTGAGGCGGGATATTGAGATTAATGTTTTACCGGGGGTTCCTGTACAGGCTTTACTCGCAGATGACAGACGGTTGAGTCATTTGGGGGGAGGTGGGGAACCCTTGGGTGAAATCCGTTCTTACAACATGGAAGGAGCTGATCAAAACATACAAACTAAACAAAGATTTTAAAATTGGTTGGCTTATGATCAAACTTTCACAGCTAACAGCGCAGCCTCAAGATTTAAAGATTGTAAAGGAAAATCATCTGAAAAGCTTTGATGAGGTGAAAGAATCCTTTGATTTGGAGAAACAGGACTTTTATTTACAAGGTATTTACAAATAAGGAGTTATTATAACCAAGAAATTAAACAGAGTAATGACCATCATAGCCTTTTGACTGAAATATTAATTCAAGCTTATAAAGGATAAGGGATATAAACCTGAGTTCTCAGACTTGTTTCACAGATTGAGAATGACTCTTGGATGAATTGAAACGTTTTGTTTTTCTAAAACAGAGTCCAGATGATACAACTGAATCTTTTTCGACTATGGAACACTCCTGGACGAATGAGGGATTACACCGCCACTTATAAATCAGAACTTTCAAGGGGAATAATAACTACATTATTTAAACGTATTAACAATTTGGGCACTCACTCTACTGATCACATTCAGGGTAAATGGGAAAGAGAGGGTCACTTTGTTCTGGCTGATGAAGAATGATAAAGTACTGTATGTACATCACAAAGTCACATGTCTGGGGAGAATTCTGTTGGAAAAATGTGTCTCGCTTCTTTATAACCCCATGTCAAAGTGCCCATTACTCACAGGGAAATGAGTGTTGGAGAGGATGTGGCAGCAGGAGGCAAACCACTCTCATGTGTTTTGTGATTGTCCTGCTGTTCACGTTTTGTTCAAGTTTTGGACTGAGATAACCAAATCCTTACAGACAATTTATGACATCATCATCCCAATGGATTTCACAACTCTGTATTTGGGCCTCAGGACTCCTGCCATGGACACAACCAGAAGTTATCTCTGGAACATCCTCCTGGCAGCAGCCAAAAAAGCTCTCGCACAAAATGCAGCGCGACAATCAAGGACTGGACTAACAGTATATTGGACAGTCGTGAAAAGAACTTGAAAATGGATACATTTGACAGACTTTGGACTAAATGAGACGTTTTTTTTAGGGTTTTCTAACCCATGATTTAATTTTCTTCAATTATTTGTTGGATGTCTGCTGTTTTTAATCTGTGTCTACTCTCTCTGGTCATATTTCTCTTTTGTTGTGTTTGTTTTTATTATGTATTATTAAATTTAATAACTCATAAAACATTTAAATATACAAAAATACGAAAGAAAAGAGTGTGTCTGCAGCGCCTCCACAGGTGAGAGTAGGGACTGAGAGGTTCTTTAGGCTTGCTTTGTCCTTTTTACCCATAGTTTTATTTGGAAATATGAGAGTCTGAAGGCCTAGGTCCAGAGTCCACTGGTAACCACTCGTAGGGCGGAAGTGTCCAGAACCAGCTCAGAGATGAGGTTGAGTTTCATCAAATAATGTGTATTATTGTTGTTAATGTTTTTCTTTTTCCAGACAGACTGGCACGTCCACTAGAAACGTTACACAGTGCACATTTAACAGTAAAGCTTGTTATCATGATTTATGATTAGAATGTTTATGTTCAGTTAAAGTCAAGTTAGGTCATTAATATGTGTGTTATACTTATTGTGTGTAAAACTATATTGACTTTTACTTTGAAAAATGTTTACGCTAGGAACAAACATTTCTCTGGTTGTTTGACGGAAAAAGAGTGGCTTGTCCTTTTTGAAGTATATTGAGGTATATTTAAAACAAAGAATATTTGATTGTAGCATAACATCACAATAAATTCAAACTTGTCTCAAGTGTTTTCTATACAATTACCATAATCATCAAATTTATTTCCATAAATGCAATATGAAAATTTCCATGCAAACATTTACAGCCCATACTTTGTTTAAAATCACAATGAGCAGTGCGCACATGATGAGATGCAATAACGCATTTATCCTCATGACATCATCAACATGGGTCAGATTTACAGTGTCTTACATTACAAAGTGAAACACTACAAAAGCAGGTTTCCAGACTGTCTTAGCCAGTGGTTTACCAAAGTGGGGGTTGGGACCCCCCAGGGGTCACAAAGCATGAACTGGAGGTCACAAGGTTATGGAGGTTATGAGATGATTTCATGAACGTATTACATCTATTTTTTTAATTGATAACTATGTTTCCATGACATTGGGTCAGCTACCATAATAAACTACTAAAATAGATATACAAATCAACTTAATTTTCAATATGTAGAACTTGAAATTATTATAGACGTCTATTTCATTTTATTGTGGGGGTCATTATTTTGGGGGTCCCAGCCTGAAAAGTTTGAGAACCCCTGGTCTAAACAGTAACAAAACAGACTGTAATTGTTGTATTTACATGTTCTATAAATACATTTGAGGTGTCAACAAGTTATAAGGTAGAATAAATAGTACTTCCACTCTAAAAACAAATGTTTACATGAGTTAAAATGACCTGAATTCAGAAAGTATTTTGAAGTAGTGTGGACCGGTTCGAATGTCATTATTTATAATGCAAAAATACACACAAAATAAGTCCGTTTTTCTCTGTCTCTCTCTCTCTCTCACACACACTGCTCAGAGAATTTGATTTGTGATCATTTGATAAAAATTTATTGCTTTTACAGAACATTATGAATGTAGGATGAAGGATACAAAAATTTCCGAAACAACTAGACACTTTAATGGCAGAAGCCATTGTAAGTGACTGCGGAATGTTCGAAAAAATATTTTGTGAAAAGTCTATAAAGTATCTGAAACTTTTAAACTTTCAAATCACAATCACCTTCAGAAGATATGGGCTTTGTAATATTGCATGTATGTATAGTATTGTGATATAAGGGTATTTTTGTGGAGGCAATTGTGTGGGGGTAATTGTGTGGGGTAACTGTGGAGGTAATTTCATGGTGTAGTTGTGTAGGGGTAATTGTGTGGAGGCAATTGTGTGGGGTAATTGTCGGGGGTAAATGTGTGGGGGTAACTGTGGGGGTAATTGGGGATCATTGTGTGGAGGCAATTGTGTGGGGTAACTGTTGGGGGTAAATGTGTGGGGGCAACTGTGTGTGGGTGATTGGGGGTAATTGTGTGGGGGTTCAATGTGCCACTGAAAGTCCAAATGGGTCCATAGCACACCGTAGATCCTTTGCGTTGCAGTCCAAGAAATACAAGTCTCTCAGTCTTCTGAAAGTGAAAAGTAATTTTTAAAGTACCTTAAAAACTACAAGACCTACATATATCAAAAGTAATAGCTGACATCAAATAGGAAGAATTGAAAACTTTAAAATGGTTGAAATCTATGAAGGTTATGTGTTATTTTAAGCTTTTATTTTACACTGAAATCAAGTAATTGCATTTTTTGCATTTGAGATATGTGAACTGATTTTTTTAACAACCAATCAAGTAAATCTATTGATTTAATATGAATATGGTGTCAAAAAAGATGTGTCTAAAAATACTTTTGTTTAAAAAAATGATACAATGATTTAATATTCAGTTTGTATGAAAATACAATGTTTTAAAAGTCACCTTGTTAAACTACAGTTGCTGTTGGTTGTTGGAATGTTGTAGGCTTATATCCAAGTGCTTGTGTGCATATTGTCTATGCCACAAGCTGTGTCACACGTCTTGAAAAGACATGGCAAGCGATTTTTTTCCCCGCGAGATTTTCACCATTCCACTTAAGCCTCAAAAATCAGCTGCCAGCAATTCTGCTGCGGCCATTATCTCCTTAAACAGTATATGAAAATGTAAGGTGGTGTATGCTTTCTGTCTTGTCGCTTGTTGGTAATAAGTGAAATTTAAATGAGAGACGGAGACTTTCTGTCGAAGGACACAGGACGCTGGGACATTACCAAGTCCCTATGAACATTGTTTATTCTGTTTTTTATTCTATTTTTTCCACTGTAGCCCCTCGAGGAAACTACTGTTGTGATTTTGGGCGTTACAAAAATAAATTGAATTGAATTGAATTGAAAGACAGCTCCATGTCATTGCACGTATTGACAGTCTGATGACAACTCAATAAAGCCACAAAAGGGCGCTCCAGGATACCCCATAACGCTTTCTATCAGCTAAGTTTTGAATTAAACATTAATAAATACAAATATAAACCACATTCTTAAATAATTATTTAAAGTATTTTTTTCCCTAATTTTGAAAGCAAAGCAGTAGGTTTGAAGTAGCAGTACTCTGCTCATTGGGACCAGGAGCTCAACTGTTTCATTCATTCATTCATTCATTCATTTTCTACCGCTTGTTCCGCGTCGCGGTGACTGGAGCCTATCCCAGTGCCTTTGGCCTTAGGCGGGGTACACCCTGGACAGTGGCCAACTCGTCGCAGGGTTAACACAGAGACATAGACACACAGACAACCATTCACTCTCACACTCATTCACTATGGGCCAATTTACAGTTGCCAATTTACCTAACACATGCATGTGTTTGGACGGTGGGGGGAAGCCGGAGAGCCGGAGAGAACTCACGGTAACACGGGGAGGACATGCAGACTCCACCCAGAGAGATCATGTGATGTAATGTTCGCCCAGGAATCGAACCCATGATTTCCTTCTTGGGAGGCGAGAGCTCTAACCGCTCTGCCACCGTGCACCCCGATTATTATTTTTTTACTGAAATAAAAAAACAGCAACTGTATTCATTGAATTTTTAAATTCAGAATTCAAACATTTTGATTAAAAGTTCTCTAATCCACTGCATTGGATAGAATACACTACAGTCCTCTGTTTTTGTGTAGGCATCTTGTCCTTAGGGTGAACCAGTTTTTGTCTTAACGTGTTCCTGGTTTGAAATAAACAGGACTTCTGTTTCCTTTTGTCCCTTTTGTCCTGCTTTTTGGTTCTCTTCACTTTGTTCAGAGCCCAAGTCGGGTATCCACAGGCTGAGAGAGCATTCCGGACGTGTTTTTCCGGAAGAGGTCTCATATCCCTTATGTCTCGGGACTGTCAGAAAAAACTGCAAAGAATTTTTAGACAACACGAAGTCCCTGTTTATTTCAAACACAGGCAAACACGTTAAGACAAAAACTGGTTCACCCTAAGGACACAGATGCCGACACAAAAACAGAGCGATGTAGTGTAATTTCTATCCAATGCAGTGAAGAAAGTTGTAAAGAGCGCCACATAGGGGAGACTAAACAGCCACTGCACAAGAGGCTTTATCAACACAGACGACACTTGAGTTCAGGACCCCAGAGCGCTGTGCATCTTCATCTCAAAGCCACAAACCACTCTATTGAAGACAGTGAGGTGGAGATTCTGAGCAGGAGAAAAAATGGTTTGAAAGAGAGTTAAGGAGGCATCTTTGTTAAAAAAAGAGAATCCTTCCTTAAATCGTAATGGAGGTTTAAGATTCAACCTTCCAGTTGTTTATAATGGTCTGCTGAAACCCTGGGCATGCTGATGCTAATCAGGTACGCAGGGAGGACGGAGCCAAAGTCAGGTCACAATAGGATGTAGATGGCCCATCTCAGTTAAGTTTCAATGGGCCATTATCAGGAGGTCCGCCCTGTGGGCAGTGCTTTCACAGAGTAGGATATAAACAGGAGGTCTCAGACTTGTTTCACAGATTGAGAATGACTCTTGGATGAGAGTCGAAACGTATCGTTTTTTCTAAAACAGAGTCCAGATGACTACAACTGAATCTTTTTCTACAGTGGAACACTCCTGGACGAATGAGGGATTACACTAATCCCACCATTCTAAACATTTTAGCCAAACATAATATTTTGAGTCTTGACAATATCAGACTATTTTCTATTTTTTTATTGTGTTTGGTGTTCAAAATTCTTAATGGCTTGGCTCCTGACTGTTTAAAGGACTTTGTGGGTTTTCGGGCTGCAAACTGTACAATCCACAGAAGAATATCATCTCTTTATGACTACGTCATACCTATTTGTCACTCTCTGCTTTTGGACAATCAGCTTTCTCAGTGAAGGCCGCGATGCAGTGGAACAACTCAAAGATTTAAAATTGAAAGCATCTCAAACTCTTCAGGTCCCACGCTCTAAAGGCACAGGCTCTGTATGTGTAATCTAAAGAGTAAACAAAAAATCAGGTCACATAATTTAAATGCCAAACATTTAATTATATAAATTCAGTGCGAAATAAAAGCTTTGATAGAACACAAAATAACCTTCATAGAAATCTTTTAAAAAAGGGTGACCTGTGAAAACGGACCAAAAAAAACAGGAAAACAAGGGAAAAGATATTATTAAAATAAGTAGAACTAATACTCAATTATTGTATATTTATATTAAATGTAATGTAGACTGCCAAAATCTTTTGGTCACTGGTTTTGAGTTGTGTAAGCAACAAAAAGTGACAACTTCTTGTTTTTTTGTTTTAATTGCGTTACTTACTTACTTTTTGAAAAAAAAAAAAAAAAACGAGCATAAATATGTACATCAACAACTAACGTACAACATTTTAGCTGTACAAACTGCTTGAATCAAGAGTTTGATTTCAAGTAACTCATGTACGCATTTTTTTTTACAGTGTAGACGTGCTCACAGTTCAGAGAAATCTTCATTTTCAACTTAAATAATATATTATCCAAAATTCTAAAGGCAACAAGGACTTAGCAAGCTTTTAGCCCTTGAGAACGACACATTGGTTATCTTCTGAGATGTTCTACAGACTTCATGCATTGAAGAACTGTCACTCACCACACCATTTGGGACAACAACAAAAAATAAAATATGCTTAAGATCCATTCAATAAAAAGACAGGCATTACAACATAAAGTGGTAGTAATAATAATAATAATAATTATAATAATAATAATAATAATAATAGTTGCATTTGCATTGACAAAAAGAGAAGGCAGTGCACAACAAAAAAAATAAATTAGGCAAAGATTGTTTCTTTAAGCACTTTGATGAGTCACAATTCATAGGAATTGTTCCCGAAAGCCAGAAGTGTTTGACATAATTATGATATGAGCAATTTTATCCTTTGTGACTTACATTTTTAAGTTGCTTCATGTCAACTTTTCCACTGACAAAAATGTGTTTCATCCACGTTAAATCATTCTGTTTGTCACAAATCCACATTCATTTGTAATTTTCCCCTCACTGTTTGAATCTCCAAATTCTGGAAAGCTTGATAAATAATTCCCAACAGTGATCCCAAGTCCTGTCCTGCAATAAGTAACCATAGTTAAAAATAAAAAGAACATCATCTCCAACTAATCATTCACTCCAGTGCAACTTTTAGCCCTTTTTTAGACTTCCAAACATACTGCGAAAGTCCGTTAAGTCCAACAGGTGAGGTATACAGTACAGTAGAGGCCCCACTACAGTCATCATAATCAAACACTATGTACAGTCAGCCGCTTTTGTGCCGTCGTGTAGACCGCGGGAAGGCCGTCACTAAGACACTTGAAGAATGCTGGCGTCAGGGCAGATTTGGCGTCCTGTAGAGTTAGGGTGGCGTTATCTGTTGGCACCCGTGGGGGCGGGGTTTAGGAGATAGGCGACAAGGACACAGGACACTGGTTGTTGTTGTTGTTCATGATGTCGTCCAAGTCTTGGTCCTCCAAGTCCACTGTGGAGGGAAGGGTACATGGTTAGGATATGTGTGTTCTGACTTGTAGAACAACCCTCCATACTCTGGAAACATTTCTAACAAGTTTATCAAAGGGAGAAAATCCAAAATCACTGTGCCATGTCTTTGGATGAAGTTTGTTATCCGATATGCAAAGTGTTTGTGTTATTTTCTCTACAGTTGCTCTCTACTGTCTGTGAAACTGCTCCTACAGTCTTTGAGCCTCTGCAGTTAGAAATGCACTGTTCTGAAAATGTTGTGTCTACACGGACCTCTTGACAACAAAAGCAGAAATTCAATGCTTGAATTGCGTTTTATGAACTGTAACTTCAATTAATTCATTCATTCATTCAATGAATGAACTTCAATTAAATTCAATTTATTTTTGTAACGCCCAAAATCTCAACAGCGGTTGCCTCGAGGGGCGGCAAATGTAATAAGAATGTCTGGATAAAAACATACCTTGACTGACTTGTTTTGAGTCATTACCGTGCATAAACTGTAACATACTGCTCATTGTTCTACTGATTCGATAACAAAGGAAACAAAGAAACTCAGAGGAAACATCCCACCCAGGTCTGAGTTATGACCTTGTACAGCTAATGGGAGGCAAATTATTTTGTGCGATTTATAATGGGGACACATGACACGTCTTTTCCAGTTGTGAAAGATTTAGGTTGTTAGATTGATAGGGTCCACACTACATGACTGTAGTGAGTGGGATTACAGAGAGTCTGAGGTCCACACTTATCAACTGACAGTCATGAGAGAGTCCACACTACACCACTCTGACTAACAACTGAAGAAACCAAACAAAACAACACAACACATTGCTTTAACTCATTTAATTTTTGCACATCACTTGCATGTGCTTTCTCTATGCTCTATAATTATAAATTTCCCATTTGTTTTGTTTAATGCACAATTCAGATGTATTTCTTTGGAGTTATGTCATATTTTTGGGGTGTGAATATGGACAAAACATTTGGTTATTAATGCTAAAATAATACTAACATGAAGGAAAGCTTGGAATGAAATAGTGTAGGCCTTTTTCGTCTCTTTTTTTTTGTTTAAATTGGGCTCAGAGATTCTGTGCCTCACCATTCATGAACATCACCGCATGCCACTGGCACACTCCCAATCAGCCAACACAGTCTCTTCATTCAAGACCAAGCTTAAAACGTTCCTCTTTGAAATAGCTCATGGTCAATTTCCGGGATGATGGCGGCTTAGTGCGAACGTGTCGGTCTGGCTGCGGTCATACCCGTGGAAATAATCTGTCTTTATTGCGAGTTCACCTAGGGAGTCACGATATTTCTACGTGGGAGCAGACATATAATGGGGACCATGGAATCGGGACCATGTCTAAGAAAAACAAGAAGAAAAACGTTGCTGAGAACCAGGCTAGCAATGCTACACCAAAGCTAGCTAGCTCTCCACTGGCGCTAGCCATTGCGAACCCAAATGCGGGCGGCGCCACATCTGCACCTGCCACCGCATGCCCAGGCCCCGGCTTAAGTGCCACTGCTTTTCTGACTATACCACATGATCGGTCCAGCTCCAGGTCAGATTCATCTGTGGAGGAGACGCGGAGCAGGATAGATCCGGTAATTATGGCGGCTTCACTGTCCAAGATCCAAGAAAAAATCCAAGAATGGCTGGACACCCGAGCCACAGCGGCCGAGGAGGAGCTCTCTGACCTGAGGAACAACGTCTCTGCTTTGCAAACCAAAGTGGCAGAATTGACAAACCGGGTGCGTGTTTTCACAGTCAAACTGGACAACCTGGACAACCGAGAACGCAAATGTGTTAGGGTATTAGCGTATTAGGGAATTCCAGAGGACACTGAGGGTTAAGTATATGAAGACCTGGATCCCCGAGTATCTCAAACTTCCAACAAAAGCTGGGAAAATGATGATCAACGGGCCCCAATGTCTCTTTCTTTAACAACTACTCAGCTCAAGTGGTCAAGAAACCTAAAATGTCTGCTTTATCCTGCAAAGCTGAGGATCAATGTGAATGGTAAAAAATAAAGATTCAGAGACTTCTGGTTTGGCGAGCGTGGGGTAGAGTCACGTTTTTCCTCCTCTCCCCCTTTTCTAACCTATTGAACCCACAAGCTGCCTATTTCAACAAGAAAACCACTTTGTGATAATCAGAGAGGTGTGTGCTTTACTATTTTGTCCCGTCATGTCACCTAAATCCACTAAAACAACCGAAAAAACAACGGCGTCGGAGGCTGTTGCATCTGCAGCTGTTAGCCGAGCGGACATAATAGCCCTACTAGCTGAACACAGGGCGGCTCTAGTTGCGGAACTTAAGAGTAACGTTCTTTGACGAAGTGAATGGGAAACTCGATGAACTCCAGAAGGCATCAGAGATGAACGTGATGAACGATGAACGTCTGATATTGCTGGAGGACAACACTGAAACACTTCATAAACGCCTCGCCAAAGTGGAGGCTAACTGCGTGACGCCACAGGCCTGTACTGAGACGCTAAGTGCTAAGCTAGCGGACATGGAGGGGAGGAACAGGCGGAACAATGCTCGCCTCGTGGGTCTACCGGAGGGGACTGAAGGGCCTCAACCAACCACGTTTTTTGCACAGACGTTACGAGACGTTTTCGGACAAGATATTTTTCCTTCACCGCCAGAGTTGGACCGTGCACATCGCGGCCTAACTCCCAAGCCT
Organism: Chaenogobius annularis; assembly: GCA_015082035.1. Classification (NCBI taxonomy): domain Eukaryota; kingdom Metazoa; phylum Chordata; class Actinopteri; order Gobiiformes; family Gobiidae; genus Chaenogobius; species Chaenogobius annularis. The sequence goes on from BJKM01000915.1 coordinate 90,334, forward strand.
GGCCCATGAGAGAGGGCGCGCCCGGTTATCATCTGCTTCCACAGGTATCAGAATAGAGATCTGCTAATCCGCGAGGCCAGGAAGAGACGTGATCTGAAATACATGGACCAGCCGTTTCGTATATACGAGGACTGCATCCCCGAAGTGGTTGCCCAGAGAAAGGAGTACAAGACGGTGATGTCGGATTTATGCAAGATGGGACTGAGACCATCACTTTTGTACCCAGGACAGCACTTTGAGAAAGATTCACACATCTTCAATGTGTGCAAAACATAGCCTCATTCAATTTAAAGTGGTACAACGGGTACATTTTCCCAAATCAAAACTGGCCAAGAGCTATCCTCAAATTGACTCTACCTGCGATCGATGTAAGCCAGCAGAGGCCACTCTGATTCACATGTTTTGGCATTGTCCCACAATTCTGGGGAGGTATCTGTGAAGCAATTACATGTGTACTTGGAACCAGAATAAACCTCAATCCATTATTATTTTTGTTTGGGGTCAATACTGAGGGTTTAAGATTGCCTGCCGGGGGTCAGAGGCTCATTGACTTCTCAACTTTGCTGGCTCGATGCTTGATCCTTTTGAAATGGAAGGATGCTGCCCCACCCACAGTGTCACACTGGATTAAAGATGTGTTGTTTTAGTTAAAACTGGAAAAAATAAATGTTGTTTTGAAGGGCTCAAAAAAAATTTGATCAGGTTTGTAGGCCTTTCCTAAAGTATTTTGATCAACCTTCTACAAAAGGTGCAAGAGGAATTTTGTTGCAAATAGTATGCTCTGGCTAACCTCGTCCTTTTGGGACTGTATTATTATTATTATTGCTAAATTTGTAAAACAAAAACAAAAATACAACAATATGACAAAAGACCCTGAGATGTATGTAAAGGAAAATGACAATGGTGAAGTTTCTCCATCCATTCTCTGGGATGCAGCATAGGCAGTATCTATATGCTAAATATGCTACCCCAATAGATGTGGTTTTTGATTGCCGGAAACCCTTTATCAACTGGCACTCCTTTTCTTAGGACATTTTCTCCAACTTTTTGGAGACACCTGTGAAGTAACATCTGCTTCTCATGAACTGAAATAATTGTCTCCAACTTACTAAAATGAAAAAAATTACAAACCTTTCCCGAGATGCCAGACGTCGTAATATTGGGTTATATTTCTTCCTTGTAGCTATGTTTAGACCTGCGTTTGACAGTCTGTAACAATATAGTGTACTTCTTTATTATTGGACTGCAGTAAACCTAAACTTCTTTGCAGTCCTTCTTTTTCCATATAGAAACTTCCACAAATATAATTGTTTTATAGGAAACACAATAGCTTATACACACACACACACACACACACACACCTATCCAGTGGAAAGAGGAAAGAAATGACGGGCACATACCTGCAAGGGTACTTTTTCACTATCTACTTTCATCAGTGTGTATCTACCATACTTGGTGCGGTGTCCTACAAAAAGTAAGGAGCTTTAATAAGCAGACTGCAATGATATAATGTTATTTGTTTATTTTATTTACCCACTGCTATCTTTGCCTTTCTTTGTCAACTCCTCAAAACAGATTTCTTGATATTTCTTCCACTTGTGGTAGATGAGAGGCTTGAGGAAAAAAAGGGGTTGAGAGGGGTTGCTCTGCCAGTTTTTGATCATCTGCCACATTGGGGGCTTGGGGGTTGTAGTTGGTGAGAAACCGGAGCCCACTCCACACAGAGGCGTTCTCTGATTGTTGTCAGAGAACGCGTATTATACTGAGATCTAGCTCTCGACACCTCTTTGCTAAATCCATACTTTGCATCTTTGTAGCGCCCCCTGTCTCCAGCCCTGTGCGCTGCCTCCTTCTGCTGCCTTAACTGCCTCAGTTTTGGAGTGAACACCAGGGTTTGTCATTATTGAAAGTGACTTTGGTTTGTGTTGGTATGATGCTGTCCTCACAGAATCGAATGTATGACGTCACAGTGTCCGTGTCTCATCCAAACTATCTGTGGCAGCTCTGAAAACCTCCCAGTCTGTAATGTCCAAACACGCATGTAGCTCCTCCGCTGCCTCATTGGTCCACTTCTTAGAGGTCCTCACTGCATGTTTGTAGAGCTTCAGCCTCTGTCTGTACGTGGGGATCAGGTAAACCATGACGTGGTCTGAAAAGCCCAGAGCAGCTCGACCACGGCACGGAAGGCGTTACTGACTGTTGTGTAGCAGTGATCCAGCGTGTTCTCGCTCTCTGGTCGGGACTTTAATAAACTGTCTGTACTTTGGTAGTTCGTGGCTGAGATTCCCCTTGTTAAAATCACCCAGGATAATACACAAAGAGTCCGGGAAGGTCCGCTCCACACTCAGAATCTGTGCCTCCTGCACGTTTGTGCTCGGTGGAATGTAAACAGCGGCCAGAATGGATGAGGCGAACTCACATGGAGAGTAGAATGGTTTGCAGTCAATGAAAAGATATTCCAGATCAGGAGAGCAAAGCTTGGAGTCACATCCGAAATTAGCCCCTACAGTCCAGGTGTGTTTACAGCATGTGTATCATGTATGATCATGAACATGCACTGTCCCCACCAAATAAACAAGTAATAATAAAAACAAATGTGCCACATGTCCACTTCTGGATTAAATTATTCTTCTGCACCAATTGCACACTGGACAGGTTTGGAAAAGCAATATCAAACTGGTCTGGTTCTCAATGTATAGAAAATGCATATAAACAATGTACTGCCAAATACAATTGATATCAAAATACGTCAATTCAGACGCATCTCTTACAGAGGTTGACTTGTGTAGTGTTGGTGAAATGTCAAGAGTCAATTCAATCTGCAAGACCAAATTTTGTGTGAACTCCAAAAAATACCGCGATATAGATATAGATAGAGCAGGACTAATAGATGAATGGAGGGAATGAAAGGCTGCTCAGTGTTTGACACCTGGGTCACACAAGGGTCACGCATCATCAGCGATCAATTTGGAACGAGTATACCGATCCAGCCGCACTTCTACTGGGTATGAGGCATATCTGTGTATCGTAGACTACACCACTGGACTTTCTACTCACGTAGTTCAAAGTGTAGTTCTGTGATAATAGGCTAGATCCACCTTACGCTGTTCAGAGCTCTGTTCCTCACGCTCCACTCCACAGAGGGCACATACACACACACACACACACACACTCACATGCACTGCTTCATGTGTCACCGCCGTTTCTGCAGAGCCAGCGCTCTGGCTCAATATGACGGTTTTGCTCTGTCAGGTGGGACATGCACGTGCGACCTGGGACTCCAGGTGTTTAGGTCTGACCTGCTGCCGCACAAGGCCACAGCAGTCCTGCATGTCAGGTCTCTTCTACAGCTGGGTTAACGCAATGGCTCACAGGCAGTTTGGATTCGGCCTGGCTATGCTCAACACCAGTTAATGTGAGGATGAGGAGGAGGATCTTCGAGGCAGTCGGATGTCTTCGAGGGAGTCTGATCTCCTCTTCACTGTGGAAGTCCTCCAGGTTTCTACTTTTTCCCCAAAGAGGTTTGGTAGTTTTTCATGGCCGAGAAGGAGGGTTCTTTTTTAACAAAGATGGCCTCCTTAACTCTTCTTTCAAACCATCTTTTCTCCTGCTCAGAATCTCCACCTCACTGTCTTCAATAGAGTGGTTTGTGGCTTTGAGACGAAGATGCACGGCGCTCTGGGGTCCTGAACTCGCCTGTCTTCTGTGTTGATAAAGCCTCTTGTGAAGTGGCTGTTTAGTCTCCCCTATGTGGCGCTCTTTACAACTTTTTTTACTGCATAGGATGGAATACACTACATTGCTCCGTTTCTGTGTAGGCATCTTGTCCTTAGGGGGAACCAGTTTTTGTCTTAATGTTTTGCCTGGTTCCTGTCAAAAAGTCTTGTTTTTCTAAAAACGGTGGCCAAATGATACACCTGAATATTTGTTCTACAATGGAACACTCATGGGTCGAATGAAAGACCGACTCCTTTCAGTCACTGACCTTTCTTGGAGCGACCAATCTGCCCCAACTTTGGTGCTCTCTGGCCCAGCCTCTGTGGGTTGTTTCCCCCTGCATGGCCGTTGATCTGGGGGTGTCCTGGGTTGTACTGTCCTGTGGGGCCCAGCTGCAGAGGGGGTCCGCTGGGGGGGATGAGTTCCGGGATGCCCGAAGATCCGTACATGTCCACCTTATTCTTCTGGCTTCTGCTCAAGATAACAACCTGTCAATGAATAAAATGTTTCTTATGTTAATATTAAAGTCTACTAAGGCTATCTGCCGAAACATAATTTTAAAAGATGAGTTTGCAATGCATTTTATAAATTTTTTTAAATCATTGTTCCTTGCATTTTAGCCTTTAGAAAGGAAATTTAGTGTGGTTTACAGTATCATTTTGAACATTCAATTCTATGACATTCAAGCACCCTTCTTACTTCAGATTGTACTACTTCTACTGAGCCCGATCCCAGGACCAGTTTGCCTTTGGACCGGTTCTTTTAATGGTGGCCTGTGTTTCCTGGCTCTGCATTGTGGGGCAGAGCTCTGCCACGTGAGCAACTGACCTCACCCAAACAGAGCTAATTCTTGATGAATAAAATCTAAATTGCACCTGAAATATACTTTTTAGTAATGAGGCCCATCTACATAATTCACCAAAAGCAAACGAGGGGAAACAAACCAGTACGCTAGTTAATCAAGACAACTATTCTAATTCTGCCACCTGCTAGTTTCCATGGAGCTGTTGCTACTTTAACCGGGAAACTCCTCAGTATGGAATTAAACATATGTAGGTGTTTATTACACTCCCCTGATCTGAATTGTAACATGGACTGATGGTGTCACCTCCTTATCTCCATGATGATAGACTAGTTTAATGCCTTACTGTGTAACATTCTATATGGGGGGGGTTGCCTCGAGGCCAAAAATTCTCTATGGAGACAATAATAATACATACTACTTATATAGTGCTTTTCTTGTCAACTGTCAAAGACGCTTCACATTGTATTATTCATTCACTCCGCACGTGGCAGGGGTGAATGAAGAGGTGGTAAGCTACAAATGTAGCCACAGCTGCCCTTGTCTGATCCATACTAGGCAATGTGGGTGAAGTGTCATGCCTAATGACACGACATTTCCCCTAGCATCCCCCTGTGGCACCTGGTGTTCCAACAGTCTCCTATCAAAGTACTAACCAGGCCCTGCCCTGTTTAGCTTCCAAGATCTGACGGAATTGGGCATTGGCAAGCAGGTATGGCCAAACAGAAATCACCAAAGAAGTTACAAAATTCTCCGTTAAAATGACCATTTTGGTGATCGGCTGCAGACTTCCATCTCTGCAGGACCTGTACGTCTCCAGGGCTCTGGACGAAGCAGGTCGGATCACAGCTGACCTTCTCACCCTGGACATGGACTATTTGACACTCCCCTCAGGCAGGAGGCTACGGTCCATCCGGACCAGAACCTCCCGCCACAAGATAGTTTCTTTTCCCTCTTGCTGTTGGACTCAGATGAACACTTCTAAACACCTTCACTTTAACGACACTATTCATCACTCACTGCACTGTCACTTTCTGCACTACTAACTTTAAACTTAACTGTAAACTGTGTGCATAGCAATGCCTATTTTTATTTTTATTTTATACTATAGTAATTTTAAATTGTCCCTTAAATGCATGCCCTTTTGTTTGATTGAATATATGTTGTTTTATTATTGCTCAGTGTTTTATTTTGCACCTTAAGGCCGAGACAAGTTCCTATGTTTGTGAAGTTTGTTCATTGACAATGGCAATAAACCTTTCTGATTCTGATTCTGATTTTGGAAGCAATTGTACATGTAAAAGTTGTTTTATCACACCATATTATTGCTAGTATTGCTGCTTCTACCCACTATGAATCTATGTTGTCAACAGAATTAAAAGCTTTTATTTTGCAACAACATATTGTTTTCCCTTCAATGGCTCCTTGTGTGTTTTACAATTGATTTTAAGGCCATGTCCACACGTTGCCGGGTATCTGATGAAACGCATATATTTTTCTACGATTTGACCTATCGTCCACACATAACCGGAGGATTATGCTCTGGAAAATGGTGCTTTTGGAAATCTCTGACTAAAGTGAAGATTTTGGTAAACTTCGCTTTTGTGTTTGAGTGTGGACATGGGTAACCGGCGTTTTAAGGTCCCAAATGCGACAATGACTGAATACACGTCACACTTGCGTTACGCCAGTGGACAACGTGGATCCTTTGAGAAGTGTGTAACCTGATAGATCCATGCTTGCGAAATCTGACGCCACGCTTAATTTTTTGCAGAAGTGATGACGAGAAAAGGTGGGCTCTCATTGGATAGATTGGGTGTAACTTTTCGGTAAACACCATCAATTATTGGTCTAGCATGTTTAGGACTGCGCTCTATGCGTTTATGAAAATACCCGCCTACGTGTGTAAATGGCCTAAGAATGTACAGATCGCTTTTACAGCTTGTTTAGGTATAGCAGTCCAGCAAGTTGCTAGCCTGAGCAGCCTGTCCCTCCTACATTCTGTTCAAATTCAGAAGGGTCAGGAATCGGACCATTGGAGGGCGTCGAAAAAACTCTCCAAGCATGTATCGTTCCAACCACCGCCGCTAAGATGTCTCCTCTCAAATATTTTAGGAACATTCAGAACAAAACATATAACTTTATTTACTTCAGATTTACAGAGTTTAGTGCGTCGCTTGTTGACGTTTCTCAGTGTTTCATGTTATTGTCATTTTATTTTTTCCTCATAAGCTGCCATATGTTTGTTTAGGCACGAACGGGCCATGCATTTCTCTGATTGGTTGATCCGCCTGTCAATCACGCCCTTTAGTTATCGGAGCAGCTGGATATGATTCCAGACCAAAATGTCCGTGTAAAATATTTTCAAAGCCTGTGGTCTTGGCTGGTCAGGCAACTAAGTTACAACAAGTTCTGAAGGTACTTCTGCCCCAAAGGCTGTACCTGAGTTCATTTACTGTATCATTTTACATGTAGTAATGTAAAATCTTTTTTGCCCAAGTACAAATAATTTGTAAAAGCATCTATTCGGGTGATAATGAGACCACCCGGGACGGCAAAGCTCTGGACACTGAAAAGGTCTTTTAAACTAATAATAGTGAATATTTAGGATGCTGGTAAATCTTTAGGTAAGTCAGAGTTTAAAATGATGATGATTGAACTTTTAACCCTAAACAATTATTTATTTCCTGTGTATCTGCTTTACTGCGCAATCAATTGTAAAATGATGATCTACTTACGTTATGTCATTTTGACTTTCATCCAAAAGTCATTCTCAATCTGTGGATTTGGTCTGAGAACACCTTCTACGATGGAACACTCCTGGACTAATTGTAGGATTAAACCGATTTATGTTACAGTCAGCTGTCACTCAAACTCACATCTGACCAGTGCTGCTGCTGCCATTATGCACATAACGCGCTGTGCTCCGAGGGGCACCAGGTGCTCTCCGAGGGGCACCACCAGCTTGACCAAGCAGTATGGATTGAATGACAGAATAGGTGATTTGTGCAGCAGCTGCACTGGTCCTTTTCCAATGAAACGAGGAGCATATATTCTTGTCTTTAGTTGTTTCTGTTTCAAACTAACTCCAGGACTCGAGTGATGTAACCGCTCCCTCTCAAAAGAGAGTTGGAGAAGCGCACGGGCCGCTCCACTGTACAAGCTACTGTTTAAACAAACGAAGCACAGATCAGGGGCACAGCTGGGAGCGGTTTTAAGATGATGAAAATCTGCCTCCTATTCATCTAGAAAACAGTGAAAAAGAAACAAATGAAACAAGACGATGCGCTGAGCTGGCTCGGCTTCAAGGAGCTGATACCACAGCGTGTGCGCAAAGCCCAAGTGCTTCAACTTTCAAATGTCTAAAACATGTTTTCATAAATACAGAAAGCGCAGAGTGTTTTCTAGAGCCTCAATCTGTTCTGTGCATATATATATATATATATATATATATATATATATATATATATATATATATCTGTTTTTTCTAAGGGAATTGGGGGTCTGGGGGCAGCACTGGGTATTTCTGCTTAGGGCAGTCAAATGGCTTTTCATTTGCCAAAAAAAGAACATGTTTTCATATGTTGTTATATTCTGGGGTTAATTCCAGTTTCTCCACTGTGTTCCACTTCCATTTATGAAATGTAGAATGTAGTTGGAAACACACTTTACAGCACTGACTTATTTACGCACATTTATGGCCACGCCGCACTTTCCCTCACTTCCCCTGCACGTCCACCAGATGTCAGCAGTGCACCAAGTTTTGTTTCATGCGCGCCTCCTTCACTTCCGCAGTTCTTGTCAACAAAACAAGAACGTACGGACCCCACTGTACACGACGCAACACGACCACAAAAACAACACGATTTCACACCGAACCATTTATAACATTCACTTCAAAGTCACTTTATTCCAGTACGTCACAACGTGCTTCGCTGTTTGTTTACGCTCCAACGCTTCTGCTACTAATGCCGCATTCATCGACTTTACGTAATATTGTGACCATATTTCATCCCATTAATATCAAATTTCATACACTGACAATTCTGAAAACCAGATTAGCCAGTTTTAGCAGCATTTTTTATTAATTGTACAGTTTTCTCGTACGTGACATCGATGGCAAAACCCGTAAAAACTGGCGTATTTCATGTCTCGACGTAAAATAACAAACTAATATGTTAAAGCTGCACGTGATGTCCATTATGGACGCGTAATTACCTTTTCAATCGTAGGAAAACGCGTAGTAATTCCTTCTTCCCCACGGAGTTGTCTCAATGATCGCGTGTTCTCCGCGTGTTTTGAGTTGTGTGCGTCGTGCTCCGGCTCGAGCCGCTGGACTGAGCGGGAGAAAGGCGCAGGCGCAGGCACACGCACACGCAGGAGGCTGGAGGGGGGCTCTGAAGGAGGCTGGAGGGGGCTGGAGGAGCTGGAGTGGCTGGAGGAGACAGGAGGGGGGCTGGAGGAGGCTGGAGGGGGGCTTAAAGGCGGCTGGAGGGGTGCTGGGAGGAGGCTGGAGAGGGGCAGGAGGGGGGCTGGAGGAGGCTGGAGGGGGGTTGGAGGAGGCTGGAGGAAGGCTAGAGAGAGGCTGGAGGGGGGCTTGAAGGAGATTGGAGGAGGGGCTTGGAGGGGGGCTTAAAGGCGGCTGGAGGAGGCTAGAGAGAGGCTGGAGGAGGCTGGAGGGGGGCTTGAGGAGACTGGAGGGGGCTTGAAGGAGGCTGAGGGGGCTTGAAGGAGGCTGGAGGGAGGATTAAAGGAGGCTGGAGGGGGCTGGAGGAGACTGGAGGGTGGTTTGAAGGGAGGCTAGAGAGAGGCTGGAGGAGACTGGAGGGGGTTTTGAAGGAGGCTAGAGAGAGGCTTGGAAGGAGGCTTGAAGGAGGCTGAGAGGGGGCTGAAGGAGGCTAGAGGGGGCTGGAGGGAGGCTGGAGGAGCTGGAGGGGGGCTGGATGAAGCTGGAAGGAGGATGAGGGGGGCTGGAAGGAGGCTGGAGGGGCTGGAAGGAGGCTGGAGGGGGGCTGGAAGAGGAGTAGAGGGGGCTGGAAGGCAGGCGGAGGGGGCTGGAAGGAGGCTGGAGGCGGCTTGAAGGAGGCTGGAGAGGGCTTGAAGGAGGGACTGAAAGCTGGCGCTTGAAGGAATCATCATAAATAATCAGATATAAATGTATTTTCAAACATAATCAGCAGTTAAAACTTTTCAATAAAAAGCACAGCTAAACTGAACAGTTGTTTGCCTCAAACACTGCCAGCCTAGGGGCCTAGGGGCTTAGGGGCCTAGGGGCTTAGGGGCTTAGGGGCCTAGGGGCCTGTCTCGTGACCTCAGGGAGACTGTTGCACAAGTTAGCTCCATAAAACTGGAATGCTGACACCACATGTTTGTCCTGCCTCTGGACACCAGCTGCATTAAAAAAAGAAACCAATCGCCCACTGGATAAGGGGACACAGTAACAGGAGAATAAAGACTACATAAACATGAATCACTCTAAATACAACGTTAGAAAAGGGAAAAGTCTTGTCATTACAGACATGCAGCTAAGCAGCAGAACAAATGGAGGTATTCAAATTCTAATATTATCAGCACCAATACAATAAGTCTTTTTATCTGGTATAGCCCTGGTGACAATAGAATACACTTTACATTCTAACTTCATTTTATGAAAAAAAGGGTTAGGGTTAGGCTGAATCTTTCCCAAAGACTTTTCAAAGAGGATTTCATGGAAAGTTGAGCAGTTTGATGGTGACCGCAGCAATGATTAACTGTGTCTCTCAGTAGACCAAGAGGAGGAACAGTGTTGCAACTGACCAGCACATTGTGGAGCAGTGGGAAGGGCAACATCCTCCTCTGCAACATGACAGTCAGAGAGTCCAGCTCCTCCCACACAACCCTCTTAAAAGACATTTTCATTTCTGCTTATACATAAATGTAGATTAATGCATGTAGATAAATTATGATAATCTACATGCAATTCATAAATGATCCTTCCACTCGACAAGCCCACTCCTGTGCTTCAGTTTGTCAATGTTTACCGTGCTCATCACATATTTGCCAGGAAGCCATGCACAGATGAGGGCTCATGGAAGGCCAAATTCCCCTGGCATGCCAGGACTTATCAGGCTGCGTCCGGGTCTTCGGGGGGGTCCAGGGGATGGTTTATAATTGACAGAATACAACTTCTCCAAACCACTCTCAGACCACTCTTTTAACAGAAACACTATTTGATGGTACCATGTCCAGAATTTTACTGCTAACATTGCTGCTTGTTTTTGTCATGCATCTGTGTGATCACAAAGCAGGTAATATGTGTTTTACAGGGTTACTTTTTTAAAATAGAATGTAAGTTATTAACAAAAAATAACTTTTTTTCAACAGATGCATCTGTTGCTCTACCAGTCAGATTCCTCCGTCACTGCCGATGCAAAGGTAAGGGCATTGTACCGAGTAAGATTGGATTTTCCTTTGGGATGCTTATCGTGAAAATACTATGTGGATAGAGGAAAACTGGCAGCCGTAGTTCAGAGGAACAGCAGCACTTTACTGAATTTGAAAACAAAGTCCCCAAATTAGGAATCTTGTCATACAACAAAGACAAGTTTATTCAATTACAGTGAACCCTCGCTATATCGCGTTTCAACTTTCACGGCTTCGCTGCTTCTCGGATTTTTTTTACGGTGCGGATATTTTTTACAGTGCATTGTGCTCTGAATCCTGATTGGCTCAGGGGCTTTACTGTTGTCTAGAAATAAAATATTGACGCTGTACTGTATTGGTTTTTCACTTGTCCGTTTTCGTTTCTGTACATTCTGCCAACTTTACGTTTGCATTTTTTCTCTGTGACAAAACCCACAATGTCAGCGCACGGCACAAGAATGGGACCCTTTGGGACCCTTTGATGAGTCGTTCATTGCAGTTCCCCAAATATAATCGAAGGTGGCGTACCCGTTTATAAAAAATCTTCTTGCTCAGAAAAAGAAAGAGCGCCAACAACGACCCATAACAATGTTCTTCTCTGAGAAAGACCCCTGCGCCTTCAGTAGAAACAGACGCTACAGCGGGGCGGAGTCAGGACGAAGCGGCGGAGTCAGGACGAAGAGGCACAGCTGGGACTGTGACATACGCCAGTGACAATGTTTCCAACCTTGTATTACTATATTCAAATACATTTTGGGCTTTAAAACAGGTTTTGATTTTTGGTTTCATTCTATAGTTCAGTATTGCATTGTAAAATAATAAAAAAATAAAGCTGACGACTTCACGGATTTCACTTTTTGCGTGTTATTTTTGGAATGCAACTCCCGCGATAAACGATGGATCACTGTAAATTCAATTTGTTGCTGTAACGCCCAAAATCACAACAGCAGTTGCCTCGAAGAACGACAATGAAAAACCGATTCAAGTATTTTCTTTTTATGTATATATGTCAGAAAAAGTGTTTTAATAGATGGATAGACTCTCCAGAGGATTTAATAATGTACATAGTTCCCCTTGAAAGGTCTGATTATAAGCTTAAATACATATTTCAAAAGGCTACAGTGGTCGTTGCTTTGTTTAATTTTATTGGTTGTAATCCTCCAGGCCAAAGCATTCTTCAACCTATCAAAGCTTTTCATGTGATTCCTTTCACAATTTGAAAAAAAAAGAAAAGAAAAAAGGTTTATACCCTTTGTTATCTAGACTTTAAAGGTCCTATATTTTGCCATTTTTCCTGTTTCATAGTCTACCCTAAGAGCTTTGTTGATAATAATAAGTGTTGTGCATCACCCATAACCTAACAGTTATAAAATATCACCCATATCTTGGACCCCGCTCCCGGAAATGCAAGCGGCTTAGTTTGAGATTCGCCCCCACCCTCTCGAAGAGCAATCCGCCTTCCCCGCCCACCCCGTGACATAGCCAAGAGTTATGGCGTGCCCCGGTACACAGCGGTACATTGGAATAAACATTTTATCCATGATGGTGGTGCTGAGCTTGATGTCCTGGGTCCAGAATCAGACCATTTTGAAGTGCGCAACACAAGTACCACGACAACTGCAGCAGGACATTGCCATTTGGTAAATAAAAATTAATAGTATCGTTGTGTTATTACAGTTTAGCATTAGCCTGTTTGGCTCTTTTTGTTTAGGTACCTGCGGGAAGTATCCAACTATGCCCATGGAACCAGAACATATGCTGCCGAGACATTCTTAAGCTAATTGTTATATATGTAATGAATTCGAATTGTTACTACTCCCATGGAAAACATGAAATCAAAACTATATGTTCTTTATATAAGCCTATAGATATGCTATACAGTTGTACCATTTTTTGGACTAGTTCAAAAGTAAATACAGCTACGATATTCTGAAGTGAACAAGGACAATTTAATATTTCTTTTCTTTGTATGAACTGACCTATGTTTGAAGTGCCAGTTGTGTCAATACAGCCATCGTCTTTCTGAATGCTCACGTGTGATATATCATGTGATATTATGTAATACACACAGTGTACAATACTGTAATAATTTGATCCTATAGCAGATTGCATGTAACAAACCACTTTTATTATATATATTGTATAATATTTTGTTAAATTATATTATTATAACACAACATTTGTCCTAATTGCATGTGTAGTTTGAAGGTGGATTCATGAGCTGCACACATTACTGTCCATCCTGGTTTTAATGTGAACTGCCTCAACATGAATGCATTTCAAAACATGAATAACGTCTACAATGTATGAGCAAATACGAGGGAAAACACAGGAAGAGTGAGTTTATGAAACTTTGATAATAAGCCACTGTATGCTTTATTTGTTATATATCAAAGTATACATAGAACATACAATGTAATAATAATAAATACAAATATATTTTTATAAAAATGCAAATACTGCTGATAATGATCATAACAAATTGTGTGTCCTTTTCCAGGCGTCTACAGACGTTTTGTGAGCTAGTGTTGGGGACTACTTGGTGTTAGGATCAGAGTGGTGATCCGAGCTGAGTTTCTGTACATCTCCAAGCACTGTCTTGATCACAAGTAGTTTGTCAGGCACAGTCCATTTGTAAATGAACACCATAATAATACAAATGACTCGTAAGCTTGTGAGTCTTTGGAGACTTTCACAGGATGAAAAGTCCGGAAAGTCTGGGTCCTCATGGGCTGGACATTTTGAATGTGGTTTATGAGGGACGTCCATTTTGCCACTTTCTCTGGTCCTGATTTGTAGAAGGATGCTTCCCAACAGATGTGTGACAGGCCTAAGACTTTTAAACAGTTTTGAGGACAACTCAAGCCATGATTGAGCTGCCGCTTATCATCTGTCGCTTGTACACCTAAAACCAAACAAACAAAAAAAGGACAAAAGCATTGCGTCACTGATTATAGCAAAAACATGAACGCTAAAAACAATCATGAATATTACTTTTGGATTACTCGAGGAAACTAAAATACACAAAAAATAGGAACAGAGTTAGACGAATAAATGCGTGACCAATTTGAATTCATGCAAGACCAGATGTGACTTATTTTGCTAAACAAGCACTTAGCTGCTCTTTGAATATTTGTGTGATTAAAAAAAATTGAGATAGTTAGTGCATGAAAATGTATTCTGTATCCGATCCAAAACTTTCTAATTATCAAAGGCTTACCTTATTTGAAAAATTACTTTATTTCAACTCAGATCAGAGACTTGCTATACTGTTTGCTATACCCAGAATATGAAGCTCAATGGAAAAATGTTTTGCCGGGGGTTCCTGTACAGGCCCTACTGGCAGATGACAGACGGTTGAGTCATTTGGGGGAGGTGGGGAACCCTTGGGTGAACTCTGTTCTTACAACATGGAAGGAGCTGATCAAAACATACAAACAAAACAAAGATTTTAAAATCTTAAATTGGTTAGCTTAAGATCAACATTTCGCACCTAACAGCACAGACGCAAGATTTAAAGTCTGGACAACAAAAGGTAAAAAGGTCTTTTACCAGATTGTAAAGAAAATGTACTTTTATAGGTATTTACAATAAATTAGTTTTTTTAACCAAGAAATTAAGAAGTAATGAAGACCATCATAGCCTTTTGACTGAAATATTTATAAATCTTATCAATCGGAATATTCAAGGGGATTAAAATCTAAATTATATAAATGTATTAACAATTTGGGCAGCCTCTCTACTGATTACATTAAGAGTAGGTGGGAAAGAGAGGGTCACTTGTTCTGGATGATGAAGAGTGGGAAAGTATATGTACATATCACTGGAGAACCACAAAATCACATGTTTGGCGGGAATTCTGTTGGAAAAGTATGTCTCGTTTCTTTATAACCCCATGTCAAAGTGTTCATTACTCACAAGGAAATGAAGACTGTTGGAGAGGCTGTGGCAGCCAGGAGGCAAACCAGTGTCATGTGTTGTGTTTTGGGACTGTCCTGTTGTTCACTAGAGATCAACAAAGTCTTAAAGATAATTTATGACAGCACCATCCCACTGGACTTCAGAACTATGTATTTGGGCCTCAGGACTCCTGCCATGGACACAACCAACGGCTATCTCGTCAAAAAAGGGTCTCACCAAAAAAATGGATGGCACAAAATGCACCGACAAGAAAGGACTTGACTTGAAAAAATACGTTCAGACATAACTTGAAAATGTATCAATTTGACAGACTTTGGACTTGGCCATGTTTTTTTTTATTTTATTGTTTTACATTTTTTGTTGGATATCAACTGTTTTTAATTGGTGTCTGCTCTCTCTCTGGTCGTGTTTTTCTTTTACTGTGTTTGTTTTTATATGTTCATAAATTTAAAAAGACAACAACATGTAAATATAAAAAAGGAAATCCATGCGTGCTTTCCTCCTCCCGCTTTCAGCTCACTTATGTCGCATTCAGATTGGTTGGTCGAGCCGCGTCAACTGCCGCTATCACTTCCGCTCTCAGTGACACCATGTCACGCTGCATTTCGCGTTTTATTTCACACATCCTGAGCGCATCGTCATCTCCTCTACCCGATGGGAGGAAGCCGTGAGAATCTTTATCTGGGCAGGTGGAACCCCGTTCCTCTAAGGCTCCACCGCATTGGGCCCGCTAGCAATGTTAGCCTCGTTAGCTTATGAGGCGAGCTGTTTTCCAATGGAGTCGTGGGTCGGCAGCTTTGTTTGTTTTCGTCCTGTAGCATCACCAGACTTGTGTTTTTCCGTTTTACTCTGCTCTTGTTCTTTTTTGGGATTATGTGGGTCAAAAAATGATTTTAAAGCTAGTTTCTGCATCCGCAGTGCAAGTGCTTCTGTTCAACACGCCAACATACCGGAAGTTCCGGCAATGTGCCCTTACTATAGTGATGGAAGGGGCCTCACACTCCAGTCCCAGATATAAGCTCCGGAATTATCTTGTCTCCCTCCTCGCACTCTGAGACCTGCACAATTCTGATTTTCGACCTGCGGGACCTGGACTCCACATCCAGGATCTTGCTTTTCATATTTTAGTACTCTAACGCGGTACCAGCTAGTGCGTTACCCCCCACTCTGCTTGTATTTGATGTCTTTACAAATTGTTGCCTTGATAGTTTGACTCAGTAGGCTGTGAACTTTCACTTTATGAAAACATTTATTGCACTCATTCACGTAACAATTTCATGCGTGATTATGTAATTAATCAGGAGTTCTTTGGCGCAGTGAGCGGAGCATAATGTGGAATCACCCACATTATTTTGGACCATACCAATCCAAAGCAAACCGATGGAAACAAGCCGATTTTCTCCACAGCTGACTGTCTCAATCATGCAGAAACACTCATTTCTGTCGCTGTATGTTTGCAGATTTCTCAGCCGTTAGCCGGAAAAGGACATGCCCATCGCCGCTTGTCCCTTCCAAACCTGAGGAAGTGGAGCAGCTGTACAAATGTCTTTGCAGTGAGTTTTGATGGTGAACATGCATGTAGGTTGTGAAATGGTTTTATTCATTTATTATTTGTTTACATTTAGAAAAATTCAGATTCTGCATGTATTCTCCAACCCCTCTGTGAACAGCTGATGTGACTGCTGATACAAACCACAAACTGCTGAAAGAAGCCATGGTATTCTGTATGCTATTGTAAAATCGTTATATTCTGCTACATATACTTTTGAAGCATTTAACAGGGGCATAAAATTGTTTTCTTTTTTTTTCTATGTCCCTCTCCAGTATTCAAAATGCTTGGTCCCACTGCATGACATTAGATGGCAATCTAGGAAGTGCTATGACCGTTCTGATAATCTCAGTAGAAAAGACTGTGATTAAAAAAACATTTGATTTGCTTCTCACTTCAATAGTATTGCTGAGTGACACCACTGTCATTATGTAATAATAGTCCAAAATGTAATAACATTGTCACTTCATCATGTATAAAACTGCATTTTTAAATGATGTAATAAAAAAATATATATATTTTTTTCTCAAAATGTATTAAATGTTTTATTATGTAATAAACACATAATTATATTTTATTGTCATGTTTTTCTTTATCTTACATAATAGCAGTAGTAACATTAGTATTTGAACCCACACTAGTCTCACTCACACAAATATACAAAATGAAATCGCTTACAAAGTGCAACAGTAAAAGGATTGTATTTGTCTTAATAGGTCAAGATCATTACCAATGTAAAATAAATTGTACAATAATTGTATAAAATATATAAAATTTGGACTGTTGAGCACACCTGAATATAAACCGCACCAACACAAAGTACAAATATATATATATTTTTTTCACATATACAGACGGCACCTATTTATAGGTCACAGGTGTCCATGTTGTAACATGAGATATGCATTGGTTGCCCACCCCAACTACCTGCGGGTCAGGTTGGGGTGGGTTATAAAATGCTGACCATAGTATATATCGCATGTCCGTGCTCCACATTTGCATTTAGGCACATCTAAATTCTGTTCCTCATTAGACTTATTTCTCAGTGAATATGAGTCGGATTGTAATAAAATATGGAGCATTTTGAACATACATAACTTAACATACAAAGAACTCTGTCTGCAGTGAGCAAGAGAGAGAGCTTCCTGCTACAGTGCCCCCAGAGGTTGTTAGCCCGTAAAAATCCATACATTTGCTGCGTCATCCGCATATAGTCCGCAGGTTTCAAAGCATGTGAAAAAATTAGCAGCATATAGTCCGATTTTTATAGTAAGTGAACTATATTTACATTACATTACATTATCTCCAGCAGCTCATAGAAGTGAGGAGCTACAGCAACTATAGCCTGCTCTCTCAGGAACTCCTTCTGCTCTCTGTGTCCAGGGCTAACTTTTAAATGAACATGAAACAAAGCTTTCGCTCTGCAAGTGTTTTATTTGAGATTCTGACTGTATGCTGATTGTATGTGAAATATTGTCAGTTATTGTGCTTTTGTACTGCCTCTTGGCCAGGACACTGGACACTGGACACTTTATCCTGGTTAAATAAAGGCAACATAAAAATAAATTAAAAATATGCACTGACTTTAAACTCAACGTCCATATCCAATGTGCCTGAGAAGAAGCCATGTCATCATCAACTTGTTATTTCTTCGAAAAAGCTCTTGAGTCTCATAGCAACCCGAACCCTAGCCCACTAATTTAGTATTTTACAATGATAATAACAATAACAACTAGAAATGGCAATGGCAGGAAGCCATTGCGAGTGACTGCCTAATGCAAAAACAAAAGGCACTTTTTTACACTTCTATATAAAACCACAAAATCAAGTATAAATATATCTCACAGTCAGTGCTCACTGATTTGTAGGTGCAGCCTGCTGCAGCCCCCCAGCCCCCCCTCATCATGACAGACTCCCCCATCACCAATCACTCACTGCACAGTCACTTTCTGCACTACAACTGAAAATGTAACTGTAATTCTCGTGTACATAGTAATGCCTATTTTTATTTTATACTATAGTCATTTTAAATTGTCTCTTAATGCATGCCATTTGGATTGAATGTATGTTGTTTTTATTATTGCTCAGTGTTTTGTGTTGCACCTTAAGGCCGAGACAAGTTCTTATGTTTGTGAATTTTGTTCATTGACAATGGCAATAAACCCTTTCTGATTCTGATTCGAATTCGGTCTTGTGAGAGTATTGCATTCACAGCGGCATCAGCTCCTCACTTTCACAGCGGCATCAGCTCCTCCTCCTCACATGAAAAGTTTTGAATGTGCTGAAAGAATGTTTTGCAGGTGTTTAGGGTGTTGCACGTGTGTGGTTAGTGCCCCCTCAGCATTGTGAGTTTGCTACCTTGCCTCGACTGTTTGCTCGACTGGGTGGAAGTGTGGCGGTCTGCTGATAACGTCTCACGTGGCTCATGGTGCGTGTTTGGGGAGAATGACAAGCAGAGAAATAGTGCTACATCTAATGGTGCACTGGGGCCGCTTTACACAGTGCACTAACATGTATGAAAACGGCCAAATTCTAGTACAACCTGTCAAACCAGACTACAACTACTTCTACTAGTGTTATTACTGCTGTAAACAGTGAGTCAGCAGACCGGACTGTTTCAGAAACTCTAAGCCCTGTTTACAAAAACCACACAGCCATCTTAGAACAAAGATTAATTACACGTCAATGAAGAATAGGTTGCGTTCATGTTGTAGGATTTGAAGACTTAACAATTTTGGATGGAGAATGGTAATGGCCACGTTAACCACAACGGCTTTCCTCTGCTGTTTATCCACCAACCATTGGCCATTACCATTCCATTCTGTCAGTCTGTATCTGGAAGTCCCACGGGATCTTGGCTCAATTCATTCTCTACCACCTTTGGGGGTGTTTCCCACTTTGACCTTGGGATTTCCATTCCATACTCCGATACATTTCTTTCCTGTTGTGTGGAGCACTTCTGCACTTGTGAACTTAAATTGCCTTGTGTACAAATTTTGCTCTACAAATAAATTTGCCTTGATTTTATTTTATTTTTATTGACTGCACCCAATTTGCTTATTTTTTACTTGGTGTTCTGATGCTTCCATAAACCTCTTAAGTCAGCAGACCCGATTCTAACAGATACAGTGCATCTGTTGATACCAAAACACTATGGTCACAGCAGACAGAAGTCTGTGGAAAAACCAAGGATGTCAATCATCTACTTCCCTTCTGTTATGCAACTTATGGTTTCTTAGAGGTGGCTAAAGAGTAACTAGCATGAGCTGGCAGCAGCTATTGGATATTTCCTTTTTTAAAATATTTAATATTTGTTTTTTTTCATTTATAAACATATAAAAACAAACATAGGGAACAAGAACAAGACCAGAGGGAAAAGATATAAACCAAAATAAGCAGAAAAAAAAGAAATAAATCACTACACAGGAAGCCCAAAAAAACATCCCATTTAGTCATCAGTCTATTAATTACTCTATTAAAGTAATTTGTCCATTTTCAAATTAAGTCCGAATGTAATCTTTTCACTTTTACGAACGTCCAATATAATGTCAGTTCAGTCCTTGATTGTCAGTGCCATTTTGTGTCATACATTTTTTTGCGAGGATGCTCCAGAGATAACTGCTGGTTGTGTCCATGGCAGGAGTCCTGAGGCCCAAATACATTGTCCTGAAATCCATTGGGATGGTGATGTCTTAAATTGTCTGTAAGGCTTTGTTGATCTTAGTTCAAAACTTCCAAGCAACAGGACAGTCCCAAAACAAATGATAGTGGCTTGCCTCCTGGTTGCTACAGTTTCTCCACCAGTTAGCATTTTCCTGTGAGTAATGGGCATTTTGAAATGGTTTTATAAAGACATGTGACACATTTTTCCATGTGATTTTCCATGTGATCAGTGGATGTGTCACATCCCCACTGAGATGTGCATATACTTTCCCATTCTTCATCAGCCAGAACAAAGTGACCCTCTCTTTCCCATCTAACTTGAATGTAATCAGTAGAATGAGGGCCCAAATTGTTATTACATTTGTATAATTTAGATATTAATCCCCTTGAAAGTGATTTATAAGCTTTTTATAATATTTCTGTCAAAGGGCAATGATGGCCCTGATGGTTATTCAGTTCAATTCAATTTATTTTTGTAACGCCCAAAATCACAACAGTAGTTGCCTCGAGGGAGCCAGTAAAAACAACCTTATTAATAACTCCTTATTTGTAAATACTTTTAACAGTACTGTTTCTCCAAGCCAAAGGATTCTTTCAACAAATCAGAGCTTTTCAGGTGATTCTCCATTACAATCAGGTAAAAAACCTTTATACCTTTTGTTGTCCAGACTTTAAATCTTGAGTCTGTGCTGTTAGCTTGATCATAAGCCAACCAGTTTATGATTTCAACATCCCTATTTAGTTTGGATGCTTTGATTAGCTCCTTCCATTTTGTAAGCACAGAGTTCTCCAAACGACTCAACCGTCAACCGACTTCATCTGCCAGTAAAGCCTGTACAGGCACCACACCACTCTCAATATTTTTCCATTGAGCTTCATATCACCACTCCCCTCAGGCAGGAGGCTACGGTCCATCCGGACCAGAACCTCCCGCCACAAGAATAGTTTCTTTCCCTCTGCCGTTGGCCTCATGAACACTTCAAAACACCTGTCACTTTAACTACACTATTCATCACTCACTGCACTGTCACTTTCTGCACTACAACTTTAAACTTAACTGTAAACTTGTGTACATAGTAATGCCTATTTTTATTTTATACTATAGTAATTTTAAATTGTTTCATAATGCATGCCCTTTTGACTGAATATATGTTGTTTCATTATTGATCAGTGTTTTATGTTGCACCTTAAGGCCGAGACAAGTTCCTATGCCTGTGAAGTTTTGTTCATTGACAAGGGCAATAAACTCTTTCTGATTCTGATTCTGATTCTGATATTCTGGATCACACCAGTACAGCAACGTTCTGATCTGAGCCGAAATAAAGTAATTTTTCAGACAAGGTAAACCCCAGCCTCCTTTTTCTTCCTTTGGCCATCCAAATCTTTGATTGCTTTATTCCACTCATCAAAAAGCCGTTTTGGGGATGGAAATCAGGAGACTTTGGAATAGATAGAGAAATACGGGCAAAACATTCCTTTTTATAGTTTCAGTCCTTTGACTTTAACTTAACAAAGTATGGGATACGATTCAAGATCTTTTTTAATAGTAGTAAAGAGAGAAATACTTTTTCTCCAAAAATTGTTCATTGGTCTTTATGGAGTACAACGCGAGGAAGAGATTCCATTTGCCATTTAAATAGATAGGCCTTTCTAAAGGTCAAAGGGGGCTGCGAGAATGAGATCACTTTTCAGTTTTTGTAGGCAAGGCAAGGCAAGTTTATTTGTAGAGCACAATTCGTACACAAAGGCAATTCAAAGTGCTTCACACAACAGGAAAAAATGCATTAAAATCACATAGATATGGCAGAAATCACAATCTTAGTTCAAGACATACAAGAGAAGAGTGCAAAGGAAAGCATTTCAGTCATATGCACCGCCAAACAAAACAGTTTTTAGTTTAGATTTGAACATTGCCAGAGTAGCGGCCTGTCTCACATCCTCAGGAAGACTGTTCCAGATTTTATCCTAAATATACTTTCAAAGCTATCCATAACCTGGCTCCACCGTACATCTCTGACCTCCTCCACATCTCCACTCCCTCTCGCTCCCCTCAGCTCCTCCTCCTCTCTCCAGTTCTCTGTCCCCTCTTTCCGTCTTATTTCAATGGGGGGCAGAGCCTTCAGCCGCTCTGCTCCTCAGCTCTGGAACTCTCTCCCTCCTGACCTCCGCAACATAGACACCCTTCCACTTTTCAAATCCAGACTCAAAACTCACCTGTTCAGACAATCCTACACCACATAACTCAGTCACTCCAACACCATCATCCAGTTCTGTACTGTGGGTTTTATTCTGTTGTTTTATTCTGTTGTTTTATTCTCTTGTACAGTGTCCTTGGGTGTTCTGAAAGGCGCTTTTAAATAAAAAAATGTATTATTTTAGCTGCATAAAACTGAAACGCACATTCCCCATGTTTAGTCCTGACTCTGGGCACCAGCAGGAGGCCGGTCCCTGAGGTCCTCAGAGTCCGAGATGGTTTCATATGGCACTAACATGTCCGAGATGTTACTTTGGTGCTAGGCCATGGAGAGACTTGTATACAAGCAGAGCTGCTTTGAAGTCTATTCTCTGAGCCACAGGGAGCCAGTGCAGAGACCTGAGCACAGGACTAATGTGATCGTACTTCCTGGTTCTAGTCAGGACCCGAGCAGCAGCGTTCTGGATGTACTGCAGCTGTTTTACAGCTCGTTTGGAGAGGCCAGTGAGCAGGCCGTTACAGTAGTCTAATCTACTAGAGACAAACGCATGAATAAGTCTCTCCAGGTCTGGTTTAGACACTATACTTTGGATTTTGGCAGAGTTTGCTGATGTTATTGATCTGACGTGGCTGTTAAAATTCAAGTCTGAGTCCATTATCACCCCCAGATTTCTAACTAGATTTGTAGGTTTTAGAGCGAGACTCTGGAGGTGACAGTTAACACTTTCTTTTTGTTTCTGTGGGCCAAAGACGATGATTTCAGTCTTGTCTGAGTTCAGCTGGAGAAAGTTGTTTTGCATCCACACACTGATCTGTTGGATGCAGTGACAGAGTGAATCCACTGGTCCATATTCACCTGCCGTCAGTGAAACATAGATTTGAGTGTCGTCTGCATAATTGTGATAGGACACATTCTCGCTGCGTATCAACTGACCTAACGGCAGCATGTAGAGGTTGAACAGAAGGGGTCCCAGTATTGACCCTTGGGGCACCCCAAGGGTCAGGGGCATCTGGTCTGAGACACAGTTACCAATTTCGACAAAGAACTTCCTGTCTTCCAGATAGGACTTTAACCAGTTTAGCGCAGTGCCAGTGATGCCCACCCAGTCCTCTAGTCTCTGTAAGAGGGTCCCATCATCGACAGTGTCAAAAGCAGCACTCAGATCTAACAGAATTAAGACCGAGGCTTTGCCCGCGTCAGTGTTCAGGTGGATGTCATTTGTCACCTTGACAACAGCAGTCTCAGTGCTGTGATGAGGTCTAAAACCTGACTGGAAAACATCAAATGAGTTGTTTATTAAGAGGAAATCAGTGAGCTGTTGGTAAACAACCTTTTCAAGGACTTTGCCCAAAAATGGCAGATTAGAGATGGGCCGGTAATGACTCAGTACTGCGGCATCAAGACTGCTCTTCTTTAGGAGAGGCTTTATGACCGCAGTTTTCAAAGACATTGGGAATGTTCCAGATTGAAGCGACATGTTAACTATTTGAGTGTGGGGTGCTAACAAACTGTTCAGCACAGAAATTAGAAATCTGGTGGGTAAACACATCGAGGCAGCATGTAGATGAACTCAGACTGGTGATGATCTCCTGGACAGTTTTGTCAGTCACAGGTGCAAAGTGAGTCAGCTCTAAGTGTGTAGGTGGTTTGAGGGTTATTTTTTGCATTGTAGAATTTATAGCATTTTTAATGCCCTGAACTTTGTCATTAAAGAATAATGCAAACTCATTACACTTGGATGTGGAAATGAGTTCTAACGGCAGCTGAGCTGGAGGGTTTGTTAATCTGTTTACTGTGGCAAACAGGACACGCGAGTTGTTACTGCAGCTTCCAATTATTTCGGAAAAATATCCTTCCCTAGTTCTACATAAAATGAGGTTGTAAATGACAACTTCTCTCTGTAAATCTCTTTCTGAAACTGGAGCTTCGACTTGCGCCATTTTCGTTCGGCCCGGCGGCACTCCCTTTTCTTCTGTGCCCTGACCGAATCATCATTTCTCCATGGCGCCTTCTGCTTATTTTTAACAATTTTAGCCTTCATAGGGGCAATGGTGTCGAGAACATTCAAAACACTAGATGTAACAGAGTTCAACAAATCATTTACATTAGAACATGAGACATTTTCAAAGTTAATCATTTCCATAAACAGTTTTCCTGTGCCGTCATTTATGTGTCTCCTCCGGACAACTGCAGGACCAGCTGGTGGTTTGGGAAAAACAGACAGGTCAAAGAAGACACAGAAATGATCAGACAGAGCAACATCGACCACATTGACATTTGAAATATTAACCCCTTTTGCAATTAGAAGATCTAGAGTGTGCCCTCTGCTGTGGGTGGGGCCACTCACGCGCTGAGTAAGACCGAAAGTTTCAAGGACAGCATGAAGCTCTTTAGCGTTTCTGTCACAGATATTATCAACATGAACATTTAAACCACCTGTTATGACCAAACCATCAAAGTCTGTGCATACGACTGAAAGCATCTCAGTAAAATCATCAATAAAACTTTTGCAGTGCTGAGGAGGCTTGTATAAAACAATGAAGAGAATGGATGGAGACTGTTTTAGCTTAATTTTAAAGGCTACGTGCTCAAATGTTGAAAACACCCCAAAGGATAACCTGTGGGTAACTATTTCATCTCTAACAAAAGCACACACACCTCCTCCCTTTTTGTTTTCTCGTGTTTCAGATTCAAACATAAAGTTGGGTGGAGCAAATTCTATTAGAACAAAAATTTCCTGTGTTTTTGTCTAAGCCAGGTTTCAGTTATAAACATAAAATCAAGATTATAAGAAGAAATAAAATTATTAATTAAGAATGATTTGTTACATAAGGATCTGACATTTAGCACAGCAAGTTTCAGACTAGTTTCAGTGAGACTGGGCGTTATCTTTTTACAGGGAATATGAATCAAATTTCTCAGATTGGGCAGTCTGACTCGCATTTTGTTTTCCCATCTGTGTGATGTTACTACAGAAATAGCACTAGGGGAG
Source organism: Chaenogobius annularis (assembly GCA_015082035.1). NCBI lineage: Eukaryota > Metazoa > Chordata > Actinopteri > Gobiiformes > Gobiidae > Chaenogobius > Chaenogobius annularis. Next base: position 115,575 of record BJKM01000915.1, read on the forward strand.
GCTGTTTTTACACAGGGACCCGGGTTGTTCTGATTTTTATTATGACTATAAGTCCCGGCAACGCTGAGACCCAGTGCATCCTAGCTATGGGAGATACCACGTGAAAGGCGAGGGGGGATAGGTGGGGGGGCTTTTGTTGGTGTAGCGGGAGCCGGTGAGAGTTTGGGGACCAGGTGAAAGGCGGGGGGGTTTAGGTGGGCGATTTTTGTCTGTGTAGCAACAGTCAGGGGAGAGTTCATCATCGTTGATATATCAGAACTCTTGATCTTGCTATATTAGGCGTGAGTGGAGCCATCTTAATGCCTGATTTGATCAGATATTCAAGCTGGCTGGGAAGACCCCTGGGTGAGGGTGGAGATGGAAAGGAGAGTGAGGAATCTGTAGTGGAAGATGATGTTGCAGGGGGGGATCCAGGGCTGCTCTGAGGGCAGGGGCGATGGCAGGGATACTGCCGGCCTGCCCGCCACAGATGGGTCCAAGGCCTTTGATGAGGACTGTTCAGGAAAGAACTGAAATGACTACCTGCGCTAGCCATGGTGAAGATTGTTGTGGTGCTGCTGCAGATGAGTCCTTCGCTGGAGGCGGTGGAGGTGATCGTGGAGCAGCTGGAGTTGAATTCTTTGCTGGTGGTGGTGGAGCGGCTGCTAATAAATCCTTTGGTGGAGGTTGTGGTTGTGGTGCTGCTGATGTTGAAACACTGGCTCGGTCTCTGGCTGATGGAGCAGGAATTCTTCTCTCATTCCTCTCTTCTCTAACTATCTGCTCAGGACCCTGCCCAGGCCCAGCCTGTCCAGGCCCAGTCCAATGCCTCAGAGCGTGGAGCAGGTTCTCTGTCAGCACCCTCACTCCACCTCTGCATAGGTGTGGGCCATTTCTCTTAAACAGGTCCTCTCGTTTCCAGAATAGATAGAAGTTCTCAATGTAGTGCAATCCTCTTGTTGCACACTCTTTGGACAGCCATGTGTTCAGCTGAAGCAGCCGGCTAAACTTGTTTATCTTCCTGTTGATGTTTGGAAGAGGTCCACTTATGAATGTTTTTATTTCCATTTTATCAAGCTCGTCGAATAACTCCAAGAAGTCTCTTTTCAAAACTTCAGTCTCTTCGCGTCGTATGTCCACTTCGCCCGCGTGCACAATCAGTTGTTTAACTCCTTTATGTTTGGCCAAAACATTAGAAATACGTGACGTAATCTCAGTGACTGTGGCGCTGGGAAAATAGTGTGTTTTTAATTTTTTCATGCATCACGTGACTTATCGCACCATCCCCAATCAAGACAACCTTGACGTTAGGCACAGATTCTCTCTCTGTCTGCCTTTTCGCCACGTCATGTCTCCCATTTTTTCTTTGTTCATTTACTTCAGTCTTTGAAAGTGGTAAAAATCTGTTTGTAAGCTGTATTTTAGGTGGCGTTACATTATCTTTGTATTGCTTAGGCTTCGCACCGACTTAGTTCCACGATGTTTGTTCCTGATCTTTTTACACAGTTTTGGGAACGAGTCAGTCCGGTTTGGGTTGAAAGTAGTTGTTTTTCTTGTAAAAAATGTGGACTTCTTACCACTGGATGACACAGGGATTGTATCGTGCAGTCCTTTTTCAGATTCCAAAGCAAATATCCGTGCTTGGAGCTCATGAATTTCTTGTTGAAATTTCCAACAGCGTTTACAGGAGTTTGTTTCCCTTCTCACAGACATGTCGCTGGTTCGTCAGATTTGTTGATTAAAACTTGAAAAATGCGCTTAAAATCCTTGGTTGACTTAAAAAAGTCATAACAAAAAATGTTTGGAAGACAGAAACTGATTTGAAATCAAAATAAATAAGGAAAGCAGCTGAAGCAGGCAGGAGCAAGCAGGGAAGAGTCTGCACTCTTGTTGTACATTTAATTTATATCTAGACATTGGATAATTTTTTTGCATCACATTGGGTATGGAGATTTCTGGTTTGGTCAAATATAATAAAATATAATCTGCAGCAGGCAATCTTACATTCCCATCCCATCAACTGTAACACTGTGAATTGTTTTTGATTGTCTAATAAATTGGGCCAATGGTTCCAAGTGCAAAGCAAATGGGAGGGGAGATTTTCCAGAGTCAGCAGGTCAGTCAGAGGATCATTGATTTTAATTCTCGATGTTGGACCACTGTAAAGAGCCCCAATATTTTTTTTATAATTAAATTTATATTTTAAATTAGCAATAAGGCTAGCGAACAGAATCAAAAGCTTTCTCTGCGTCCAAACTAATTATTACAGCTTTGTTTTGTTGTTTTTGTATATGATTCATAAACAATCGTCTGATGTTATCTTGTGTTTGTCGTTTATTAATAAATCTCGTCTTGTCAAGTTTGGGAGTATTTGTTCCATTCTTTTGGTCATAATTGTACTGACCTGCAGACAACCTCTGAATGTTGCCATGGTGACCATGGTAGAGATTTATTACATCTCTGCATACAGAGCAGAGATGTAATAAATCTCAAGTACCATGGTTTCACTCTTTTAAAGTTGGAATAAACTTTTTCATCAAATGACTGCTTGGGGTTTAAAATGAACTCACAGAGCCATTTTCTCTCCAAAGACAAAAGCTAAAACGCTAAAAAGACTATGCGGTTTTAGTAAACAATCATCTGACTGCAGACTTTGCCCGTCCTTGGACATGATTTTGCTATAAAACGCAACATGCAAACTCAAGCAAAGGATTTTTGCAATTTTTGGCTTAATTAGACAGGAAAGATACCATGAAATGGAGAAAGAGAGAGAAGGGAGGACATGTAGTACATTTTCAGAGTCAGGGATTCAAACTCACAACATTGTGGCCTGCTGCACTTGGAGCCTGGCATACTGCTGTGTGTGCTTTAACCACTTGACCACTGGGCCTCACGCAACTTTTTCAAGTCTACAACAAAACTTGGATCCAGGACAATCCCTCCAAACCAGCCTCATCTGTGAATCAGTGCAATGGCCTTTATGTTATTTGGGAACATCTCAGAGCCAAGGAAAACCAAGCCAAGAGGACCTGATCCAGTGCTTCTTCAGCCTGACACTGTCAGAGCCAGAGCTCCAGAGTGGATGTACCTTACCCAGCGTGACCCTGACCTGAACCCTTGGGGCATCCGTCCGCTCTCTCAACACACATGACACAGGGCCACGGACACACAGGCCAATCTCCTCTGGATCACAGCTCCTGCATATGGTCGAATGACACATATTTCACAGTCTGGCTGATAATATCATTTAAGAATCAACATTAACTCTAACACCACTCGATAAAGTGCCCGGTAAAAAGTTGCCAAAAGGGAAGGAGTATGTCTTTTAAAGCTTTATGCCACTCTTAGGTGATCCGGAGGTTTAGAGTTCTTTAATCTTCTGATTGCGCCTTGTATTTCCAAAACTGCTATTTTAGCTCCTTTGTTTCTTTTTTTCTGAGGCTATGGCTATAATTTGTCCTCTCATGACTGCTTTGGAAGCATCACGGAGAATGGGCGGAGACATTTCCCCAGTATCATTTTCCTCCAGATAAGTCTTATTGTTGTTTTTTGTGGGACATTTTTTACTTAAACAAAGGTCATTAAGCAGGCTGGCATTGAACCTCCATAGTGCGTTTTTTTTATCTTTCCTCTAAATCTACATTAAAATAGATAGGAGCATTGTCACTTAGGTCTATTGTGCCTATATCTGCCTCAGTGTAATTAGAGCTGTCTTTATTCAAGACAAAAAAATAGTCTATTATGAAATAAATTGTATGCAGATTAGAAAAATTGGTATTGGCGTGAATTAGGGTTCATTTCACTCCAGATATCGGTCCTAGATTTTCATTAATTTATGACACTTCTTATTTATTGTTCCTCCAGTACCTCTCGATTTTGACACTCACCGCCACAAATTAGTGTTCCCTCAAAGAGGTTTACAATCAGGTCCATATCGCTCCGTGGTGGAGCATACTCATTCAGCAGCGTAAAAACAGTACAGTCAGTACATATCTGCCCTCTTTGTCTTGGGTTAGGGTTAGGGCTAACCCTTGTCAAAACTCTGTTCAAACCTATTCCATTTGAAATCAGTATAGCAACCTCCCTCCTATGTTTCTCTCTGTATGATTTAATTCAATTCAATTCAATTTATTTTTATAACGCCCAAAATTACAACAGTAGTTGCCTCGAGGGGCTACAGTAGAAAAAACAGAATAAACAATGTTCACAGGGACTTGGAAATGTCCCAGCATCCTGTGTCCTTAGACAGATGTCCCAAGCTCCCCTGTCCTTAACTACCAAACCTCTTTGGGAAAAAGTAGAAACGTGTAGGAGTTCCACAGTGAAGGAGAGATCCGACTCCCTCGAAAGGACAGGCGGACGGGCCTCAATTTGCAGATAGACGGTGGAGCTGGACCCACTCAGGAGGAGAACCAATTCTTTGAGGCTGATGAAGAACTGTTCATATGTATATGAATATGTCATATGTACCGTTCACAATCTGGCTGATGAAATCATTTTAGAATTAACTCAAACACCACATGCTAGATTAAGTACAATCATATCTGGTGTCTCCATCTGTTATCGTTTAAATATTTGATCAATAAATCTTCATAAATCACATTTGGCAAAGTGTTAATATCTAATTGATTTAGATATTTGATTAGAGAATTGTAAAATGCCTAATACAGGTTGGTGCCCCACAAACTCTAATAAACTCTAATAATCATACTCACACTCATGCAGTGTGTCATGTTTGAAATCTTGATCCAATTCCTTATTCAAAATCAAATTTGATGATGTGAGATGTGCTCTTTCTATTGTGATGAGAGGAAACACAACTCCAGAGCCCAAAATTCAGGAAGAGAAAGTTCAATTCATCCATCCATCCATCTTCTTCCGCTTTATCCGGGGCCGGGTCGCGGGGGCACCAGTCTAAGGAGGGACTTCCTTATCCCCAGACACTTCCTCCAACTCCTCCAACTCCCGAGGCGTTCCTAGGCCAGCTGAGAGACATAGTCCCTCCAGCGTGTACTGGGTCTTCCCCGGGGCCTCCTCCCGGTGGGACATGCCCGAAACACCTCCCTAGGGAGGCGTCCAGGAGGCATCCGGAACAGATGCCTGAGCCACCTCAGCTGGCTCCTCTCGACGTGGAGGAGCAGCGGCTCTACTCCGAGCTCCTCCCGCGTGACTGAGCTCCTCACCCTATCTCAAAGGGAGCGCCCAGCCACCCTGCGGAGGAAACTCATTTCGACCGCTTGTATCTGCGATCTTGTCCTTTCGGTCACTACCCAAAAGCTCATGACCATAGGTGAGGGTAGGAACGTAGATTCGACTCAGCTCCTTCTTTACCACAACAGTCCGATGCAGCGACCGCATCACTGCAGACGCTGCACCGATCCACCTGTCAATCTCACGCTCCATCCTTCCCTAACTCGTGAACAAGACCCCGAGATACTTGAACTCCTCCACTTGGGGCAAGGACTCCCCACCCACCTGGAGAGGGCAAGCCACCTTTTTCCGGTCGAGAACCATGGCCTCAGATTTGGAGGTGCTGATTCTCATCCCAGCTGCTTCACACTCGGCTGCAAACCGTCCCCAGAGCATGTTGCAGGTCCAGGTTTGATGGAGCCATCAGGACAACATCATCTGCAAACAGCAGAGATGAGATCCTGTGTTCTCCAAACCGGACCCCCTCCGACCCCTGACTGCGCCTAGAAATTCTGTCCATAAAAACAATGAACAGAACCGGTGACAAAGGGCAGCCCTGGCGGAGTCCAACACGCACTGGGAACAGGTCTGACTAACTGCCGGCAATGCGAACACAGCTCCTGCTCTGGTCATACAGGGACCGGACAGCCCTGAGCAAAGGGCCCCGGACCCCGTACTCCCGCAGCACCCCCCAAAGGGCACTCCGTGGGACACGGTCGAAAGCCTTCTCCAGATCCACAAAGCACATGTGGACTGGTTGGGCAAACTCCCATGAACTCTCGCGCACCCGATGGAGAGTATAGAGCTGGTTCAGTGTTCCACGACCAGGACGAAAACCACTCTGCTCCTCCTGAATCCGATGTTCGACTATCGGTCGGATTCTCCTCTCCAGTACCCTGGAATAGACCTTACCAGGGAGGCTGAGGAGTGTGATCCCTCTATAGTTGGAGCACACCCTCCGGTCCCCTTTCTTGAACAGAGGGACCACCACCCCGGTCTGCCAGCCCAGAGGCATCGTCCCCGACCGCCATGCGATGTTGCAGAGGCGTGTCAACCAAGACAGTCCTGCAACATCCAGAGACTTCAGGTACTCGGGGCGTATCTCATCCACCCCGGGAGCTCTGCCACCGAGGAGTTTGCCAACAACCTCAGTGACTTCGGCTTGGGTGATGGATGAGTCAGCCTCTGAGTCCTCAGTCTCTACTTTCTCTTCGGAAGACGTGACAGTGGGATTTAGGAGGTCCTCAAAGTACTCCTTCCACCGTCCGACGACATCCCCAGTCGAGGTCAGCAGGTCCCCACCCGCACCGTAAACGGTGTTGGTGGAACACTACTTCCCCTCCTGAGGCGCCGGACGGTTTGCCAGAATTTCTTTGGGGCCGACCAATAGTCCTCCTCCAGGGCCTCCCCGAACTCCTCCCAGACCTGGGTTTTTGCCTCTGTGACAGCACGAGCTGCGGCACGCCTGGCCCGCCGATACCAGTCAACGGCCTCAGGAGTCCCACAAAGCCAAAGAGGCCTGATAGGCCTCCTTCTTCCGCCTGACGGCATCCCTTACTTCTGGTGTCCACCACCGGGTTCGGGGGTTGCCGCCGCGACAGGCACCTGAGACCTTGCGACCACAGCTCCGAGCAGCCGCATTGACAATGGAGGTCGAGAACATGGTCCACTTGGACTCAATGTCCCCAGCCTCCCCCGGGATTTGGGAGAAGCTCTCCCGGAGGTGTGAATTGAAGACCCTGCTGAAAGCGGGCTCCGCAAGACGTTCCCAGCAGACCCTCAATATACGCTTGGGCCTGCCAAGTCTGTCCGGCTTCCTCCGCCGCTAGCGGATCCAACATACCATCCTACCACCAGGTGGTGGTCGGTTGACTGCTCCGCCCCTCTCTTCACCCGAGTGTCCAAGACACGCGGCCGGAGGTCAGATGACACGACAACAAAGTCGATCATTGACCTCCGGCCTAGGGTGTCCTGGTGCCACGTGCACTGGTGGACACCCTTGTGCTTGAACATGGTGTTCGTTATGGAGAGTCCGTGACTAGCACAGAAGTCCAATAACTGAACACAGCTCGGGATTAGATCGGGGAGGCCGTTCTTCCCAATCACCCCTCTCCAGGTGTCACTGTCGTTGCCCACATGGGCGTTGAAGTCCCCCAGTAGAACAACGGAGTCCCTGGAAGGGGTACTGGACAGTGCACCGACCGGGGACTCCGGTACTCAGCACCGTTGTTCAGCCCGTAGGCCGACACCACTGAGACCTGTCCCCAACCCGAAGGCGTAGGGACGCGACCCTCTCGTTCACTGGAGTAAACTCCAACACATGGCGGCTGAGCTGTGGGGCAATAAGCAAACCCACACCAGCCCGCCGCATCTCCCCGTAGGCAACACCAGAGAAGTGGAGCGTCCAGCCCCTCTCAAGAGGATGGGTTCCAGTGCCCAAACTGTGCTTGAAGGTGAGGCCGACTATATCTAGTCGGAACCGTTAAACCTCCCGCACAAGCTCAGGCTCTTTCCCCCCCAGCGAGGTGACGTTCCATGTCCCCAGAGTTAGTCTCTGTGTCCGGGGGATCCGGTCGTCGAGGCCCCTGCCGTCGACTGCCGCCCAGATCCCTCTGCACCAGCCCCTTACGGATCCTCCTGCAGATGGTGGGTCCACGGGAAGACGGCCCCTCGTCACTCGTTCGGGTTGCACCCGGCCGGGCCCCGTGGGGAAAGGCCCGGCCACCAGGCGCTCACCGTCGAGCACCCACCCCAGGCCTGGCTCCAGGGTGGGGCCCCGGTAACGCCAATCCGGGCGACGTAACTGGCCTTGTTTTTTTTTTCATCATAGGGGGCTTTGTGAACCGATCTTTGTCTGACCCGTCACCCAGGACCTGTTTGCCTTGGGAGACCCTACCAGGGGCTTGAAGCCCCGGACAACATAGCTCCTGAGATTATTCGGGCGCTCAAACCCCTCCACCACGTTAAGGTGTCGGTTCAAAGAGGAGTTAAATTCAATTCAATGCAATTTATTTTGTAACGGCCAAAATTACAACAGTAGTTGCCTCGAGGGGCGACAGTGGATAAAACGGAATCAAAACAGAATAAACAATGTTCATAGGGACTAGGTAATGTCCCAGCAGAAAAGAGACTGAAATGGGTTTTCTTTCCGAGCAAATCTTCTGATGACTTTTCAAGGTAAAAAAAAACACATGCTAAGAACACTAGGAGAGGCAGAGGTCCTTGTAAGGAAGATGGAAAATACAAAGAACTGAACAGCAACAGGAGATGGAGCCACCAGCATGGGGGTACTAGATGTACTAGATATTATTCCTCTTTAAAGTTCTGATTTGATTAAAAAAAAGTTAAGTCAGAGGGTTATAATGGTCATTTCTCTGTTTAATTTCTAGATAGTGACTGCATTCTAGAATGCAGGCACTCAATAAGCCCCCCAGCCCCCCCCCCCTCACTATAACAGACTCCCCCATCACCACCGTGGACTCCTTCCGCTTTCTCTGCACCACCATCACCCAGGACCTCAAGTGGGAGCCCTCCATCAGCTCCATAATCAAGAAGGCCCAGCAGGGGATGTACTTCCTGCAGCAGCTGAGGAAAGCCAAGCTGTCAGTGCAGATGATGGTGCAGTTTTACACGGCCATCATTGAGTCCATCCTCACCTCCTCCATCACCGTGTGGTATGATGGAGCCACAGCCAGGGACAAACAGAGACTATAGCGCCCTCTGCTGGAGCCACAGCCAGGGACAAAAAGAGACTACAGCGCAATGTGCGTTCTGCTGAGAAGGTGATCGGCTGCAGACTTCCATCTCTGCAGGACATGTACGTCTCCAGGGCTCTGGGACGAGCAGGTCGGATCACAGCTGACCCTTCTCAACCTGAACATGGTCTATTTGAACCACTCCCCTCAGGCAGGAGGCTACGGTCCATCCGTCATTCAAAGACGTAAATCTTTGAATGATTTACGTCATTCAAAGTTCAGTTTGTAGATAATTCTTGTGTGATTCCTGGACTTGCTTTCGGGTAATCCTCAGCCTTGTCATGTGTTCAGGATTCGTCTTCAAACTTTATATGTTTTCCTCTCTCTTGGCTTTCACAGGTCGCATTTCTTGTCCGATTTTCGTCATTTAAAGTTCAGTTTGTAGATAATTCTCGTGTCATTCCTAGACTTGCTTTTGGTATTCCTCGGTCTTATAATTTTTTCGGGATTCATTTTACAATTTTCCCAATCTATTAGAATGGCGGAATGTTGGTGATGTTGGAACGTTGTGACATCATCGTCATAGCAACTGTACGGAAAATGGCCATGCATTACGCAGACCGTCATGGCAACTAGGGCTTTGTGATATCATCGGCATGACATCGGCATGTAAAGAACATGTGCAGAAACTGCAAAAGAAGGCTGCACCTACAAATCAGTGAGTACTGATTGTGAGACCTATTTATACTTGATTTTGTGTTTTTATATAGACGTCTGAAAAAGTGCGTTTTGTTTTTGCATTAGGCAGTCACTCGCAATGGCTTCCTGCCATTGCCGTTTCTAGTTCACATAGTTCCCCGCACTTCTCTGACACTAATTCACCAAGGGTGCACACCTGCACGCGTTAGAAGAATTCTTATAATCATACATGCCAGCTCTTACCCATATTGATTGGCAGCCTCGCTCCTCCGATGTGGCGCGTTGTACCGAAACTGAGCCAGTACTTCCTGGTAGGTTAAATAGGGGCTGTTCGCGCCGTGGTGCTGACCATGTGACATGCATGTTGCAACCAGAGTGTTACGCCTTTCGTTTGTGCTATTTTGACTATTAATATGTAATTAATGAGCTCTTGCTTTGTAGGAGGATGCCACACATGTTTGTTATACATTTATTTTCGGTTTTCATTATCTGTGTATTTTGGAGGGGCAATTGATGAATAAAGGGAGCCGCTTTTGGCCTGGGAGGCAGTCGGTCACTGGTTACGATGCAGGTAACAAGGGTGCTGAATGAGAGAAAGAGAGATTGAGACTTGGATAGGTAACGTTAAAGCTGAACTTTACGTTGGAACATTGTAACGCTGTATATATGCATTTTTTGGACACTGCTCTTTATCAATGTAAATATTTGCACCATTGTTGCAATTGGAGATTGGCACAATAAATAGCACCTGAGCACTTGGTATTTGACTTCGCCTATTTTTGAAGAGAGTCCCGCCACAGGAGGTTCTGGTCCGGATGGACTATAGCCTCCTGACTGAGGGGAGTGGTTCAAATAGACCATGTCCAGGGTGAGAAGGCTCAGCTGTGATCCGATCTGCTCGTCCCAGATCCCTAGAGACGTACAGGTCACAGGGGCTGGGGGGCTGTGACTTTCCTGAACAAAAGAAGGCTGCACCTACAAATCAATGAGCAATGACTTTGAGATATATTTATTTTGAGATTTTGTGGTTTTATATAGATGTGTGAAAAAGGGCCTTTTGTTTGTGCCTTAGGCAGTCATTCACAATAACTTCCTGCCATGCCGTTTCTAGTTATAATTAGTCCTTATTTATAAATAGCTATAAAATTTCCTGTTTCTCTAAGACAAATGATTCTATCAACATATCACATATTTTATATCAAACTTGTATACTTTTAGTAATCCAGATGTTGCATCTCAGGTCAGTTCTGATTGGTACAAAACCTTGGTCATAAGCCAATCAGTAAGATTTTAACATTGTTTAGTTTGTATGTTTGATCAGTTCCTTCCATGTTGTAAGCACAGATTTTACCCAGGGATTCTCAACCTCCAAATGAATCAACCGTCTGTCATCTGCTATTGAGCTACACATTCTGGATCACACCAGTACAGTAACACTCTGATTTTAATCAGGAATCAGGAAATATTTATTGCCATTTTCAGTGAACAGAAGTCACAACATAGGAACTTGATTTGACAGAAGCGACATGGAAAGACATCCAAAAGAGCACCAGTCACCCGGGCGGCTGGTTTTCACTCTGCGCCTACTGGGATGCTTGAGCTCTTGGAAAATGAAAAAATGTTCAGCAGAAGCACAAGAATAATACGTAATATACAACACATATAATGAATACGTTGCACAAGGTCATGCACAGAATTTTTCAGTGGATGTGGGCCAAGGTCACAAACAAGAGAAGAAGTACGGGGGTGCAGACGGCGATAGTGAAGGCCAGATGTCTGTTGTTTGTGCGCGTGTGTGGCTCGGTTTCGCTGGCTGTCCAGCTGGTCTCAAGGCCAAGGCCGGGAGAAAAGATAAGGAAGAAGGAGCAGGAGTTTGGAGCATAATGGGGAAAAATACTTCTTCGTACATTTGTTTGATCAGTAATTTGCCAGATCAAATAATCCAATAATTTCTGGTCCTCTGTGTAGCAATCCGTTTGTGCCATTGAGTTACTCCATCGTTCAAAAAATTCACTGTTCATGAACACGTCCCACGGTCCTCTGCACGTCCGTAATCCGGACTAAGATGTTTTTGTCCAATTCTACGAGCTGTGCCATACTGTACTCAAGTCTCTGTTTGAGTCTTTTCATCCTTTCACTCAATTCCACAAACTCCTTTTTGTAGTTGTCAGACAGTATCTGGGTTAATTTTCCTGTCTTCCCAATTTTTTGATAGACCAAGGCGACTCCAAGCCCAATTCCCGCTATCATAAATCCAAATACCAATAGGTCTTCTACGTCTTCCACGAGCAAGGGCTCGATGCATAGGACCTGCCATTCATTCCAAGGGTCGCAAGTGTTCCAAGGTGGCTTCTCCTGGAGCAGCTTTTCTTGGGGAAAAAACTTTATCGAATGCACTCAGAGACAAATCAATCAGATTCATATTACCAGAGATCCGCAGGTGAGCACGCAAACCTTGAGTAGAGAGAAGAAAGTTGACAAGACCAGGCGAGGTAGCAGGCAGAGTGGGAGCAGATGGAAAACACGTCTGCACTGGAGGAGAGCTGAGCAAGAGCTGAAATAAAGACATTTTTCAGTCAAGGTAAACCCCAGCCTCTTTTTTCTTTTGATAACTATAGAGTTTTAAATCAGATTTGCTGTTTCAATTGAGGGGACAGAACATAAAATTGTCTGCTGCAGATGATCTAACTATATTTAACCAAACCAGAAATTTCCATGCCCAATGTGATGTATTTCCTTGGTCCAATGTCTGGATTCAAATTGAACTGAAATTCTCTCTTACTGGTGACCCTCTGTCCTTTAGAAAGATTTACCCATTTAAATGGCAAATGGAATCTCTTAAGTATTTAGGTTTAGTCCTCCATGAAGAAACAGCAACAAAAACGATACACCTCTTTTCTCCACTATAATGAATGGAATCTTATCCCATTATTAAGTCTGTCAGAGGACTGTTTTTTCTAAAAGTCCAGATGACTACAACTGAATCTTTTTCTACAATAATGGGGAAACATCCCCACCCATCCACTAGAATGCTTCTAAAGCAGTCTTGAGAGGAAAAATTATAGCCATAGCCTCAAAAAAACAAAACAAAGGGAGAAAAACCTAAATTATCTGCAAGAAACATTTAAATAACTGGAGGTAAATCCTGCCAAAAAGGAGAGTCCTCAAATGCTACCGGAAATTTAAAAGATAAGCGTAGAAATGAATGACTTCACCTCACGGGAAATAGTTAAGAAAATGCTCTTTACCAAACCAAGATATTATGAGAGTGGATCAAAGGTTTTTAGATTATTATCCTGGAAATTTAGAAAACAACAAGCTGAAAGAAATTATTATTTTAAATACTGGGCAGGCAAAGTAATACAATCTTAACCAAACAAGACCAAATCCAATCAACATTTGAATCCTTCTATAAATTCAGAGTAATATAAATCTTTAAAAGATACACTTGCTCCTTTTCTTTTAACAACGTTTAACTGGGAACTTAAAAAGTATGCCGTGATTGTGTTTGTATTTGTGTTTAGTTGATGTCTGCTTGTGTTTTTTAATTTTTATTATTCATCCTCCATGGTCATTCTGTTTTGCTCTGTTTATTTGTTTATAAAAATGAAAAAATAAAAGATAATGAATACATTATTATTATTAAAGGGTCTCGTCCCTTTTTCTAAGCTCGGGTCCTCTACCAGAGGCCTGGGAGCTTGCGGGTTCTGCGCAGTATCTTTGCTGTTATTGAGGCGCGTCCTCCTGTCCGTCCGTGGGAGTCGGATCTCTCCTTCACTGTGGAACTCCTACAGGTTTCTACTTTTTCCCAAAGAGGTTTGGTAGTTTTTCCTGGCCAAGAAGGAGGGTCTAAGGACAGGGGAGCTTGGAACATCTGTCTAAGGACGCAGGACGCTGGGACATTTCCAAGTCCCTATGAACATTGTTATATTTTGTTTTTCACCCTCGAGGCAACTACTGTTGTGATTTTGGGCGTTACAAACATAAATTGAATTTAATTGAATTGTTCCTAGTACTGCACTTTTCTGGACTGAGATGTCTGATTGTAGAAAAAGATTCAGTTGTAGTCATCTGGACTCTGTTTTAGAAAAAACAAAACGTTTCAACTCTCATCCAAGAGTCATTCTCAATCAGAGAAAACAAGTCTGAGAACTCTTGTTTATATCCTCCTCTGTGAGAGCCCTGCCCACAGGCGGACCTCCTGCTAATGGCCCATTGAAACTGGGATGGGCCTATTGTTCTATTGTTTCCCTGCCTCACCTTGAGTGCCTATTTAGCATCCGAATGCCTAGGCGTCTACAGGGCTTCAGCAGACCATTATAAACAAATGGAAGGTTGAATCTTAAACCTCCATTCCGATTTAATGAAGGATTCTCTTTTTTAACAAAGATTGCCTCCTTAACTCCTCTTTCAAACCATCTTTCTCCTGCTCAGAATCCCCACCTCACTGTCTTCAATAGAGTGGTTTGTGGCTTTGAGATGAAGATGCACAGCGCTCTGGGTCCTGAACTTGCATGTCTTCTGTGCTGATAAAGCCTCTTGTGCAGTGGCTGTTTAGTCTCCCTATGTACCTCTCTTTACAACTTTCTTCACTGCATTGGATAGAATACACTACATTGCTCTGTTTTTGTGTAGGCATCTTGTCCTTAGGGTGAACCAGTTTTTGTCTTAAAGTGTTGCCTGGTTTGAAATAAACAGGGACTTCGTGTTGTCTAAAAATTCGTTGCAGTTTTTCTGACAGTCCTGAGACATAAGGGATAGAGACACCCCTTCTTCTTGGTTCTGTTTTCCCTTTTGTCCCTTTTGTCCTGCTTTTTGGTTCTCTTCACTTTGTTCAGAGCCCAAGTCGGGTATCCACAGGCTGAGAGAGCATTCCGGACGTGTTTTTCCTCTTTCCTCTTGGCCTCTGAGCTGGTGGGCACCTCTTGTGCTCTGTGTTGTAGTGTTCTGATCACTCCCAGCTTGTGCTGTAGTGGGTGGTTAGAGCCAAAAAGCAGGTACTGATCCGTGTGTGTGGGTTTCCTATATACTTCTATCTGGAGCTTCCCGTCTTCTCCTCTGATAGTCGAACAATCAAGAAAGGCCAAGCGGTTCTCCTTAGCATCTTCTCTTGTAAACCTGGGAGGGAGTTGAAACATTTTGTTTTTTCTAAAACAGAGTCCAGATGACTACAACTGAATCTTTTTCTACAATGGAACACTCCTGGACGAATGAGGGATTACACCGACATGAGATGTCTGATGTTTTTTCAGGGATCTGTTGTTGCCACTCCTCCAGTTTGGGGGTCACTACTCCAAGTGCTCCGATGACCACAGGCACCACTTTCGCCTTCACCCTCCATGCCTTCTCCAGCTCTGGACAAGATAAATATATCTGGACGATATATATGATATATATATATATATATATATATATAATATATATATATATATTATATATATATATATATATATATAATATATATATATTATATATATATATATATACATGCACACAAAAAAGAAACAGTAACTTTTAAAGCAAATTTCCGCTGCAGTGGAGGGAGTCCCTATGTCTTGCCTGTCACCATTCCCGTAGGCAGACCATTTCTATGTGCTTTGGACCAGTGTCGGGTAGCGTTACTTTGAAAAGTAACTTGTTACGTTACTTTGTTACTGTTAAATGACGCATTACGTTACTGTGCTACTTTGTTATAAAAGTAATACGTTAAGAATACTCTTGCGTTACCAATAATTAACATTGCACAGGAGCGATCGCGATGACGTCACGTCCAGCTGCGCTAGCCGCACGGTAGTGCAAAATACAACACCGCGAACGGAGCAATGCTACCAGTGGAGCTAATAAACAGTCAAATCTTACATTTTCTCAACTGGTTGTGGGTATAGACATCAGGGGTTTAGGTGACAGTATTAGAAAGCGTCATTGACAATAGAATAAGAGAAGCCACAGCCTCACATTAGCCGCTCTCTATCGTACTGTACAGTCAACAAGCCACTAAAACTGACCTATTAAAACATACTAAGCACAGGTGTTATACAATGGAAATCAGGCATTATGAAAGTTTGAACCTCACTGAAGAAGGCAGCAGTCTCTGCTGGTCATAGCGCTTTTCTACCTTCAAGGCACTCAAAGTGCTTTACATCGAGGAGCCAGTCACCCATTCACACACACGTTCTGAGGGTGAAGTGGGTTAAGTGTCTTGCCCAATGACACAATCGCAGTATTCACCTGAGCTGAGTGGCCCATTTATCTGCTCACTTTTAAGTCTGTCTTCCTAGCTTTTTTTGCACAGTTCCAGAGATAAAGTGCAAGTTTCATGCTCTATGATGTACAACAAAATCAACAGAAATTTCGGCTATAACATGTCTGATAACATCCAAAACAGACATCGCTCTTGCCTGCTGCACTCACTTTCTGCCACCTGGGGCACGAGAAAACAATATCAAAAATTGCTCGTATAACCTATATAGTTTGCAGACAATTCCTTTGCATTGCTGAACACAGTAGCATAACCATTAAGATATCAAATAAACAGGCAAAGTAAAAGCGTTTGACTGAGCTTTATTTCTCTTTTTATGTTGACGGATGACTGCAATACAATGCCATACAATAAGCATGTGTAGGCCTGTCCTCAAGCAATGAAAAACATGAGCAGCAACGCACAACAACAGAATCCACATATTTTAGCTCAAAATAGTGGTTATAACGAAGAAGGGGTTTTTCAAAACTTGCATCTGAAAGTTTATTTCTCACTAGTTCCACAGTGTGCATGCTCACAACATGCCGAGCTCTGGGATTGCGGTGATGAGATGAGACCGGCAAAGAGATGATGATCTAACCAAAACTAACGCATTACTGATTTGAAAAAGTTACTTGGGGAGTACTGGATTACATGGGTGCACAAATCATTGCATATATTTGGAGCATACTTTTGGCAGCAGGGAAAGGCCATCACAAATGTATGACAATATTTGTACATACAATCAAAGACTGGATGGACATTATAATGGATATACGGACAATATAAAAAAAAAACAAGAAAAACACATTTGGACTTTTAATTTTTGACCTCGACAATATTTATGGTTTAATAAGTGGTGATTTTATTTCTATGTACACATGTCATGTTCTATTTTATTTTTAATTGTTTTTTTGTTTACTGTTATATGTTTGTGTTCTGTGTTCTACGTGTTATATGTAATGTCTTAATTTTCTCCAGGTTTCTACTTTTTGGTAGTTTTTCCTGGCCGAGAAGGAGGGTCTAAGGACAGGGGAGCTTGGGACGTCTCTCTCAGGACACAGGATACTGGGACATTACTAAAGTCCTTATGAACACTGTTCCTTCTTTTTTCTTCTGTTTTTCACTGTAGCCCCTCGAGGCAACTACTGTTGTGATTTTGGGCGTTACAAAAATAAATTGCATTGAATTTCAAAAATGTTGAAAAAAGAAAATTAATCTACATTTTAAACTATTAGCTTTTACCCTTTTCTGTTTACCGCAAACAATATCTCACTGATTTGCAACATTCATCTTTCATGCTTAACTGTCGAGAAGCTGCAAAAGAAATTACCCAGATCCCATGGGAAATATTTTTGCAAATGTGTGATAATCATCTAGTGGCGCTGTCATGATAAGCCTGGTTCTGGAAGAGTGGAGAAGGAAAGGCTGCATGGGGCTGGAACTCTGCCATAGCACGAGAAGGCGGTGGATAAAGCTGGATTCTTCTGGAGGTGGAGTGGGCCGGGCAGTGTTGACAAGATATAGCCAGATCACATCAGAGAGGAATAACCACCAGTGCAGGCATGTGGATAGAGAGGAGAATGGAATCAGGTGCAGGTATTGATTTAAGTTTAGAAAAGTTAGTTATTCAAAATTAAGTAGTTAATTGTAGATTTCTTAGTATGTTGCCCCGCATTTCTACCAATCTACCTCAAAGGGATGCATAACTGTATCACCTGGTTTGAGAGCACTATATAAATTCAGCTTTTTGACAAACTAGCAGGTTGTTAAACAAAATTATAATACAATTATAATAATAATAAAACATTTCACTATGTAACTGGTAGAGGGTCTGCCAGGTGCTAGTCTCCTGGGAGATGTTTTTGCTTTGACTGGAATAGTTTCAAGTATGGCATTAAAGCAACATCTTAATTGAAATAAGCAGATGATGCTTAAACCTTGCTAACATCAGATGTGCTGCATTTTGAAATGACTTCTATACATTATAAAGCTGGAGAGACTCGCTGTAAATGATACAACCCTCTCCCCCCCAAAAAGCCTGGTCATGATAGTGGAAGAAGCAAGAAAATCTAGATGATATCAAAACCAGTTGAGAGAAAAGCACAGGCACAAAGCGCTTTTCTCTGCTCATTAACAAATGGCCCAAACTTTTATTTCTTTTAATTTGGTCGAGACAGTGCATGTTATTGAACATATATGGTAAACTTGCTGTAAACATACGATTTTATACAATTGTAGCCATGGGCTCATTTCCTTTTTTTATTTTGAATTTATCATTATTTTTTTCCCCAATTTTATGAACAATTAGATACAAGAGAACATAAATAGAGCAATACACAAAACAACCAGAGAGTATAAATCAAAAGATAAAAACACAAGTAGACATTAAATGAACATAAATACAAACATAATCACGGCTTGTTTAAATCCCATTTGGTCCAAAGTCGGTGAAATTTGTCCATTTCAAAATTAAGTCTGAATGTAATTTTTTACATTTGTCTGATGCCCATCACTATGTCAGTCCAGTCCGTGATCGTTGGCGATGTTTATGTCATCCATTTCCTTGTTCTGGCCTTTTTTCCTGCCACCAAAAGTATACTCCAGAGGTATCCGTTAATCCCCTCCTTGAACCGACACCTTACGTGGTGGAGGGGTTTGAGCGCCCGAATGATCTCAAGAGCTATGTTGTCCGGGGCTTCAAGCCCCTGGTAGGGTCTCCCAAGGCAAACAGGTCCTGGGTGATGAGTCAGACAAAGATCGGTTCACAAAGCCCCATATGATGAAAAAAAAAACAAGGCCAGTTATGTCACCCGGATTGGCGTTACCGGGGCCCCACCCTGGAGCCAGGCCTGGGGTGGGTGCTTGACGGCGAGCGCCTGGTGGACGGGCCTTTCCCCACAGGTGCAACCCAAACGAGTGATGTGGGGCCGTCCTCCCGTGGACCCACCTGCAGGAGGATCCGTAAGGGGCTGGTGCGAGGGGATCTGGGCGGCAGTCGATGGCAGGGGCCTCGACGACCGGATCCCCGGACACAGAGACTAACTCTGGGGACATGGAACGTCACCTCGCTGGGGGGGAAAGAGCCTGAGCTTGTGCGGGAGGTTGAACGGTTCCGACTAGATATAGTCGGCCTCACCTCCACGCACAGTTTGGGCACTGGAACCCATCCTCTTGAGAGGGGCTGGACGCTCCACTTCTCTGGTGTTGCCTGCGGCGAGAGGTGGCGGGCTGGCGTGGGCTTGCTTATTGCCCCACAGCTCAGCCACCATGTGTTGGAGTTTACCCCAGTGAACGAGAGGGTCGCGTCCCTACGCCTTCGGGTTGGGGACAGGTCTCTCACTGTGGTGTCGGCCTACGGGCAGAACAACGGTGCTGAGTACCCGGCCTTCTTGGAGTCCCTGGGAGGGGTACTGGACAGTGCACTGACCGGGGACTCCGTTTTCTATTGGGGGACTTCAACGCCCACGTGGGCAACGGCAGCGACACCTGGAGAGGGGTGATTGGGAAGAACGGCCTCCCCGATCTGAACCCGAGCGGTGTGCAGTTATTGGACTTCTGTGCTAGTCACGGACTGTCCATAACTAACACCATGTTCAAGCACAAGGGGGTCCACCAGTGCAGGTGGCACCAGAACACCCTAGGCCGGAGGTCAATGATCGACTTTGTTGTCGTGTCATCTGACCTCCGGCCGCGTGTCTTGGACACTCGGGTAAAGAGCGGGGCGGAGCTGTCAACCGATCACCACCTGGTGGTGAGTTGGATCCGCTGGCAGCGGAGGAAGCCGGACAGACTTGGCAGGCCCAAGCGCATAGTGAAGGTCTGTTGGGAACGTCTTGCGGAGCCCGCTGTCAGCAGGGTCTTCAATTCACACCTCCGGGAGAGCTTCTCCCAAATCCCGGGGGAGGCTGGGGACATTGAGTCCGAGTGGACCATGTTCTCGACCTCCATTGTCAATGCGGCTGCTCGGAGCTGTGGTCGCAAGGTCTCAGGTGCCTGTCGCGGTGGCAACCCCCGAACCCGGTGGTGGACATCCGAAGTAAGGGATGATGTCAGGCGGAAGAAGGATTCCTATCAGGCCTCTTTGGCCTGTGGGACTCATGAGGCCGTTGACGGGTATTGGCGGGCCAGGTGGGCCGCAGCTCGTGCTGTCGCAGAGGCAAAAACCCGGGGCTGGGAGGAGTTCGGGGAGGCCCTGGAGGAGGACTATCGGTCGGCCCCAAAGAAAATTCTGGCAAACCGTCCGGCGCCTCAGGAGGGGAAAGCAGTGTTCCACCAACACCATTTACGGTGCGGGTGGGGACCTGCTGACCTCGACTGGGGATGTCGTTGGACGGTGGAAGGAGTACTTTGAGGACCTCCTAAATCCCACTGCCACGTCTTCCGAAGAGGAAGTAGAGACTGAGGACTCGGAGGCTGACTCATCCATCACCCAAGCCGAAGTCACTGAGGTTGTTGGCAAACTCCTCGGTGGCAGGGCTCCGGGGGTGGATGAGATCCACCCTAAGTACCTAAAGTCTCTGGATGTTGCAGGACTGTCTTGGCTGACAAGTCTGCAACATCGCGTGGCGGTCGGGGACGGTGCCTCTGGACTGGCAGACTGGGGTGATGGTCCCTCTGTTTAAGAAGGGGGACCGGAGGGTGTGTTCCAACTACAGAGGGATCACACTCCTCAGCCTCCCTGGTAAGGTCTATTCCAGGGTACTGGAGAGGAGAATCCGACCGATAGTCGAACATCGGATTCAGGAGGAGCAGAGTGGTTTTCGTTCTGGTCGTGGAACACTGGACCAGCTCTATACTCTCCATCGGGTGCTCGAGGGTTCATGGGAGTTTGCCCAACCAGTCCACATGTGCTTTGTGGATCTGGAGAAGGCAGAAGGAACCATGTCCCTTGTGTTGTCCTTTAGGGGGTGCTCCAGGAGTATGGGGTCCGGAGCCCTTTGCTCAGGGCTGTCTGGTCTCTGTATGACTGGAGCAGGAGCTGTGTTCGCATTGCCGGGAGTAAGTCAGACCTGTGGGTTAGGACGAGACAAGTTCCTATGTTTGTGAATTTTGTTCATTGACAATGGCAATAAACTCTTTCTGATTCTGATTCTGACTCCGCTAAGGCTGCCCTTTGTCACCGGTTCTATTCATTGTTTTTACGGACAGAATTTCTAGGCGCAGTCAGGGTTCGGAGGGTGTCTGGTTTGGGGACCACAGGATCTCATCTCTGCTGTTTGCAGATGATGTTGTCCTGATGGTTGCATCAAACCTGGACCTGCAACATGCTCTGGGATGTTTTGCAGCCGAGTGTGAAGCAGCTGGGATGAGAATCAGCACCTCCCAATCCAAGGCCATGGGTTGCAACCGGAAAAAGGTGGCTTGCCCTCTCCGGGTGGGTGAGCAGTCCTTACCCCAAGAGGAGGAGTTCAAGTATCTCGGGGTCTTGTTCACGAGTGAGGGAAGGATGGAACGTGAGTTTGACAGGCGGATCGGTGCAGCGTCCGCAGTGATGCAGTCGCTGCATCGGTCTGTTGTTCTGAAGAAGGAGCTGAGTTGAAAGAGAAAGCTCTGGATTTACCGGTCAATCTACGTTCCTCCCTCACCTATGGTCATGAGCTTTGGGTAGTGACTGAAAGGGCAAGATGGCGGATACAAGCGGTCGAAATGAGTTTCCTCCGCAGGGTGGCTGGGCGCTCCCTTAGAGATAAGGTGAGGAGCTCAGTCACACGGGAGGAGCTCGGAGTAGAGCCGCTGCTCCTTGAAGTCGAAAGGAGCCAGCTGAGGTGGCTCGGGCATCTGTTTCGGATGCCTCTTGGGCGCCTCCCTAGAGACGTGTTTCTAGCATGTCCCGCCGGGAAGACCCAGGACACGCTGGAGGGACTATGTCTCTCGGCTGGCCTGGGAATGGCCTCGGTATCCCCCCCGGAGGAGTTGGAGGAAGTGTCTGGGGAGGGGGAAAGTCTGGGTGTCCCTGCTTAGACTGCGGCCCGGATAAGCGGAAGAAGATGGATGGATGGACTCATATGAGGATGAATAATGTGTCTCTTGAATTGTTCAGGGGGCCGGGTCAAATGTGGTGGCGGGCCGTATCTGGCCCCCGGGCCGTAGTTTGGGGACCACTGCTCTAGATCTTCTAATTACAAAAGGGGTTAATATTTTCAAACGTCAATGTGGTCGATGTTGCTCTGTCTGATCATTTCTGTGTCTTCTTTGACCTGTCTGTTTTTTCCCAAACCACCAGCTGGTCCTGCAGTTGTCCGGAGGAGACACATAAATGACAGCAAGGGAAAACTTTATGGAAATGATTGACTTTGAAAATGTCTCATGTTCTGATGTAAATGATTTGTTGAACTCTGTTACATCTAGTGTTTTGAATGTTCTCGACACCATTGCCCCTATGAAGGCTAAAATTGTTAAAAATAAGCAGAAGGCGCCATGGAGAAATGATGATTCGGTCAGGGCACAGAAAAGGGAGTTCCCGCCGGGCCGAACGAAAATGGCGAAAGTCGAAGCTCCAAGTTCAGAAAGAGATTTACAGAGAGAAGTTGTACATGTACAACCTCATTTTATGTAGAACTAGGGAAGGATATTTTTCTGAAATATTTGGAAGCTGCAGTAACAACTCGCGTGTCCTGTTTGCCACAGTAAACAGATGAACAAACCCTCCAGCTCAGCTGCCGTTGGAACTCATTTCCACACCCAAGTGTAATGAGTTTGCATTATTTCTTTAATGACAAAGTTCAGGGCATTAAAAATGCTATAAATTCTACAATGCAAAAAATAACCCTCAAACCACCTACACACTTACAGCTGACTCACTTTGCACCTGTAACTGACAAAACTGTCCAGGAGATCATCACCAGTCTGAGTTCATCTACATGCTGCCTCCATGTGTGACCTCCAGATTTCTAAAGTCTGTGCTGAACAGTTGTTAGCACCACTCACTCACATAGTTAACATGTCGCTTCAATCTGGAACATTCCCAATGTCTTTGAAAACTGCGGTCATAAAGCCTCTCCTAAAGAAGAGCAGTCTTGATGCCGCAGTACTGAGTCATTACCGGCCCATCTCTAATCTGCCATTTTGGGGCAAAGTCCTTGAAAAGGTTGTTTACCAACAGCTCACTGATTTCCTCTTAATAAACAACTCATTTGATGTTTTCCAGTCAGGTTTTAGACCTCATCACAGCACTGAGACTGCTGTTGTCAAGGTGACAAATGACATCCACCTGAACACTGACGCGGGCAAAGCCTCAGTCTTAATTCTGTTGGATCTGAGTGCTGCTTTTGACACTGTCGATCATGGGACCCTCTTACAGAGACTCGAGGACTGGGTGGGCATCACTGGCACTGCCCTAAACTGGTTAAAGTCCTATCTGGAAGACAGGAAGTACTTTGTCAAAATTTGTAACTGTGTCTCAGACCAGATGCCCCTGACCTGTGGGGTGCCCCAAGGGTCAATCCTGGGACCCCTTCTGTTCAACCTCTACATGCTGCCGTTAGGTCAGTTGATACGCAGCGAGAATGTGTGTCCTATCACAATGATGCAGACGACACTCAAATCTATGTTTCACTGACGACAGGTGAATATGGACCAGTGGATTCACTCTGTCACTGCATCCAACAGATCAGTGTGTGGATGCAAAACAACTGTCTCCAGCTGAACTCAGACAAGACTGAAATCATCGTCTTTGGCCCACAGAAACAAAGAGAAAGTGTTAACAGTCACCTCCAGAGTCTCGCTCTAAAACCTACACATCAAGTTAGAAATCTGGGGGTAATAATGGACTCAGGCTTGAATTTTAACAGCCACGTCAGATCAATAACATCAGCAGCTTTTTACCATCTAAAAAACATTGCCAAAATCAAAAGTATAGTGTTTAAACCAGACCTGGAGAGACTTATCCATGCGTTTGTCTCTAGTAGATTAGACTACGGTAACGGCCTGCTCACTGGCCTCTCCAAACGAGCTGTAAAACAGCTGCAGTACATCCAGAACGCTGCTGCTCGGGTCCTGACTAGAACCAGGAAGTATGATCACATTAATCCTGTGCTCAGGTCTCTGCACTGGCTCCCTGTGGCTCAGAGAATAGACTTCAAAGCAGCTCTGCTTGTATACAAGTCTCTCCATGGCCTAGCACCAAAGTACATCTCGGACATGTTAGTGCCATATATGAACCATCTCGGACTCTGAGGACCTCAGGGACCGGCCTCCTGCTGGTGCCCAGAGTCAGGACTAAACATGGGGAATGTGCGTTTCAGTTTTATGCAGCTAAAATCTGGAACAGTCTTCCTGAGGATGTGAGAGAGGCCTCTACTCTGGCAATGTTCAAATCTAAACTAAAAAACTGTTTTGTTTGGCTGTGCGTATGACTGAAATGCTTTTCTTTGCACTCTTCTCTTGTATGTCTTGAACTAAGATTGTGATTTCTGCCATGTCTTTGTGATTTTAATGCATTTTTTCCTGTTGTGTGAAACACTTTGAATTGCCTTGTGTACGAATTGTGCTCTACAAATAAACTTGCCTTGCCTTGCCTAGGTGGCAACAAAGCTGTTTAACTACAACTCTTTCAAGGATTTTGTAGACAAGGGAAGTTTTGAAATAGGTCTGTAGTTTATCAACAGGTCAGGATCAAGATTAGGCTTTTTCAGAAGCGGTTTAATGACAGCATGTTTGAAGGACTGTGGAACATAACCACTTTTTAGTGAAGTATTTATTATATTAAGAATAGAATCTATAATTAGGGGGAGAATGTCTTTAAGGAGTCTGCTTGGAATCGGGTCTAGAATACAAGATGACGTTTTAGACGACATAATGGCTGATGTTATCTCTGCTTGATCAACAGCAGTGAACCTTTCTAGTGTTACTGATGGATTTATATGGGACACTAGTTTTACAGCTTGGGCTTGTTCAGGGCTAATAGTGGGAGTAGTTTCATCTAATTTATCTCTGATCGTTTTTATTTTATCGTTAAAAAATAGAAGAAAATCATTAGAGCTGAGAGTAGCTGGGATTGAGGGCTCTACTGCGCTGTGACAGTTTGTTAGCCTGGCTACAGTGCTGAAAAGAAATCTAGTGTTATTTTTTGTTGACTTCTATTAAATTTGAATGGTATCTGGTTTGGGCCTTACGCAGAGCCTGCTTATAGGACAGTAGGCAGATTTTCCATGCTTTTAGGGATTCCTCCGTATGGGAGCGACAAAATGGTCTTTCTAATTTTCTAACTCTTTGTTTATGTGAACGCAGTTCTTCATTGTACCATGGGGAGGCACATTTTTGCCGAATGACCTTCTGCTTTAGCGGAGCTGCAATATCAAGAGCGGACTTCAGAAAATTCATGGTCAAGTTGACAAATTGATCACTTACACTGGGACTAAGGCTGTTCTCAGCAGGATCACATGACATGTAGCTGAATATTGGCTCTATTATTTTTTTTTACTTTTAGATTTTTCAGATATTGTCTTTATCATTGTAACATTATTCTGTGGGAATGGATAGTCTTTAAGCATAAATTGAAAGGTAATTAGGACATTATCTGACAATATAGGGTTTTGACGGAATACAATTTGGTCACTAAACCTATTTTATCTAACAGGGTGTTGAAGGCATTACTGAGATAGTTATCACTTATGTGGACGTGGATATTGAAAATCTCCAGCTATCACTATTTTATCCCGGTCTAACACTAAGTTTGATATAAAGTTAGACAACTCTGTTAAAAACTCTGAATTGGGACGGTCAGTAGAGAAGTATAGATAAAAATCCTTAGTTTCTCCAATTTGGACAAGTGATTGACAGTATCATGGAGCATAAAGTCTGACGTTAAAAACAAATAAATCACATCACTATCATCAGTCTATTCAAAACAACAGAAATTTATCACCATGTGACCACAATCTGAACTCACATGCTGGTGGCTCCATCTCTTGTTGCTGTTTTCAATTCTCTGTGTCTCTGTGTCCCCCATAAGTCAATCACCAGAAGAGTTTGCACACACAGAAGAGAACACATATCTCAGTTATATCTTCCTGAGCTCCTCACAGATGTGGTGGAACATTCCTCGTTGTTGACACGCCTTTTCTGAGAAAGATATTCTGAGAAATCTGATTCATATTCCCTGAGATAAAGCCCAGTCCCACTGAAACTAGTCTGAAACTTGCTGCTAAATGTCAGATACTTATGTAACAAATCAGCTTTACTTAATAATGTTATATCTTCTTATAATCTTGATTATATGTTTTTGAACTGAAACATGGCTTTAAAAAAACACAGGAAATGTATTTCTAATAGAATCTGCATTACCCAGCATTAATTTTGAATCTGAAACACGAGAAAATAATTTATTTGAACTCTGTCCCATCTAGTGTTTTGAATGTTCTCAACATTGCCCCTATGAAGGCCAAAATTATTAAAAATAAACAGAAGGCGCCATGGAGAAATGATGATTCGGTCAGGGCACAGAAAAGGGAGTGCCGCCGGGCCGAACGAAAATGGCGCAAGTCGAAGCTCCAGGTTCAAAAAGAGATTTATAGAGAGAAGTTGTACATGTACAACCTCATTTTATGAAGAACTAGGGAAAGATATTTTTCTGAAATAATTGGAAGCTGCAGTAACAACTGGCGTGTCCTGTTTGCCACAGTAAACAGAGATGAACAAACCCTCCAGCTCAGCTGCCGTTAGAACTCATTTCCACATCCAAGTGTAATGAGTTTGCATTATTCTTTAATGACAAAGTTCAGGGCATTAAAAATGCTATAAATTCTACAATGCAAAAAATAAACCTCAAACCACCAACACACTTAGAGCTGACTCACTTTGCGCCTGTAACTGACAAAACTGTCCAGGAGATCATCACCAGCCTGAGTTCATCTACATGCTGCCTTCATGTGTGACCTCCAGATTTCTAAAGTCTATGCTGAACATGTCGCTTCAATCTGGAATATTCCCAATGTCTTTGAAAACTGCGGTCATAAAGCCTCTCCTAAAGAAGAGCAGTCGTGATGCCGCAGGACTGAGTCATTATCGGCCCATCTCAAATCTGCCATTTTGGCATTCCATGCATCATAATTGGCCAGTCAGTGTAAGGTGATCCCTCCTCCACCTTCGCGCAATTGCGAGCTTGTAGACCCAACTCCGGGGACAGAGCTTTGTTTACGAGCGGAGAGCGGGCTGTCAGTAGCTACATCGGGCCTGCTAGCCATATTAGCCTCATTAGTTTGTGAGGTGGCCTGCTTTCCACCGCAGCCATGAAACGTCAGCTTTGTTTGTTTACTTCCCGTAGCATTACCAGTCTTGTGTTTTCCTGGTTTGCTCATCTTTTACTCCTTGTTTCTTGGAATTTTGTGGGTAAAACAGTGATTTTCAAGATATATTTTGGCAGCAGCGGAGCGAGTTTGGGTCAACGTTGATGTCATACGCGGAAGTCAGCCATTGGCTTATTTCTATCCATAGTTCTACATTCACTGGCACAAATACATTCTCCTTCATACACCAGCATACATGGACACTGAAGGCAAGGTGGGTTAGTAAGTACCAAGTAGCAAGTGTCTTGCCCAAGGACACGACAGTATGCACTACCGCCTCCCTGTGGTAACTGGCATTCCAGTGGTCTCCCATCCAAATGACCCCACTGTCTTCCTTTAAGCGATTCAAAGTGGGTTGTGAGAAGCACTAGCTTCCAAAGCATTCTACTTTGGCTACTGAGATGATAGCACAAGATGAGTGGGCAAGAGGTAAAACAGACTCAGATGAAAATAAGCAAACAGCAAAAGGCAGCATTTCTTTAGCTGATATAACCTTGTAATAAACTGCTGTATTTCCACAAAGCTACTGCATGTTAGTAACAGCTTTTTCATGTTTATCAACGTACACTTGCATCAAGATCCCAGTATTTCCGGGTATAAAGCTGCAAACATTATCCAAGCCCAATGCATGACATTGATTGCATTACAATAAAACACGCCACAGAGAAGTGAAATAATAGCAGAAAAAGATAAGGACAAACCAGAAGTAGTTTCCTGTTTACTCTAGCTTTAGCCACGTCTCACAGCGACACAAATTAAGCATCTTTTGTTAATCCCTTAGATTGGCTTTATCAGTAAAAAGCATAATTCACATAGGATTTAGATTATATTTCTCAAGAAAACATGATTTATCTTTGGGTGAGGTCACTTGTTAATATAAAAGAGCTCTGCATCGGGACCCAGAGTCAGGACCTGAGCATGGAGACACATTCTGCTATTAACAGAACCATTTCAAAGCGCTGTGAACCACTCTGGGGGGCTAGGGCCATTGGAAATGTGGCTTATTATTACCTGTTTCACGTTGCAGTATTTTGTTTCACGTTAGCCCATTTGCCAGCAAAGATATAAAAAAAATAGCTAATGGGATTTCACAATTGTTTACATTAGATCCAAAGCGGATCTAATGTAGCTTTGCCACCAGTGCAGTGCACTTTTAGGTGAATGAATAATGTATTTGTGTGCTATGCCGTGTTACCATAGCAACACAGGCCACATATAGCCTGCATGCAGACTTCTATTTTGTTGTTGTCCTTATTCCCACCGGGATTGTTATCTTTGTTTTGTCATCGGGCCAAATTTGCAGAAACAAAACTGGCATTGCACTGTGTTTGGTGCAACGCTATATGCTTTTAATGCCCAAAGGAATAACATGAGTGCACACTGGGAAAATATGTATTAAAACTGTTGTTCCATCACAAAATCTGCAGTAAATAAAGGAGTTTGAATTTATATTTACAGAGATGTATGATTGTTCTTGTCACCGCCCACACAGATTCACAGGACAAGAGAAGACAAGCAGGAGCTGGGCACGAAAATATGTAAAATAGATTTATACAAAGCATAAGATGGACTTTACTTAACACTCATAACCTGTTAAAACCTTACTTAAAGGCTGCATTGCTATTCCTCATAGCAGTTCATAAAGACATTTAAAGGTGCATGATGTAACTTTTCCAGTCGGGGGAATGTCTCTCAACAGTTTCCTTTATAAAGCGTACAAGTATAAAGTGTACAGAAATGCTACATACATTACTATCTGTTAAACTTATCACACAAAAAATAAAATGTTGCCTCATATTTACTAAGAAAACCTTTTGTAATTTTTTGCAGATACAATGAACTGCATGAACTTGCGTTTTCCTTATAAAACATCTTTAGCCTATGTTAAGCTTTAATTGGATTCTTCTAATTTAGCATTAGGTTTCTGGGTTTATCTGGATGACCTTCCCATTCATTCAATGCAAATTAATAGTTGATAGAGGCTGGCTCACGCACATTGTTTGAGGACTTTCTCATTCCCTGTAGTAACAGAAGGTAAGGAGAAATTGAGGCGTTCATCTGGGTATGTCATTTTGAATCAATGGAAGATAATACCTTTGAGTTTGAAGTGTTCCTGTTATTCTGGGTTATACCATATTTTATCTTGTGACACATCTTCAGTAGCGGACCTCAGAATCTTCAGGTGTTCTGGCCATTATCACTAGACACCACATCCAAGAAAGGCCCCGACAGGATTAATCAAATCCTGTGGTGTCTTCTAAAACAAAAATAAACTCTAAAATGGTAAGTGTATGTTCTCAGGTAAGTTTGGGCGTTGTAAGGTAGGTAGATGGTCTTAGAGAGGTTTAGTATTGAGGTAATAGTTAGGTGTTAGAGTTAACCTAACCCAATTAGAATGGGGCGGGTAGCGTTTGTGTATGTTTTTAGGTCAAGGGTTTGGGTCTTCTAAAATTGGGTGCTCTAAATGGTAAGTAAGGACGGTGTTTTCAATTCAAATCAATTCTATTTATTTTTGTAACGCCCAAAATAACAACAGCGGTTGCCTTGAGGGGCGACAGTGAAAAACAGAATAAAAAAAGAATAAACAGCGTTCATAGGGAGTTGGTAATGTCCCAGCATCCCATGTCCTTAGACAGATGTCCCAAGCTTCCCTGTCCTTAGACCCTCCTTCTCGGCCAGGAATTTCGCGGTCGAAATGAGGGTCCTCTGCAGGGTGGCTGGGCCCTTAGAGATGGGGTGAAGAACTCAGTCACACAGAAGAAGCTTGGAGTAGAGCTGCTGCTCCTCCACGTCGAGAAGAGCCAGCTGAGTTGGCTTGGACATCTGTTCTGGATGCGTCCTGGACGCCTCCTTGGGGAGGTGTTCCGAGCATGTCCCACCGGGAAGAGGCCCCGGGGTAGACCCATGATCCCCCCGGAGGAGCTGGGGGAAGTGTCTGGAGCAGCTGGAGAAAGAATGATTGAGATTGTCGAGTTAGTGATGCTCCCTGTTGAAAAATTAGACGTATGTCTGCGCCTCTGGAAATGATGATGGAAGGGTAAACAGAGGAGAACACTGGCTGTGAAGGCCTGCAAGATAGAAGGATTTCTGGAGAGAGACAGCATCCCGGTGCTTGGCGACAGCTCTGGAGAGACAGCATCCCGGTGCCCGGCTGTGACCCTGGTGAGGATACGGAAAAGGCTCGAGTAGGATAAGGGATGAATGAAAAAGGGGTCAAGTGGATGAATGGGGAGGGGGTTGAGTGGGATGAGCGATCAATGAGGGAGGGATGAATGAATGAAGAGTCGAAAGGAGATCGAATGGGGAGCGAGAAGAGGGTCGAAGGAGAGATTGAAGAGAACCAGAGGGGCATCCCGGTGCCCGGTGGCTCTGGAGTAGGCGTCTCTGGGCCTGTTGGCTCTGAGAGAGGGACTCTCTCGGCTGATGATATGCCAAGGCCGGTATGAGTGGCTGTTGGCCATGGATCGGCGCGAGCGTGGCTGACGGCCGGAGATCGGAGCGAGCGTCGCTGTTGGCCGTGGATCGGGGCCTCGAAGGCGGGGCCTCGAAGGCGGGGCCTCGAAGGCGGGGCCTCGAAGACTTCTATGACATATGCGCTAATAGCAAAGGCTACACGCGTACTCTTACAACCACGGTTACGTTAAGTAACTTGGATTTCAGCTGTAATTGTAGCAGTAGGTGTAGAGGAGGGATGAAGGGATGAAGGGATGAAAGGATGAAGGAATGCATGTGTGTGGAGTTCGTGTGCGCTGCAAAGAGGGGGATGAGGGAAATGATGAGATGAGAAAGATTGAGAACAGAGGGAGCAGGCATGGGGGTAATACAACCTGGCTCTTGCCACCAGGGGGAGCTGAGACGTCGGGCTGCAGGCCGTGGAGCAAAAGGAACCAGGAAGTGCGGAGAATGACGACAAGTGGATATTTATCGTCATAGCTTCTGAAGGAAATGCCTTCGGACTTCGGCCCACTGCGGGCAAGCCGTGGTCCCGTCTCTGGTGTCTCCATGCATGGAGACGCGCACGGGAGCGGCGCACGGGAGCGGCGCACGGGAGCGGCGCACGGGAGCGGCGCACGGGAGCGGCGCACGGGAGCGGCGCACGGGAGCGGCGCACGGGAGCGTGAGCGGTGCCTTGGCGGAAACTGTGGCGCGAGCTGAGGCCGTGCAGTGGCCGGTTAAATAAGGGGGAAGAGCGAGAAGGAGAGCGTGTGGGCCCGTTGGCTATGGCGTAGAGGTTGGTGTGTGTGTGTAGATGCCCCGGAGGTAGGGGTCCGTGGAAGAGGCGCGCGCAGAGAGGGGACCTGGAGATACAACCGACTGAAAATTTAGACTGTGAACAGGTCAGATCTAATAGAAATCGGCCCATGATTCTTGTTCAAGCAAACACGCTCGCTGACTGATTGTCTCTTTTGTTGAGAGAGCAGAGACAACAAGAGATGCAGGGATTAGGCCTGTATAATATAGGGCTTGGGTAATTAGAGGTGTGGTTAAAGAGTGGAGGCGTGGTTGCTGGAGGAGTAGGAGGTTGAGGCGTGGTCCTGCTCCCGAACCTCAGTCAATGATTAACATCATCAACTACATTTCTGTAGGAGGACAAACATGACATAAACATTCTTAACGTTTTCCAATGCTGTAACAATGTTTAGAATTAATATTAAACATTTCAGTCAACGAAGATTTGCGTCAGCCTGCCGGGCAGGTGGATTGCATCTCAAAACTCCACAACTGCTGTACAGAGTAGTGACATGGTGCATCTCTCTGGGGTTCCCTGAAGGGAAAATACACATCTAATCAGGAATGCCCAATATGTATTTGTAGCCTTGTCATTTTGATAGTAGGCTAATATAGCTGATATACACTTACAGCTTGTATTCCCTTCATATAAGCCTTCTTAAGGCTTTTCATTTTTTGCGGCTCCAGACAGATTTGCTTTTGTTTTTTTGGTCAGATATGGCTCTTTGAACATTTTGGGTTCCTCACCCCTGTTCTAGTGTTTATATGTGGTGTTCAAACTGAGTTTTACAACATTCGAAAATTAAAATCGATGCAGTAAACCAAATTGTTACGGGTAGCATCTTTTTACTTTAACGGCATACTTAACCCAATCCAACAATCAAAAACATTGACAAATATGTGAAAAGAAAAAACTGACATATTTTTACAAGAAACAATTTTACGTGACAGAATATCAAAAACGAAAAAGAAAATTGTCATAAATTTTTTTAATATTCATCTTACAGGGGCAAACACAAGTGAGGAGTTGCACGGTGGATTTCAAACCAAATGGCCTTTGAACTAAGTTTTGAATGGAAAGACAAATTGGATGTGTCAAACTCAAAGGGCACTGGAGGAACAATACATAAGAAATTCAGTAAATTAATGAGGAATGTAGGACTGATTGTCATCTGGATGGAGATGAACCCGAGTGCATGTCACTTTTCTTTTTTAAATGTTATTTATTTAATTTTTTTATTTAACACATACACAATGAAAAAGAGAGAAAACAGACATAAAATCAAAAACAGTAAATAATCATAATCATAATCAGAAAGGGTTTATTGCCACTGTGAATGAATAAAGTTCGCAAACATAGGAACTTATCGCAGCATTAAGGTGCAACATAAAACACTGAGCAATAATAAAATAACATATATATTAAAGAAAAACAGAAAATCATGGCACACAAAAACCCAAAAAAATCATCCCATTTCGTCCAAAGTCTGTCAAATTCATCAATTTTCAAATCAAATCCAAATGTAATTCTTTCCATTTTACGAATGATCATTGTAATGTTAGTCCAGTCCCTGATCGTCGGTGCATTTTCTGTCATACACTCTTTTGTGAGGGCCGTTTTTGCGGCAGCCAGGAGAATGCTCCAGAGATAGCTGCTGGTTATGACCATGGCAGGAGTCCTGAGGCCCAAAAACATTGTTCTGAAATCCATTGGAATGATGATGTCATAAACTGTCTCTTCCACCCTCTACCGGGCGAGCTGAACACGAGGGGACACGGACAAGGGGGCTCAAGCCCAGTTTTAGAGCGGTGGGTTTATGAATCAGATGCGGAGCCTGCAGGGTGCGTTTGAGGCGTTGTATTCCCAGCATGGATCCAAGCCTGTGCCTCCTAATCCTCCAGCAACGCCGACGTGGCCTTCAGGGTCACCTCCTGGGGCACATCCGCAGACAGGGTACCAGGTCCAGCCTCCTCAACCCCCTCCTGGGCCATCAGGTAATACAGTCCCGGCCTGGGAAACCCCCCCACTGACGGCAGCTCCAGAGTCTAATTACAGGGGCCCTCGCCCAAGCAACTCCAAGCTCAAACGTTATGATTCTGGGTAGTTTGCCCGTCTGAAGATTGCACTGGAGGTGGTGCTGCCCCCAGAGAGTATGGAGACCTTCAAGTGTCGGGTCCTGTTGAATCATTTGCAGTTGGAGGAGGTGAGGTTGGTGGCTGATTCCTACCACACCCTTCGGCGACACAATGAGGGCCCTGAACGACAGTCTGGGCCAGCCCAGTCAGATGGACTCGAGAGGGATCGCCGACGTAATAGAGACACCTGACCTACACCAAGCTTCGCCCTCCAAATCCAGTCACACGTGGGCATCTTAAAGACCCTAGGCCAGGGGCCGGTGCGATTGAAGTGTCTCCGGGCCGTGTACAAGAGCTCTGATCAGGAACACACCCTTGAAGACCTGGCCGAATGGCTGAAGTGTGAATCCACGTGTCAAGGTTTTGTCAGACTGCCCACTCCCAGGAGCACAAAAGCGAAACCTGACGCTAGATCAACTGAGCGTTCCATCACCATCCTTCATGTTGGGGAACGTCCATCTACGCCAAAAGGGGATAACTCTAGCAAAGCGAAGCCGCAGCCCTACTGTGCATACTGCGACAACAGTAACCACCACCTGAGTCAGAGTGCGGATTTCGCCAAGCTTAGCCAAGAGCAGCTGACTGACTGGATCAAGACCGACAAGCAGTGCTGGGCAGGGTTTCCACCTGCAGGTCCTGCACCATATTAACGCCAAGACCCTATCGGCACCTGCCCCAGCTCCTGTCCCGGCACGGGAAAGGGAGCATAATGTCGGAGTCATGTACCTCGACCGTCCGACAGAGAGCGGCCCCGTCCTGTTGAAGGTCAAACCAGTCGTTCTCCACCATGATGGTAAGACCTTGAGAACTCATACAATATTGGATGATGGGTCCGAAAGGACCATGCTGCTGTCCAAGGCGGCCAAGGAGATCAACCTCCAAGGCCACCCAGAGGCACTTCCCTTCCCTTGGCATTCCTCCTAGGTGTCCTCTGAATCCGAGAGCATCCGGTGGCAGTTAGCAGAGACATAAAGGGTATGTTCCACCAGATCCGCCTTCTACCCGAGGACCGCTCCCTCCCTTCTGCGCTTTGTGTGGCGTGATCTGCATCCAGACGAACCTGTCACTGTCTTTGAATGGAAGGTTCTTCACTTTGGCACCACCTGCAGTCCATGTTGCGCAACCTACGCCGTGCAGTACAAAACGAGGGACAACACTCACCGACAACTGATCCTCCACTCTGTGGGACAGTGCTTCTACGTTGACAACCTTCTCCAGAATGTTCGGACTCTTGGAGAAGCACGCGATCTTGTGCAGGAGCTAAGCGCCTTCTTGTCTTCCGCTGGATTCGTCCTCCGGCAGTGGGCCAGTAATGAACTGGATGTCATCAGCCACCTACCTGAGGACCTCTGATCTACCAACGCCGAACTGTGGCTTGCTCAGGATAACGTAGACTCCTCTGAACCAACTCTAGGCCTCAGCTGGCACTTCCCCACCAATATTTTAGGCTACAAACAGCGCCTAATTGGTTACGGTTCCCCCACAATGCACAACATCTATAAAGTTCTTACAAGCCAGTATGATCCTCTGGGATTCATCCTGCCCTACACCACACGGGCCAAAATGCTGGTGAGGTACCTCTGGAACGAACCAAGGGGATGGGATGACCCTCAGCTACCACCAAAACTACTATTGCAGTGGAGAACCTGGGTAGAAGAATTGTAGTACCTCCCGCAGATCCGGTTTCTGATTCCACGACTGTACATGGCTGACGTCCGAGTCATGCCGCTTCAAAGTCTTCGTCGGTACTCGCATAGCCGAGATCCAGGAGCTGACCCACCTTCACACCTGGTGTAATGTTGACTCAGCTCAAAACCCTGCT
Organism: Chaenogobius annularis; assembly: GCA_015082035.1. Lineage (NCBI taxonomy): Eukaryota > Metazoa > Chordata > Actinopteri > Gobiiformes > Gobiidae > Chaenogobius > Chaenogobius annularis. The sequence goes on from BJKM01000915.1 coordinate 150,852, forward strand.
GATGACATAAACTGAGGAAAGACACTACTGGAGCTGACAAGAGCCAACAGATGGAGCCAAGGCCCCCCTTTTCTGCTCCTCGACTCAGACCAGCGGCCCCCACGGGCGGGACCTTGAATGCTTCTCCAGGCCCGCCGGAACTTCGTAAAGAGGCCTTCTGCTGAGTTTTGACGAGAGCGGACTCGGTTACTCCGAGTTTTAGTGAGTGTGACACCTGGCTACAGTTGTTGGATGCCACTATCCCGCAGGTGCACGAGGGGGCTACTGGAGGCAGAACCACATCCACTGATGACTACATCCAGGCTGACATGCTCGTTCTGAGTAGAGCTCAGCAGGAGAACTTCCCGGAAGACTTCAATCCGCCAGCAGCCCCTCATTTTGGGGGAGTGTGGGAGTGGGAAGAACCTCTACACTACAGTTGGAGCCCAACCCCAACGGGAAGAAGTCCTCCGCACTGTGCTAGTGGAGGTGGAGTGCATCTTAAACTCCAAACCACTGGGATATGCCCCCTCTGACATCTGTGATCCCAATCTGGTGACTCCCAACTACCTCTTGATGGGGCGGCCAGATGGATCAGTTCCTCAAATGGTCTATCCTAAGGAAGAATTGCTGAGTAACCGAAGGTGGAAGCATTCTCAGGTGCTTGTAGACCACTTCTGGGCACGTATCATCAGGCTGTACCTACCCAGCCTGCAGCCCCGGCAGATGTCACAGAGGGGTCTGTGGCTATGATCGTGGATCCCCAGCAGTTCCAACCCCGACGGGTGCATCCGGTCTGCTGACATCAAGGTAAAGGACCGAACCTTGACCTGGCCAGTCGCGAGGCTGGTTCTGCTGCTGACCCTCCCGGACGGAGATGACCAACAGCCATCTGGATAGTTTGTTGTGTAGCATCCTTTTGTTTGAAACAAATATACTTCATACATTCGGGGCCAGCTGTACAAAAGGCCCCGTAATTTCTGTCTTCCACATGAGCTTGTAGTGAGCATCCAGTAGAAGGCCCTCCAGCCTTGGCATGATAAGCGTGGTTTTTATGATGTCACCTGCATTCCTTTCAGTTTTACATGATCGCATGACTTGTGACATCCCTATGCTTTATGACTTTGCATGTGCTTTGAAGATGAGGTATATCAGCTGCGGCACAAGCCCGCTATAAGCACCAACAACAACTAAAGAATGGGGTCTAATGAATAATGTCTGAAGAATGGCGGTAATGTAACATTACGGATACCAACCGATATAAAACATCACCAAAGAAGAAGATAAAGAATGAAGTCTAAAGAATGAAGTCTAAAGAATGGAGTCTTAAGAATGGAGTCTAAAGAATGGAGTCTAAAGAACTAGAAAAGGCAATGGCAGGAAGCCATTGCGAGTGACTGCCTAATGCAAAAACAAAAGGCACTTTTTCACACGTCTATATACTCCAGGGCTCTGGGACGAGCAGGCTGACCCTTCTCACCCTGGACATGGTCGATTTGAACCATTCCCCTCAGGCAGGAGGCTACGGTCCATCCGGACCAGAACCTCCCGCCACAAGAATAGTTTCTTTCCTTCTGCCGTTGGACTCATGAACACTTCTAAACACCTGCCACTTTAACTGCAATCATTCAATCACTCACTGCACTGCCACTTTCTGCACTACATAGTAATGCCTATTTTTATGGCCGAGACAAGTTCCAATGTTTGTAAATTTTATTCATTAACAATGGTTATAAACCCTTTCTGATTCTGATTCTGATTCTGATGATCTGCCACTTTAAGAGATAGGGAAAATTGTAAGAAAAAATTGTAAGACCGAGGAATACCGTAAGCAAGTCCAAGAATCACATGAGAATTATCTACAAACTGAACTTTGAATGACGAAAATTGGACAAGAAATGCGACCTGTGAAAGCCAAGAGAGGGAAACATCCAATGTTCCAAGACAAATCCTGAGAAAATGGCAAGGCTGAGGATTACCCGAAGGCAAGTCCAGGAATCAGAAGAGAATTATCTACAACTTGAACTTTGAATGACGTAAATCGGACAAGGAATGCAACCTGAGCGGCCCGCCGAAAAACAGGGATAAATGTGGAAAATATGATGATAATAATAATAATAATAATAATAATAATAATAATAATAATAATAATAATAATAATAATAATAATAATTAATAATAATAAAAATACCCTGGAACTACCAGTGACCGCATTCTATGGAATGCAGTCAGTCAATAATAATAATAAAATACCCTGGAACTACTAGTGACCGCATTCCATGGAATGCGGTCACTCAAGAACTAGAAACTGCAACGGCAGGAAGCCATTACTAGTGACTGCCTAATGAAAAAAACAAAAGGCACTTTTTCACACGTCTATATAAAACCATAAAATCAAGTATAAATATATCTCGCAGTCAGTGCTCACTGATATGTAGGTGCAGCCTTTTTTGTTCAGGAGAGTCACAGCCCCCCAGCCGCCCATCATCATGACAGACTCCCCCATCACCAATCACTCACTGCACTGTCACTTTCTGCACTACAACTGCAACATTTAACTGTAATTCTCGTGTACATAGTAATGCCTATTTTATTATTTCATACTATAGTAATTTTAAATTGTCTCTTAATGCATGCTCTTTGGATTGAATATATGTTGTTTTTATTATTGATCAGTGTTTTATGTTGCACCTTAATGTCAAAACAAGTTCCTATGTTTGTAAATTCTGTTCAGTGACAATGGCAATAAACCCTTTCTGATTCTGATTCTGATTCTGATGACGATTATGTCACAAACCTCTAACATCTCACAACATCAACATTCAGCCACTGTAAGAGATAGGGAAAATTGTAAGAAAAAAATTATAGGACAGAGAGAAGGAAACATCCAATGTTTCAAGACGAATCCTGAGAAAAGTCCAGGAATCAGAACAGAATTATCTATAACCTGAACTTTGAATGACATAAATCGGACAAGGAATGCGATCTGTGCGGCTCACTGAAAAACTGGGATAAATGTGGAAAATATTAAATTAAATATTAAATAATGTTTGATAGGGGGAGAAACCTGGGAACTGTAGGTTTTTATTTCTGTTCCTAACTGGCCTGACCATAAGCGATTTCAAAGAGGAACGTTATAAGCCTGGTCTTAAATGAAGAGACTGTGTAGGCCTCTTTAACATGGACAGGAAGCCGATTCCACAACACAGGAGCTTGGTAGCTAAATGCTCTACCTCCTACTGTGCTTTTAGAGACTCTTGGGACCACCAGAAGTCCAGCATTTCATGAGAGCGAAGTGCTCTGTTTGGATGATAAGGTCCTATAGCCTCTTTGAGGTAGGATGGGGCCAGGTCATTTATGGCTTTGTAAGTAAGGAGGAGGATTTTGAATTTGATTCTAAACTCGACAGGGAGCCAGTGAAGAGACTCGAGCACCGGCGTAATGTGCTCTCTTCTTTTAGTTCCTGTTAGTAATCTTGCTGCTGCATTTTGAACCAGTTGAAAGCTTTTATGGCGCTTTTAGGGCACGCTGCAAGCAGGGAGTTACAGTAGTCTAATCTAGATGTTACAAACGCATGGACAAGTTTTTAAGCATCGCTTTTAGGCAAGATTTTTCTGATTTGGCTATATTACGCAGATGGAAATAGCGCTGTTTTACAGGCTTGATTTATGTGTGCTTTGAATGAGAGCTCTTGGTCAAATAAGACTCCAAGGTTTCTTCCAGTGGAGCTGGAGGCTACACTGACGTTGTCCAGTGTGACTATCTGCTCAGATAAAGCGTCTCGTAGATGATTAGGGCCTAGTACGATGACCTCGTTTTTTTTCAGGGTTAAGAAGCAGATAATTAAGTGTCATCCAGGTTTTTATATCCTTCACACAAGCACCAAGTCTGTCTGCTTGATCGGTCTGATCGGTTTCATTGATAAATACAGCTGTGTGTCATCTGCAGAGCAGTGGAAGTTAATGCTATGCTTTCTGATAATGTTACCTAAACGGCAGCATATAAAGAGTAAACAGAATTGGACCGAGAACTGAACCCTGTGTGCTCTGGTTTACATTAACAAACTGGTACCTATCCGATAGGTAGGATTTAAACCAGCTGAGGGCTGTCCCTCTGACACCTACATCACATTCTAACCTCTGCAGTAGAATGTTGTGGTTGATGGTGTCGAACGCTGCACTGAGGTCCAATAGAACCAGAATTGAGACCAGTCCATTGTCAGCAGCTAGTACCAAATCATTTGTGACTTTAACTAGTGCAGTTTCAGTGCTGTGGCGGGATCTGAACCTTGACTGGAAAACTTCGAATAATTATTGTGCTGTAGATGGCGACAAAGCTGTTTAACTACAACTCTTTCAAGGATTTTAGAGACAAAGGTGATTTGATTTGAAATAGGTCTGTAGTTTATCAACAGGTCAGGGTCAAGATTAGGCTTTTTCAGAAGCGGTTTAATGACAGCATGTTTGAAGGACTGTGGAACATAACCACTTTTTAGTGAAGTATTTATTTATTATAAGAATAGAATCTATAATTAGGGGGAGAATGTCTTTAAGGAGTCTGCTTGGAGTCGGGTCTAGAATACAAGATGACGTTTTAGACGACACATAATGGCTGACGTTATCTCTGCTTGATCTTGAACCTTTCTAGTGTCACTGATGGATTTATATGGGACACTAGTTTTACAGCTTGGGCTTGTTCAGGGCTTATAGTGGGAGGAGTTTCATCTCATTTATTCTCTGATGTTTTTATTTTTATCGTTTAAAAATAGAAGAAAATCATTGGAGCTGAGAGTAGCTGGGAGTGACGGCTTCTACTACTGCGCTGTGACAGTTTGTTAGCCTGGCTACAGTGCTGAAAAGAAATCTAGTGTTATTTTTGTTGACTTCTATTTAAATTTGAAATAGTATCTGGTTTGGGCCTTACGCAGAGCCTGCTTACAGGACAGTAGGCAGATTTTCCATCTGCTTTAGGGATTCCTCCGTATGGAAGCGAACAAAATGGTCTTTCTAATTTTCTAAACTCTTTGTTTATGTGAACGCAGGTCTTCATTGTACCATGGGGAGGCAGGTTTTGGCCTAATGACCTTCTGTTTTAGCGGAGCTGTAACATCAAGAGCGGACTTCAGAGAGTTCATGGTCAAGTCGACAAATTGATCACTTACACTGGGACTAAGGCCGTTCTCAGCAGGATCACATGACATGTCGCTGAATATTAGCTCTATTATTTCTTTGAACTTTGAGATAGATTTTTCCGATATTGTCCTTTTCATTATGACTTTATATTGTGGGGTTGGATAATCTTTTAGAACAAACTGAAAGGTAATTAGGAAATGATCTGACAGTATGGGGTTTTGAGAGAAGACAACGAGGTCACTAATCTCTATTCCATATGTTAGAACAAGATCTAGAGTGTGCTTGTGACTGTGAGTTGGTTTATTTACATTTTGCGCAAAACCAATGCTATCTAACAGGGCGTTGAAAGAATTACTGAGAGAGTTATCGTTCATGTTCACGTGGATATTGACGCCTCCAGCTATCACTACTATCCCAGTCTTACACCAAGTTTGATATAAAGTCTGAGAACTCTGTTAAAAACACTAATTTTTATTAAGTTCTTTGGTCTGACGCCTGAACTAGCTTTTCTGAGGTTTGACTTTTTGACATTATTTGCACGAGGGACACACACAGTCTCTATCTGCCTTGAGTCTGAATACTTAATCTGTGACAGAGCGGGCGAGAGCTCAGCGACAGAGGCGCGTCTTACACTGCTGCTCTGCGCCCGGGGCTCATCCCTGGGTGGTCACATTAGACGACTAAGGCTATCGATCAATTCCGAACTAAAAGGGATGTACCCTCCTTAGTCGGATGGATGCCATCCCTGCGTATGAGCCCGGGCTTTCCCCAAAATGCACTCCAATTTTCAACAAAGACTACATCGTTTTGAGGGCACCAAGTAAGTCTTAATGTTGTTGGACATGTTTTCCTGAAACAAAGGGTCGTTAAGCAGGCTGGCATTTTTTCATCTTTCCTCCAAATCTACAGTAATGTAGATGGGAGCATGGTCACTTAGGTCTATTGTGCCAATATCTGCCTCAGTGATTTTAGATCTGTCTTTATTGAGAACAAAAAAGTAGTCTATTTTGGAATAGAGTGTATGTGGATTTGAAAAATGGGTATACTGTCCTGCCCTAGGGTTCATTTCCCTCCATATGTCAATCTATCCTATATTCTTCAATAAGATACGGAACTACTACTCTTGAGTTCGACACGTTTAATGTAGCCTGAATGCGAAGATTGCAATCCTCACCACAAATTAGGGTTCCCTCAGAGTGGTTTACGATCAGGTCCATGACATCAGCAAAGAAAGTGATATCACTCCCTGGTGGAGCATACACGTTTAAAAGAGTGAAAACCTTTACCTTAGTATTCCCTTTAACCAGTACATATCTGACTTCTTTATCCTCACATTCAAAACTCGGTTCAAAATCTATTCGGTTTGAAATCATTATTGCAACTCCCTTTCTACGTTTTCTTTGTATGGATTTTTTTATAACAACAGAATGTTATAATTTTTGGTGTTCAGTGTCATTCAAATGTGTCTCTTGTAAATATATAATGTCTATTCTTTCTTCTTCAATTTTTGTTAAGTTTTTCGTTCGCTTGATTGAGTTCAGTACGCCATTAATATTGAAGGATGCTACCCGTAATACTTCCGATATCATTGGGTTGGTTGTATTGATCCCACCGTTGATAACTTTTGAATACTTTTAATCTCTTTGGTCAGAAACAACAAACATACACATACACAAGAACCATAGGAACACAAAACAGCTAAAAGGGTAAAAAAGAAAACAAAAGGGTTCATGCTGGAAACATGCATTGAACCCAAAACCTGATCAAAAAGATCGCAAAAGGGAGGGAAGTCCAGTCCTAATCAAGGGTCCCCCCAAAAAACTCCCCAGGCACTCCAGACACCAATCCTCTGACCTCCATGGCTCACCATGTCCCCCTGCTGCACTTTGCATGTATTTTCCAATTTCCCACAAATCCAAACTCCCACATTTGTACTTGGGAGAGGCTGTATGGATACGGTAGTTAAAACTGATTCCTCTGTTGGACCAAAAACTCTGGGCATCCAAAAAGAATCAACAAAACTTGTTCCCCCATAAGGTCACAAACTAATAGTGCACTTTTAATTTCTGGAATAATAAAGTTGCATTCACGTTGCAGAGTTTCATGATGTCATAATGTCAGATGTTGGGCAAGGGCCTATGTAACTCAATGGGTGTTTCACTGTTTTTGAAAGAAATATCCCAAGTAGAAATCCACAAACGTTGAACCTCATCATTATTATGTTTGGGCTTGTCCTTTCAACTGACAACACATTTATTTATGCAGACAGAAAAGACGTTGAACTGAAAACTGCCAGTTTTTGTTTGGATCGGACAATTACAGCTGGTGGGCAACTAAAATGAATATCTTTAAAAGGTTTTGTTTTTGTAATACCATGAGTTTATAGGTGTAATCACTGAGAATAATCATCCGGGCCAACATTTTTCAATTTACCTTTTAGATATTCCATGAAAAAAAAAAAAACATGCATTCAAAAATGGGGAAAAGGGGCTTTTGCCCATCATCTGAGGTGTCTTTGTGTGTAATTTCAAGTTTGTTAGTGCATCAAATTTGTCTCTTTGAACAGAGTAACTGGGCTAAAAATGTGGCAGTATGTTAACACAGCCATGCAACAAATAATTTTATAGCCCAGAAACATGCATTTATTATATTTTACAAAAGTGAAAGGTTAAAGCCACAGTATGTATGTTTTTTACACAAAAGAACATGTTTTTTTTTCATATGGGGTTTTATTACAGTAACTTTCTATTTTCATCAAATCATGCAAGTGATTTTTCACCTACAGAAAGTTCAACTGTGCCTTTCATTTGTGAAGTTTTCTACAACTTGACATTTGTGGGTTTTGCTGGATTATTAAAATAAAGTCTACAGTAGCAAGTCAAATATCAGACATTGGTATAGTTTTAAAAAATTTAAATCTTATTACAATGGAATATACACCTATACAGTGATTATAGGGGGGCCTATAATCACTGATCTAAAACCGATCTCCCCCAGCCAATGCTCCCTGACCTACCTATTACAACTCTGATTCCTTTCTCTCCTTCCGCTATCTTCCACTCTTCACACATTTCAGTCGTCACCGACTTTATGTATTTGTCTGTGAGCCAACCACACAACCACCACTTGTTTTATCATTTGTCATCATATTGTGTGTGTGTATTATATATAAAGAGAGATGCAATGACAATGGGTAGTGGTATATAATGATTGCTATTTTAAAAAGATGGCTATCTAAATGTACGACAATATATGTGATGATGGTAATGATAATGTAACACATTTTTACTCTGTTTGAATGCATACACACATACACTCATGCACACACACACAATCACCCCGCTCTGAAGTTTTTAGACTGTTGTCCCTCTACTTGTATACTGTCTGTATTGTTGTCTGTCTTTTGCTGTTTTTGTTCTTATTGTCCTCATTATTGTTACGGTTTTGTATTTGTAAAAAAAAATACATTAAAAAAATTTAATTAAATGAATATTGGGCCATCCTTTATTCTTCCAAATGCTTACCCACCTGTTATGAACCTGTGATAAATGGAGAAACTTAGACAATATAAATATTCTCATCCTTATTAAATCCTGTCAGCTGAGTGCAGCCTGATCCAGTTGAGAAATACAACATTTAAAGCCATGCAGTGATGTCCTGGTCCAGGTCTACGGGAACGGCTGGTCTGGAGTGTAGTTGAAGCTGGCGTCCAGGAACATGGCCAGAGTGCCCAGTGTGGTGATGATGACAAAGAGCCAGAGGAAGAGGCGGTCCACTACCAGAGCGATGAACTGCCAATCACCCGTCATCTGCCAATCATGGACAGGTATGTTTAAAAATATTCATCCACTCAACACTTCAGGCAGAGATTAAGATGTGTTTGGAGCATCCGGAGGTTCAATGGACCTCTCTGTTGGTATGTAATCAGGGATGTTATTGGCCTGAATTTTTTGTTTTGTTATTGTCCTTTAAACTTGCTCTTGTACCTTTGTTTGGCATCACATTTCTCTCCTGTTTTACAACTTAAAATAGTGTATGTACTGAAAAAGACACATGATTTTCTAACAGTCAGACGTTCCCTCACCAGCAAATGTGTTAGAACTCTGTCTACTGGCAGCAGAGGGGATGACGTGCACGTGGCAAACCGCGCGCTCGCGGACCAGATTCTGAGTGTGGAGAGACCTTCCCGGACTCCTTGTGTATTATCCTGGGTGATTTTAACAAGGGGAATCTCAGGCACAAACTACCAAAGTACAGACAGTTTATTAAAGTTCCGACCAGAGAGCAGAACACGCTGGATCACTGCTACACAACAGTCAGTAACGCCTTCCGCGCCGTGGCTCGCGCTGCTCTCGGCTTTTCAGATCACGCCATGCTTCCACCTGATCTCCCACGTACAGGCAGAGGCTGAAGCTCTTCCAAACCTGACAAGTGAGGAAATCTAAAGAAGGGTTACCAATGAGCGAGTGGAGGAGCTCCGTGCGTGTTTTGGACATTACAGACTGGGAGGTTTTCAAGAGCTGCCACAGAGAGTTTTGATGAGTACGTCACTGGACACTGTGACGTCTATACATTCGATTCGTGAGTGGGTCAGCATCATACCCTAACACAAACCAAAGTCACTTTCAACAATGACAAACCCTGGTTCACTCCAAAACTGAAGACATGTTAAGGCAGCAGAAGTGAAACAGCGCACAGGGCTGGAGACAGGGGGCGCTACAAAGATGCAAAGTTATGGATTTAGCAAAGAGGTTTCTCGAGCGAGATCACCAGTACAATACGCGTCTGACAGCAGCAGCTCTCTGACAACAACGCCGCCTCCTGTATGGAGGGGGCTCCGGGCTTCTCACCACCAATCAGCCACCGAGCCCCCCTGCTGGCGATATAAATTGAAACTGTGTGAGCAACTTAACACCTTCTACTCCAGGTTTGATGACCACTTGGCCCTGCCCCACCGTGTGGAGCACCTCCTTTGCCAAACCCACACCTGGTACCTCACTCTGTCCCCCCACCACTCTCTCAGTCAGTGAACAGGATGTTCACAGCGAGCTATATTCAGAAGATCAATCCTCACGAATAACGGCTGCACGAGCTGAGCCGTCTAATAGTATATTGGGCAGGGAGAGTTCACCCCCGTCTTCACAGACATTTTTAACACGTCCCTGGGGTCGATGCCTCCATGTCCCAGCCCTGCTTCAAGTCTGGCTCATCATTGTCCCTGTCCCAAGTAAGCCCCGGATCAACTGGACTAGATAATGTGTGCTTGGGCTGACGTCTATTGTAGTCAATTGAATTGTGTCTTGCACAAACGCTGCCTGTCCTTTTCCACGTTAGTCTCCCCCTCTTGTCTGTGAGCCCCTGCAGTTTCGACCTGACAGAGCAACAGGTGCTGTACGACACTCAAATCGAACCTGGCACTCCACTTCATCTGCGAGCGATCGTGACTCCGCTCCGGGACACCATAGCGCGAGATCCTTGTTTTGTGAACTTCTAGCTCTGCTTTCAACCTATCATGCTCTCTAGACACATCGCTTGAGACAAGCTCTCCAGCTAAACTGTGCCTGGACTGCCACCTGCGTGGATCACTCACTTGCTGACGAGCGATCGGAGGCAGTGAGCGTGCGGCTGGGGTAAGAATGTACCTCAGACATCGGACTATTCAGAACTTACAGAGAGTTCCACAGGGCTAGTGTACTTTCTCCTCATGCTTGCTTCTCCCTGTACAAAACTGCGTAGCATCTCCAGCCACGACTCCGTCTAATGAACTGATCAAGTTTGCACGGACTTGAACTTACCCACGTCTACTTTCGCGGTATTCTGTGACGGATGGATCTGCAGATGGACAGAGTGGTCACGGTCTGGTTGCTAGCGGCAACAACCTGGAGTTAAGCTGCCCATAGGACAAGTGAGAGGCTGATCGTGGACTTTCAGGAAAGTTACATGTTCTCCCCAGCCCCCTTGTTGCATGACAGAACTCCCCATCATCCACCGTGGACTCGCTTCCGCTTCCTGGGCACCACATCACCAGGACACTCAAGTGGGGAGCCCTCCATCAGCTCTGCTCAATCACAGAGCCAGCATAGGTACTGTTACGTTCCTGTGGCAGCTGAGGATAAGCCAAGCTGCCAGCGCAGATGATGATAGCCCAGTTTTAGCATGGCCTAATCGTGAGTCCATCCTCAGTCCTTCCATCACTCTTGTGGTTACGCTGGAGCCACGCCAGGGACAAACAGAGACTACAGCGCATTGTGCATATCTCGCTGAGAGGCGTGATGGCTGCAGACTTCCATCTCTGCAGGACCTGTATCGTCTCCAGGGCTCTAGGGACGAGCAGGTCTGGATCACAGCTGACCCTCTTCTACCCTGGACATGGACTATTTGAACCACTCCCCTCACGGCAGGAGGCTACTGTCCATCCGGACCAGAACCTCCCGCCACAAGAATACTTTCTTTCCCTTCGGACTTATGAACACTTCTAAAAAGCACCTGTCACTTAACGACACTATTCATCACTCACTGCACTGTCACTTCTTGCCACTACAACTTTTAAACTTAACTGTAAACTTGTGTACATAGTAATGCCTATTATTTATTTTTATTTTTTTTTACTATAGTAATTTAAATTGTCCTTAATGATGCATGGCCTTGGTGGTTTGACTTGTATATATGCTGTTTTATTATTGCTCAGTGTTTTGTGTTGCACGCTTTTGCATGCAGGGACAAAGTTCCTATGTCTTTGAAGTCTTGTTCATTGACAAACCCCTTTCTGATTGCTGATTCTGATTCTGAAATGATCAGAGCACAGGTATTATTTACAGGTATTATAATTTATTATTTTTTAATAGAGAAACCAAATAGAGATAAACTCTCTTTATTCATGAGTAACCCTGTTCAAAAACAGAATACAGATTTAAACAACTATCCAAACAAAATGTAATAATAAGTATGGTGACACAATGTCAGGGAAAATCATATATTATTTATATATATATAAATATATTATTATATTTATTATATTACTATTATATATAATATATATATATATGTGTGTGTGTTATTTGTGTCTGTAGGTGTGATAATATATATGTTATATATATATATATATATAGTATATAGTGTGTTGTATATATGGTGTCGCATATATATAATTATTATTGGAGTAATATATGAGTGTGTGTATATATGTGTATATATATATGTGTATATTTTTGTAATGTATGTAATGCCCCAAATCACAACAATGGTTGCCTCGAGGGGCTACAGTGAAAAACAGAATAAAAATAGAATAAACAATGTTCAAAGGGAGTTGCGATTATCAAAAGGCAAAATACCACAATTTTACAGTTATTCACGATTATCAGTAAAAAGAAAGGAAGCATTTATCTTGTATTTTTGTACGTTTAAATTTGAGTGACTGAGTGACTGACTGACTACATTTCACTACCAAGGGTACCAAAGGCATTTGGAAATACAAGGCGCAATCAAAAGATAAAAGAATATTAAATCTCCGGGGAGCGATGGGTTCACCTCAGAGTGGTATAAAGCTTTAAAAGACACACTCCCTCCTTTTGGCAACTTTTAACTGGGCACTTAAAAAAAACTCAGACCCCTCCAAGTTGGAAAGAGGCAATCATATCCTTAATACCTAAAGAGGGGAAGGACCAACTGGAATGTGCCTCATACAGACCCATTTCTATTCTGAATGTGGACTATTGTATCTACACCTCAATTATGTCCAAAAGAATGGAACAAATACTCCCAAACTTACTACACAATGATCAAACAAGATTTATTCCCAAACGACAAACACTAGATAACATTAGACGATCCTTACACATAATAAGCCAAATTTCCATACCCAATGTCATGCATTTTCTTCAAGAAATTAGCCTGATGTCTGGATACAAATGAAATGTACAAAAAAATGACACGTAAAATTATACCCCTCTCTTTACTACTATTAAAAAAGATCCCGAAAAATTTAATCTTGCACAAAGCGCCGTTCTCATTTCTGCTCTTAGCGCCACCATATCACGCTGCATTTCACTTTTAATGTCATGCATCAAAA